>OX451738.1:77162543-77526482 GCA_948472305.1 Vicia faba | reverse complement strand
GGAACATTTGCAAGAGGGATATTATTTCACAAAGCCACCTATTTCTTACCTTCACTGCTGAGTTTGAATAGCGAAAATCATATGGAATTTTTTTCTGTGCATATATTTGATTTTAGTTTTGTTTCTTTATCCTATTGTGACAGACATGGTAGAGATAAAAAGTAAAAGTGAAATTAACATCCTATCATGTTTTGTATCCAAATTAGAACATTACTTATAGATTGGTAAAAGAGGGAAGTATACTATCATATTAATCTAGAAATATACTTTTCATTTTTGACAAAATTAGAGTGTGATTTGCTTACACGTGTATATGAACCAAATCCATATACTCCTTTCATTCCTTTTTAACTGTTATTTTTTGAAAAATATTTATGTTATTTTTAATTATCATTTTTAAATTTTAAAATAGTAATGATTATTACTTTGTTAAAATTATTCCTAATATTTATTATGGAAAAAGAAAAAAATAAATTGAAATAATGAATAGTTAAATATATTATAGATAAAATGAAAGTTATTGTTTAAAAAACGATAATTATTATCTTTCTTAATATATATAAAAAGTATAAAAAAATGACAATTATAAAAAAATACATATTATATATATATATCTTTTTCCATCATATGTTGCCTCTAATCTAATAGTTTAAAAGTTTTCGAATAATATAATAAAAATAAAAAAGTTGTCTTCGAGAAAAATTGATGGTATAAATTGGGGTAGAATCATGAGCATGAGAGAATTGGTTAGAAAAGATTCAGATCTTTTATACATCAATTTAGTGTATTTTGAATGCGTCTGAAAATGTATTTTTAAATTTTAAAAGTATTTTTAGTTTTTCACAAGAGTGAAAGAACACCCAATCAGATGAGAGAAGAAGTTCTCATTAGATAAGGGTATTACATTTTCAACTCTTAAAGTTTTGTTTGTGAGTTTGGAGGGAAAGGAAGGGAAGACTTTGAAAATATAAAGGATTTGGGGAAAAGAATATAAAGATTTTAATTTAGAGAGTTTTGGATGATTTGTTTTTCATAACACTAAAAATCCTTAATTTTGGAAATTTAAAATTTGTATTAGAGAAGAGTTTTGGAGACTTACATAAATTTTACAAATATCTTTTATGTTGGTATAATATTCTAAAAAATAAAAATAGAATTGATCTTACCTAATCAGACTTGGACCGTCACGACTGGCTCCGAGCGGAAGTTGAGTGAGATGGGGGGGTACCTGCAAGGCACTCCGATGCTAAAATGAGTGATGGTACGAGCAGGCAAAAAAGTATGTGTATGGGTAAAAGAATGAATACCTGACCCTCTAGGAACAGAGGGTATTTATAGCCCCCAGCGCGGGGCCAAGGTCCCTTCATTGGGCCGACCAGAACTGGCCCAATAAAGGAACTGCCAGGTTCTACGTGTGTAGTGGGGACCTGCACGTGGTCTCCTTCCTGGTGATGCTCTGCGAGAACTGAGGAGGGACGAAGACGCGGTCTTTCCGGAGTTCAGGTGATTTGGTAACGGTCAGAGTCTGCCCTACGAGGAAGATGCTTGAGCTGGGCTCGAGCTGGGGTTCAGGTGGTCGAGGACACTGTGTTCGCGGGCAACGGCGGGCACGGCTACAACTTCTGGTCGACGCGCTAGCGAGAATCCTCCTACGCGCGCTCCTTGAAGAGTTGCTTGGATTGGGCCTTCGTTCCTGCTCTTGGGCCAGGGCGGGCCCAGTCCAGAATAGAAGCCCCCCAAGTTGTGGCTCCTGGAGCAAGAGTTATGACTTGATCTCAACTCGCTTTTGCCACGGGGTCTGATGCCCAGCCCAGGATATTTGCTTCCTCGTGAGTGCTCGAGAAGTTTCTCATGAGTTGCGTTCGTGGGGCAATCCTTTTCGAGGCGTGCTCGAGGGGATTCTTGGCGGGCTGTGTTCGTTGGGTACACGAGGCAACCCTTGGGAATCGTGACGTCACTCTGTTGAAAGTAGAGCCATCATTGCCTAGGGGAGTAGATGTCGAGGAGGGGAAGCTCGTGGCTCCCCAGGGCGACGTTTCGTATTCCACGTCATCCCTATAAATAGGATCCTTGGGTCCCATAATTTGTTTTTCCTCTTCGCGCTTCTCTTTCTTCCTCTGCCTTTGCCGTCACTGTTTTTCCAGAATTTCGCAAGATTACCGTACCTTCTTCTGTGGATTCTCTTCATCGCCGCCGTACATCCTTCTTAACTTCCAAGTAAGTGTTTATCCCTCATATTTTTCTCTGTTGTAGGTAATAATTTCCATTATTCGTATGTTAGAAATCCGCATCTGGGATTAGCGCCCGGTAAATTTGTGTTCAAGCTCGATAGATCCATGTCTGTGCCCGGTAAACGCATGCTTATGCCCGGTAAACGCATAACTTTAGGTATGTGACTCCCGATGCTGCCCGGGATCTTCATGGTTTTTGGCGCATAACCTATGATACTTCCCGGTAAACCCATAGTTCTAGGTTCAGGATTCATGATATTGCTCGTCATATTCATAGTTTAGGTCGACGTACTCATGACTGGTCGGGATGTTGGCCTATTTAGGAAGTAAGTAGGACGACTCGTCGTGGCACCTTAGCGTCGGGGAGGTGAAACCAGGCTCTTGTTCGAGTCCTAGACGTTTTAACGCGCGCGGAGTGTGACTTGGCTTGTCGTGACCTTCTTACCGTCAGTTATGGCGAGCGTATGGATTTGCTCTCGAATTTCACTGGTTTTCTGTGCTTTGCAGGTAAAATGGCTGACGAACCGGAGTCTTCGGGGCGCAACGAGGTCGAGGACCAGAGTGCCGAGGAGAATGTAACTCTAATTGATACCGTTGATGATCCTTTGTTGGATTGGGTGGGTGCCGAGCCCAGAGGGATTGCCTCGGCATATAGTCGGCGCAGTCGGAGCGCCTACACTATCGTCAAACATGGCGGTAGTCAGCCGGGCATCCAGAAAAACTTTATTGTCACAAGATCGTCTCTTGACGCGCGGATATGCTCAGAGTTCTCTGAGTATGGGTTTCCCATGTATGAAATCGCGTTCAAGGACCTTGGTCTCAAGCTCCCCTTTAGTTATTTCCAGGTCGGGGTATTCAGTCATCTGGACTTGGCCCCCTCGCAGCTTCACCCCAACTCGATCGCCTTTCTTCGGGCGTTCGAGCTGACGTGTCGCTTTTTAAGGATTGGGGCGACCATCCCTCTCTTCTTAAGAGTTTTTCATTTGCAACGCCAGTCTCGGGGAGGTAGGCATAGTTGGGTTTCCCTGAAACAGTCGAAGAGGCTGTTCAGGATGTACATGGATTCGGTCTGGGGTTTCAAGGACAAATGGTATGTCGTGCGGCCGATCACCCAGATTGCTCTGGATTCTGTATATGAAGAAGAGACTGCAGTGACCGACGAGAACGGGGAGCCTCTTATGGACGATGAGGGTCGCCCGGTGTTGGGGCGCGTAGCTAAGTTCCCGTTGCATTGGTGCTTGCGCCATTATGAGCATGGTACCGGGCATTACCATACGCCTGCGGGAGGGATGAGTACCGAGGACGAGGAAGCCTACGGTACCCTTTGCAGATATGTCGACAGTTTCTTCCCTGCTCGGTGGGCCACGAGGGAGAGAAAAGACATTCTTGACGAGGAAGGTTACCCGACCTTCGAGGCCCGTCCTATAGATACCAAGGCGCTTGTCGAGTGCCAGTCCTACGGGTAGGCCGCGAGCCTACTAGGTTACTTTTTGTCTTATAGTTTTGTTCTAGTTTCTTCGTTTGTTACTTGCTCGTAACTAACCCGGGTTTTCTTTTTTGCAGGTAATATGGCCGGACGAAAGGAGAGGCTTTTAAAATTGACACAGGATAAGAAAGTCAACAAAACGATGGTGCGAGCTCCACAGGCGACGAGGATGGGCCCGCCAACTAGTTCGGGTGATGCTTCTGGCGGGTCCCCAGACTCCCTGGACGTCGAGCAGCCTATTAATCTGATACCGAGGAAGAGAAACCGGGTAGAGAGCCAGCCGGAAGTCGGCGACGAGTCTGGTGCGGTGAGGGCCTTTGGCTTGCCCCCCTGCTTTAAAGAGTAAGGCTTCTTCGAGGGGTTTCCCTTGACAGTAAGTGCCGAGGAGGCTGAGACCATCAGGAGAATAAAGAAAGAAAGTCGAAGAAAGCATCTGGCCGCCAGTATGGTCGGGATGGTTAAGATGGCCGAGATGACCGTTGTCCTCGCGAAGGAGGGGGCAGACTCTGACCGCGTCAAAGAATTGGAGCTGGAGAAAGTTGCCCTTGCTGCGGGCTCTCGAAAGTTAAAGGCTGCTCTAGAGCGGTCTGAGGAGATGTTCCGCGAGCAAGCTGAGCTGCTGGCCGTGGAGAAGGAGAACTCGGGGAAGGTTGCCGAGGAGAGAGACTATTTTCAACTGGACCGGGAACGTTTGGAGGCCGACAACGAGCGTCTGGCCAAAGAAGTCGAGGATCTGAAGGCCGCCATGCTCCCCACCGAAGATGAGTCGGAGGAGACATCCCCCTTACGGAGTCGCTCGAATCTGGTCGCGCGTATTCATCTCCTCGAAACAGACTGTGTTGGCGCCTTGGCGGATGGTTTTGAGGCCGCGGTTAGCCAGCTCACTTTATTAAATCCTGGTCTGAATATCGAGGGGGTGGGTTTCATGTCCCAGATCATCGATGGCCAGGTCGTGCCTCCTCCCGAGTCTCCTGTCGTGGATGCTGGTAGCCCCGGGGAAGTCTAGTCGTGGAATTCTGGTCATGCCTGTGCGCCTGTTTATTGATAGTTGTTTCTGGGGCCTGCGTGCCCGTGCATATTTTTTGGGGCCTGCGTGCCCATGCCTGTAATTTTTGAACATCGCCGGCCTTCTTGGTCGGTTTTTTATTTGTTTTTGCTTACAAGCCTTTGAATGGATGTTTGTTTCGACCCTTAATATTTGCTTGTGTCTTCCTTTTTATATTTTGTGATAAAATTTGCCTAAGTTATGTCCCCGAGTCTCGCCAGTGCTCGGCTGTTACTTTGTGGAGAAATTTGCCTAAGTTTTTTCCTCGGGGCATGCTTGTGCTCGGCTTGCTATTTTGTGGCGAAATTCGCCTAAGTTACGTCCTCGAGTGGAGATTCTTTCGACCTATTTGGTGGTCTGACGTACTTCGAAATGCGTCGGGCGTGCAGAGTAAAGCCGCTTGCTTGGGCGCGTGACCCAGATCGGGGTCGCTTGCCCGTGGCGTGAACTTCCCATCGCGAGCTGGGTGTTCTGCCATACGGGTACTTCGACGGTGGAGCTCGATTGAGGTGTCCATGTCAGGAATTATCGTCTGTGCTCGTTTGGCTGAACGACGTTATGTCGTTTGGGCGTAGATCGGGCCCGTACCTTGGCCTTTCTACGTGGTCGAGACACTTCTCTTTGTTGACTGGAGGTGGATGTCCGACGACGAGAGTCCTTGGTGTTAAGGGTTTTTTAACTATAGTACTGCTTTAGTTTAGCAGCGTTCCAGGGTCGTGGCAATGGTTCTCTGTCTAGTTGCTCGAGGTAGCCCTGGTACCTGTGGTGCCGTGGACGCGATAAGGCCCTTCCCAATTCGCGGCCAATTTCCCTTCGCGGGAGTCTTTCTGGTTTCTTTGTAACACCAGGATGCCGATCTCGAACTCGCGTTTAATGACCTTGTCGTTGTGACGCAGGGCCACTCGTTGTTTTAGGGTGGCCTCGCGCAGGGCCGCCCCCGATCGGATTTCCTCGACTAAGTCGAGTTCGTCCCGGAGTGCCTCGTCGTTCATTTCTTCGTCGAGGGGAGTTTCCGTCCACCTGGAGGGTTCCCTGATTTCTACTAGGATGACGGCCTCGGTGCCGTATGTTAGGCGAAAGGGGGTCTCGCCCGTCGTCGAATGGGGCGTGGTGTGGTATGCCCACAAGACACTGTGTAGCTCCTCGACCCAGCCTCTCTTAGCTTCTCCGAGCCGGCGTTTGAGTCCTCGGAGGATGACTCTGTTGGCAGCCTCGGCTTGCCCGTTGGTTTGAGGGTGCTCGACCGAGGTGAAGTGTTATTTTGTTCCTAGTTTGGTTACGAAGTCTTGGAATTCGTGGTCGGTGAATTGGGTGCCGTTGTCGGTGACCAGTGCTCTCGGGATCCCGAATCTGGCGAGGATGTTTCTTTTGTAGAAACGGAGGATGTTGTGCGAGGTGATCTTCGCGAGAGCCTCGGCCTCTATCCATTTCGTGAAGTAATCCACGGCCACAATGAGGAACTTGTTTTGGTAAGTTCCTTGCACGAAAGGACCGAGAATATCCATCCCCCACCATGCAAACGGCCACGGGGATGACAGTATGCTCAGCTCGTGAGGGGGAACGAGGTGCATGTCGCCGTGCCTCTGGAACTTGTCACACTTCTTAACGTGTTCCTTGGCGTCCTGCTGCATTGTCGGCCAATAGTACCCCGCTCGAAAGGCTTTCCTCGCCAGGGACTTACCGCCCATGTGCTGGGCATTAATCCCTTCGTGTATCTCCCGTAATACCTCGGGGACCATGGATTCGTCGATGCATTTCAGGAGAAGAATGGAGAATCCCCTGCGGTATAGTTTGTGCTCGAGCACCACGTAGGATCATGCTCGTCGCTTCGTGACGGTTGCTTCTGTCTGGTCCGAGGGGAGTTCGCCTTTTGTCAGAAAATTGTACATCGGGGTCATCCAGGACGATGCATCCCCTATGGCGTGTACCTCGACGGGCATCGAGGACCTTTCGATGCTCGGGCGTGACAGGGATTCTTGTATAACGGACTTGTTCCCGCCCTTCTTTCTTGTGCTTGCGAGTTTGGACAATATGTCTGCCCTTGTGTTTTGCTCGCGCGGGACGTGTGATATTTCTGCTTGCTCAAACTTTATCATGTGTTTTTTGACTAAGTTTAAGTATTCGACGAGGCTGTCGTTTTTGGCTTGGTAGCTCCCTTGGACTTGGGAGGCAACGAGTTATGAGTCCGTGAAGATTTGTATCTCGCGGGCTCCCAGGTCCTCGGCTAGCCTTAGTCCTGCGAGCAGGGCCTCATACTCCGTTTGGTTATTTGGCGTCGGGAAGGAGAGGGTTAACGAGTGTTCGATCACTACGCCTTCCTCATTTTCCAAGAAGATCCCCGCGCCACTTCCGGACGAGCTGGAGGCTCCATCGATGAAGATAGTCCATTTGTGCTCTTTCCCTGCGGGCGAGTCGTGAGCGGTCATTTTCGCGACGAAGTCGGCCAGAGCTTGTGCTTTCAGAGCTTTCCTTATCTCGTATTGAATGTCGAATTCGGAGAGCTCTAAGGACCATTTCAACATTCGGCCCGCCATGTCAGGTCGACCTAAGAGTTGTTTCACCGGTTGGTCGGTTCGCACGATGACCGTGTGGGCCAGAAAATAGTGTCTGAGTCTCCTCGTTGCGTTGACAAGGGCTAAAGCTACCTTTTCTATCTGTTGGTACCTGCTCTCGGGTCCTTGTAGGGCTTTGCTCGTGAAGTAAACGGGTTTCTGCCCGTCGGTGGTCTCGCGGATGAGAGCCGCGCTGACGGCTTCGTTCGAGACGGCCAAGTACAGGAATAATGGCTCCCCGTTGACTGGTCGAGATAGCACGGGTGGTTGAGAAAGACTTTGTTTTAGGTGGCGCAGTGCCTGTTCACATTCCTCGGTCCATTCGAAGGCTGCCTCTTTGCGGAGGAGTCTGAAGAAGGGGAGGGCGTGCTGAGCGGATCTTGCGACGAAGCGGGATAACGACGTGAGCATGCCGTTCATTAATTGTATTGATTTCTTCGACGTCGATGTAGGGAGGTCGGAGAATGCTCGACATTTGTCGAGATTGGCTTTGATTCCTCGTTCTGTCAGGTAGAAACCGAGGAATTTCCCCGCCTTGACTCCGAACGTGCATTTTTCAGGGTTGAATCTCATCTTACATTGTCTTGCTTGGGCGAAGACTGCCTTGAGGTGTGCCGCATGATCGGTGTCTGCTCGGGATTTGACGACCATGTCGTCCATGTAGACCTCGAGCATGTCTCCAATCTGCTTGTGGAACACCCTGTTCATCATACGTTGGTAAGTTGCCCCTGTGTTTTTTAGTCCAAAGGGCATTACGTTGTAATAATAATTGCCCGAGCTGGTCATGAAGGTCGTGCAATGTTTGTCGCCCATGGCCATTGGGATTTGGTTATAGCTCGAGTAGGCGTCCATGAACGACAATGTCTTATAGCCGGCCGAGTTGTCGACCAGCATATCTATGTTCGGTAAAGGGAAAGCATCCTTCGGGCAAGCCCGGTTGAGATCGGTATAGTCAACACACATCCTCCATTTTCCATTATTCTTTTTAACTAGTACAATGTTTGACAGCCATGTTAAATATCGGGCTTCAGAAATAAAATTCGCCTCTAGGAGGTCTTTTACAGCTTTTTCAGCAGCCTCCGTTTTTTCTGGAGACTGCCTACGCCTACGTTGTACTACAGCTTTAGCGGCAGGATCTATGGCGAGACGATGACAGGAGACCTCAGGGTCGAGTCTGGGCATCTCCGCGGCGCTCCAGGCGAACAGGTCAGCATTCTCGCGCAAGCAGGCTTTGATCTATTTCCTCGCCAGGTCGGGGAGGTCGATGCCAATCTTCACTCCCTTGCTCGGATCTGCGCCGAGGGAGACGAGCTCAAAGTCTCCGTCCGGGATTGGTCGGAGGGGGATTTGCTCGCCGTTGGGAGGTTCGTCCTGGTCGAAGAGAGTATCCAGAGATATGGAGTCAACCTTTGGGGGAGCTCTCTGGTCTTCCTCTTTGGCGGGCACTATTTTGTCGGGCTCTCGTGGTGTCATCGTCGGTCTCTTAGCGGGCCTTGTCCCGGTGTCGACAGTGTTGCGTCCCTTAGATGCGACCTTGAAACACCTCCAAGCGGCGGCTAGGTCCCCCTGGATGGTAGCTACCCGTGCGCTCTTGGTGTAGAATTTCATCTTCAAGTGGACGGTGGAGGGTACCTCCGTCATTTCTGCCAGTGTTGGTCTCCCCAGGATGTAGTTGTAGAGGGATGGACAGTCGCTGACGAGGAAGCGTACTTTAACCCGCCTTGTCGTCGTGCCCTCGCCGAAGGTAACCATGAGCTCGACATATCCCTAAGGCTTGGAGGTTGAGCCGTTGAAGCCCTGTAAGTCCGACCCTACATATGGCGAGAGATGCGAGTCGTCCAGCTGCAGAGTCTGGAACAATTGACTGTACATCACGTTGACGGAACTTCCTTCGTCGACGAGGATGCGGTGCACATCAAAGTTAGCCATTCTTGCTCTTATCAGCAGGGGAATGACTGCGTTGGGGGATCCTCCGGGAAGCTCTTCCCGGTAAAAGGTGATAGGCTCCGACCTACCTTTTACCCTTTCAAATGTCACTGTTTGCGGAGGTGCCGCGTCGACCAGTTCGTCCAGCTTTCTTTTAGCCGAATTGATAGTCAGGTCGTTGAATCCTCCACCATTGATGACCACGGCGGAGGGAAAGTATTCTCATCTGCTGTGTGTTGTGAGCGGCTCCTGCAGGTGCTCGGGGACGTAGAAGTCCTCGGGTCTGGTGACGGAGAAGGCGGTCTGGACGGGGACCGACTCGTCAGATGGTCGGGCGTCTTCCTCCGGTTCTCTTGCCTCTCGGGCGTCACGACGAGGAGCTTCGTTTCGCCGGTATTGGGCGAGCCTCCCTCCCTTGATGAGGGTTTCGATGGCGTCCTTGAGGTGGACGTAATCTTCAGTCAGATGACCATGGCTCTTGTGGTACTGACAGTACTTGCTCTTGTCTGCTCTGGGCTTGGCGGGGGCAGGTCGGGGGCGTTTGACGCTGCCGTCTTTAAAGTCTGTGCTGGCACATTCCGCCAAAATGTGCTCGCGGGAAGCTGTGAGCGGAGTGTATTCGGTAAAACGCCCCGAGGGTCCTCTTTGCTCTCGGACTTCTCGGGGTATGTCCTCTTTTCTTTTCTTCTCGGTTCGTCGAGGAGGGGCAGCTTCCTGACGCGGGTTGCTGCTGGACCCGCGAGTCCTTGGGTCCAGGGCTCTGTTGGCCGCCTCCCTTTCCTCGTAATCCATGTACGCCCGGGCCTTCTCGAGGAGGGCATCGAATGTTCTAGGTGGCTCGATGCCCACTGCCTTTCTGAATTCTGTGTCGGGGAGGAGCCCCCTCTCCAGCAAATATCTTTTCATGTGGTCCGCGCAGGGGACCTGTATGGCTTCGCGATTGAAGCGATTAATAAATTCTCTTAAGGTCTCATCCTGTCTCTGGATGATGGCCTCGAGAGCCGCCTCGGTCTTTGGGTGTCGCCGAGACACAGTGAACGAACTTATGAATTGGTTCTTCAGGTTTCGCCACGAGGTGATTGATCCCAGAGCGAGGCCTTTATACCAATCCATTGCTGCCTTTCTGAGGGTCGTGGGGAACAGCCAGCATTTGATGGGTCCCTCGACATTGTGGTAGTGCAGCATAGCCTCGAACCCGTCTATATGGTCGACCGGGTCCGCGACTCCGTCGTATTCCTTCAGATGTGGAGGCTTCTCCATGCCCGGGGGAATGGGCGCCTCCATGATGGCTTGTGACAGGGGACCGCGGGGGTCGTCCTCGTCGCTTCGCTCCGGGGACAGGGATGGGGACCTGTAATATTGTCGTGCCCGACGGTCCTGGTTGTGTTGGGCATCCCTCGAGCGTGATGCTCGTTGGTTGATTCTTTTGTGCCCATCTCCAGAGTGTCTTCTTTCTTGATGTATGGGGGCGTGGCCGCGTCCCCCGACTTCAATGACGGGTTGCCTCTCCAAAGGGGGTCGTCTCCCCGAGGGTCGGGGTGACGGGCTTCGGGAGGTGTCTCTGTAGTGTCTCCGCGGGGGAGACGGGAGATGTACCTTTGTCACCCGGGGAGGTGGAGTCTGGGGCCTCCTGTGTCTCCTCGCGGGCCTTCGATCGTCTTCTAGTGCCCTCAATCTTTCCCCCTGGGCGAAGATGAGGTAATTCGTTTGGTTAATCACCGCGAATAGTGCGCGGGTTGTGGCATCTGCCCCGGCAGGGACAGGGACTTCCTGAAATTTAGCAGCTCGATGGCTCGTGGGAGCTGCGTTGTCTTCTTCGAGCGGAGGAGGGGCTGAAGAGGATGATGCAGTGACTCCGTCGCGGTGGACTGAGGGCCCGAGGTTGGCGCCCCCGGGGAGCGTGTTATGACCGGGGTTACCAGCGTTGTCGGGGAGTCCATTTTTGTCTGCGAGGCCGTTGTTGGTGTCGACGACGCGGACGTTTTGGTCATCACGAACTTGGTCAGCCATGACGGTAGGAGGTGATTTGAGCTTTGGTCTTTGAGGTTTTGCAAGACGGGAAAGCTAGATTCCCACAGACGGCGCCACTGATCTTACCTGATCAGACTTGGACCGTCACGACTGGCTCCGAGCGGAAGTTAAGTGAGATGGGGGGGGGGTACCTGCAAGGCACTCCGATGCTAAAATGAGTGATGGTACGAGCAGGAAAAAAAGTATGTGTATGGGTAAAAGAATGAATACCTGACCCTCTAGGAACAGAGGGTATTTATAGCCCCCAGCGCGGGGCCAAGGTCCCTTCATTGGGCCGACCAGAACTGACCCAATAAAGGAACTGCCAGGTTCTACGTGTGTAGTGGGGACCCGCACGTGGTCCCCTTCCTGATGATGCTCTGCGAGAAATGAGGAGGGACGAAGACGCGGTCTTTCCGGAGTTCAGGTGATTTGGTAACGGTCAGAGTCTTCCCTACGAGGAAGATGCTCGAGCTGGACTCGAGCTGGGGTTCAGGTGGTCGAGGACACTGTGTTCGCGGGCAACGGCAGACACGGCTACAACTTATGGTCGACGCGCTGGCGAGAATCCTCCTGCGCGCGTTCCTTAAAGAGTTGCTTGGATTGAGCCTTCGTTCCTGCTCTTGGGTCAGGACGGACCCAGTCCAAAACAGGAATAATAATACATACTATTTTATGATTTTATACCAAATCTGTTTTTTTTAATATCAAATATTTTTCTATATTTTTAAAAAAATTATTTTCTGAAGTCTTTACTTTCCTCTTCTTCAAACTCGCAAGCAAAGCTTTAGGGTACTAGTTTATTAAGCTGAAAAATAAATAAAAATATATATTAAATTCTGGAAATATATCTTCAAATACATTCAAATCACATATATCCATCATATTGGTGAATGAGTCATCATAAAATACACTTTCCTATCCTAACAAAATATATAATGAGACAATTATGATCTGTTTGTTTTACCTTTAAAAATTTGTTTTTTTTTATATTTTCAAAGATAGATTTTATAAAATAAATTTTTAAAATATTATAAGTTTTTTTATATTTTTTTTTAATTGAGAGAATAATATATTATTGAAGATCAAAATATAATCGAATTCGTAATTTTAAAAAAAAAATTTAAAATGATTTTTATAAAAAAATTATTTAAAATAACTTTAAAATTAAATAATTTTTTAAAATTTTAATATCTAAAAGAAATTTTAGTAAAATAGTAAAATATTTAAAATAATTTTTTAAGAATAATTATTGAAACTAAATTTGTATTTGAATTTTTAATGAAAAGAAAAATTTTATAAATTATTTTTATACAAAATTATATTACACTTCAAAAATTCTTTTTTAAAAAAAGTCAAAACAAATTGAACTTATAATTTACTGGGAAAAGGCACAATAACCCTTTAATTATCCTTCATGATCCTGTTATGAGATTGAAAATTTACCAAAGAATCAATTGAGCAGAGAAAAAGAATGATCATATACATGAATGAAGATTTCCAACCTATGCTTCCCAATATGAAGATAGAGGTGCCCCATGTTGATGTTAACTAAATGTATTTTGCATCACTGGCTGTATTTTCTAACACATGTTCTATGAGTTGATATAGTATATGTTCCGTCTATTGCTTGTTTTTTAAAATAGATTGGAGAAAAAGTGACGCTCTCCAAAGAAAAATGCACATTAACAATCATATATATCTACACAATTTGATGAAGCAGAATACCAAGAAGACCAACCAAAGGTTACAGAAGTATATTCATTTTCAGATTTTTTATAAAATAGATGTGTTTTACTTACAACTCCTTTTTGTATCTAATAGATGTGTTTGGAGATGCATCTTCAAAATATGAAAAAGACAAAATCAAATTTTTAGTGTTTTCAATTTCACCCCATGGAATAAATATGTCATCCTCTATTATACATGACACCACCTTAAAGAGTATGAAAAGATTAAATTGTCCAAACCCAAAATATATTCAAAGATTCTAATTTTTCAATACCGCACTGGATTTTTGAAATTTACGATAGATTTGTGTAATTTCTGGTTTTTTTATCGGAAATTTCAAAATATCCAATAACAGGAAATTTTGAAATTTTCGGGTTTAGTATTTATCTTTTGTACTGGAAATTTTGAAATTTCCAGAGTTTTGTAGCATGTACCAGAAATTTCAAAATTTTTTATAGTTCAAATTTTTTTGAAAAATATCGGAAGCTCATGCCCGAGCTGGATATTCCTCATTTTATTAATTGTTTCAGTGAGGACTAGGAGCAAAGATGGTTCTGTTGCAGACAGGGTGGTCAATCGAGCGGAAGCTCAGGCCCGAGCTGACGAGGCACAGGCTTCCGAGCTACGGGCTGGATAACGTGTTATGATCGGTTTTCACCAGAAACGGTTGACTGAGCAACAGGCGCAGTTTCGCGCACCCCGTCGCTTAAAACTTAGAGATTCTACTGCCGAGGAGGTACATGTTCATGCTCATGTGGATGTGTTTGTTCCTGAGCAGACTAGTGAGGAGGATGTGCCTGTTGTGGAGCAGATTTCTGAGCAGGTTGTGGAGTTAGTTTCCGACCAAGTTGTGGAGGCGGTAGTTGAACAAGTTGTTGAGCAGGTTCATGAGGTTGTTGTTGAGCGCATTAACGAGGTGTCCCCCACTAATACAGACACCACGACTCGTGCATCTACAGAGCCATCAGTTCACATTGATGGAGCCTTTTCAGGAGGACCTTCAGACAGGTTCGTGCTCACAGGATTTACTGACCATGTCGCTTACAGGATATGGCATGGCGAGGTATATATTTTAATCGGTTGATGTATAATATTTTATTTTTGTAAGTGTTTGAAAGTTGATGTATAATATTTTATTTTTGCTTATTACAGGAGCGTTGGTGCTGAAGGTCGCTTCCAAAAACTAAAAACAACTAAACATGAAAACTTAAGCATTATCAGATGATTCTGGACGTTTCAGTGTCTTGATTATATCACCGACGGATCTTCGGATCTGCGCATCCAATTTGATCGGACCTTTAGTTATCCTACGGCGAAATGATTTCCTCATGGCCTTCACATTTTCAATGGTCTTCAACTCAATCAGGTTGTATTTCACCCTTCCATTTGTATCAATCCAGATTTCCCGAAACTCGATCTTTGTTACCCTTCTGTTATCAGAATCATGCAGCAATGCATTCAATGTTTCTTCCAAGGTGGCAAGGGATGTCCTGCCGTCTGGAAGCTTGAATTCAACAACGGGGTTGTTTCCATTGTAATATATTTCTACCTTAATCAGGAATTAAGAAAGATGCATTGTTTGAGATGCTTCTCTTTGTAGCATATGCCCTTATTTATACAAATGGCGATGCATTCTAGACCATACAAATTTGTCGGTGCAATCAGGACCCTCCAAAGATGTCAGTAAAATCTCGATCATTAAAAAAACTTGAATAAATGAACTACCAAAAATTTCAGTATAACTCAAATTTCTGGTATTGCCTAGTAAATTTGAAATTTCCGGAATACCAGAAATTTCAAAGACTGCCAGAAATTTTGTAGAGGTGTACTGGAAATTTTGTCTGTATCACAAATTTTGAACCCTCTACCAAAAATTTCGTTAGGAAATTGTTTGTAACTCAACATGGTAATTCTGGAATAATTAAAGTTGGGGGAGTGTCATGTTTAATTTGGGGGGTAGCATGTTAAATCCTCCAAAATCAGTAGGCTTATTTTTTAGTTTTTGACTTAGCCTAATTATAAGTGGGGGATGCTCTTTCGTCCCTTAAGTGTGCACTTCATACCCTTAAAAATTCAAAATTTCCCTTCAAGCGTTTGAAGATGCATCTTCAAACGCATCCAAAATCACAACATGAAGCGCTATTATGAGATTCACCATATTTAGAACAAAATATAATCCGAAGATGCATCTCTGTACGTTATTTAGGTACGTTTGAAGATGCATCTCCAAAACTCCCATGAA
The DNA here is from genome assembly GCA_948472305.1 of Vicia faba. Taxonomy (NCBI): domain Eukaryota; kingdom Viridiplantae; phylum Streptophyta; class Magnoliopsida; order Fabales; family Fabaceae; genus Vicia; species Vicia faba. The sequence goes on along the minus strand of OX451738.1, from coordinate 77,511,259 downwards.
TGATTTTAAGGCAGAACCTTTGCCCCAACATTGTAATTTTTTGAAGCAAAGTTATTGTAATTTTTTGAAGCAAAGTTATTTTAAAGTAAACTTAAATAATATTAAACTGAAATGAAAGTTAAATAGTCATACATTAATTAAAAGTCAAGAGCATACATAACATTTGTCTGAAAATCCAAAAAAAATACATCTAAACATAACCTACTGGATATGGCTAACCCACCACATGTACTGCACGATATTTCATACCTTGACAATCATATTCTCCATGATAACCAACTGGATATTGTCATCCTTAAAGAGCCATGCCTCTATGTCAACTCTACCCCTCCAAAACATGCTGATGGACCGACGTCACATCCTCAATGTGATCATCCTGATTCTCAAGTACCTCCTAGTTAGTTGGTCTAGATGGTCTTCCAGGAGCGGCACTTGTCATGATAGGGTGTGACACCCTATAGAACCATGTCATGTAATCCTCAACATAAACCCACTAAAAAAGAGTTAGCACTCGATGATACTCCTCTGGTACCAAGTGACTCTCGAAATCATCCAGTATCGCACTAAGATCTCTGCGGTGGACGCCGGGAGGAGCGGACTCATAGGGAAGTCTCAAAATATCTATAAGTAGAAAAATTGGTGCATCACTCGCTCATACAGATAAGGATGCATAAGAGATTACCCACATGTCAGACATCTGAAGTATAAGGAAATGACGTCAAACTGACGCGTCTCGCGGTGACTGTAACACTCCAAAATAATTAGATTATTTATTTAACTATTTGATTAATTTATGTTGAGTATTTGTGACTTAATTGCGATATTTATGTGATGTATGGATGATCATGATGCTTGATATGATGTTTTGTGTGGTGTATGATGGGGTGGTAGGAATTGAGAAGGTATAGAGTATTTTAGAATAATTTAGATAATTAGAATAATTAATTAGAATTATTTTAATTAGTTAAATAGAATATTAATAAGAGGTAGAAGCTATGAGGTCAAAGTGGTAAATTGTGAATGGATAAGTGAGGGTAAGATGGGAAAATCATAGAAAGGGTCCTATGGTTAAACTAGGGGAAAAGAGTGTCAGTGTTCATTATGTGCAATCGTGAAAAGAGAAGGACGATGTGAAGAGAGTTAGGGCACGAAAGAACTCAGAGGGATTTGATAGAACGCTGTGAATTATTTTGAGAATAATATTTGGTGGTTTAGAAGGGTGTTATAGTGACCCTTGTATGGGCAAAAGAAAACGGCATCTAGTATGACGCTGAAGATACATTCTAAATGGCTCAATCGCATTACTCCCCCTGTATGGAACAAATGTGGAAGCATGTGGCCAATCATCGGTGTAGTTATAAGTTGGTTCCCATTTGGTGATCCGAGCGAAGTAAGAGATAATTCATCCTTGAAAATGTAACCAGGGGTCATCCCCCGAATGAGTGACCATCATATCGACAACTTCCTCTCGCCCAATTCTTCCTTGGTCCAATAATTTCCCCTTGATGGGAAGATGTATGAGGCTTGATACGCCATCCAAGGTGATGGACATCTCGCCTATATGAAGGTGAAAAGATGACGTCTCTGAGTGCCACCTCTCAGCAAAATCTACCTGCATGTCGTGGTTTATGGCCACCCGCAACAAAACATAAATTGGAAAGACATGGATACAAATAACTTCAATGAACCAAGCAGCAGTAGGTTGTTCCAACTCTAATATCTTTCGGTCGTGGTTCACCAATTTCAAACACAAACGCTCCTATAAAAAAGATATCACAATCAGTATTAATGTAAATATTAGAAAAAATATGAATTTCAAAAGAAAATAAATATGCATCTACTTCTCATACACGCCTAGCAACATGGTTGACATATAAATAAAGTAAGGAGGTGTCAAATAGGCCTTCTATATAACTCTCTAAATGAGCATCGACAATGGCTTCCTCCTGCACTTCAGGGGCTTTATGAACAATAAGATATGTTGCATCATATGCATGAGAGAGTCGCCTATGAGAACTAGACGCATGGAAATCTCGGGGCTGTGAAGTAGATGCACCATCAAACGAGTTATCAGCAATTCATGGCCTCGTAGTCCTCGCGACGGCTTTCTTACGTCGTACTAACACGGTTTGAGACACATGCTCGAGCCTAATTCAGATAGTGTTATTTTGAACAATTGTACTTGCGTTAGAAACGAAGAAAATATAAACAGCATATTAGGACAAATTTGCAAATTCCACAAAATCAACAAAATGTTTGCCTGAATCAAATCCAGAAATGTATCTCCAAAAATTATGCAGAGCAAATCCAGAGATGCATCTCCAAATTAATTTTTTACACAATAGAAATACCTCTTTAATTTGGTCTAAAAAATGACTAAAATAAGTGCGTCCGGAGAGGCATCTCCAAACTCTAGAAATAGTCTAGACTTTTCATAGTGGTGTGGGATAACACATAAGGGTGGAAAGAGAAACCCCTAACAAATGTATCTTATCATCCCAATTTTTAAGAGAACTACCTTTCGTCCCTTCTTAAAGGCATTTTCTCATTGCACCCTTACTACTTCTCCCAAGCTCTGCGCAAAATTCCAAAATCTCTCTATTTTTGAAGATGCATCTCCGAATGCACTTTTTTTGTACATAATACTTAACTTCTGAGATGCATATCCAAATAAACCCTATTTTTTTAAGAAAAAAAGGTAATTTCGAATATGCATCCGAATAAACCTTATTTTTTGTGAAAAAAGTATTTTCGAATATGCATCTCCGAATAAACCTTATTTTTTATTTAAAAAAAGTATTTTCGGATATGCATGTCCGAACATTTTCCTGTTGTGTTTTTTTAACTCAGTATTGGATGTACCCGGATAGACACACCTAATAGCCATGCAACAAATATATAAATACAAATAATTTTCCTATTGAGAAAAACAATCGAAAATACAAAAACAATTAAAATAAAATTATAAAAATTTGAAAATACAATTAAAAATCAAATAAAATCAAATTGAGTGTCTTCAAATTTTATCGAATCTTTTAGAAAATAAGAAAACGGAAAATAAATCAAACAAAATAGAAAAACAAAGAACTTAGGGTTTTTAGGGTAGTGTCCAATATTTTATTCCAAAATAAAGGAATTTGATCCCTGATTTTTTCGGATGAATTAGCACGGTAAAACTTTGATTCAGAATCAATTTTCCAAAAAATCGGATATTTTAAGTTAACTCGCATAAAGGCCAGAAACGCGGGAACGCAAGGACTAGAACACGAGAATACAATTTCTAACTCTAATATTGGGTCAAATCGACAGACAGTCTGCGCCAAAATCAATGAAAATACATAGTAAATTAGTTAAAGAGTGTTTTTGAATATGCATTTCTAAATTTATCTTGAATGAATTCAAAGATGCATATCCGAACCACTTTAATGCTTATTTTATGAAGAATAGATTCAGATATTGATTTCTGCATTCACTCGAGAGCATTTTCGAATTTTTAAGAATGCATCCCATATTACAAGTGTGGGATGAGAAATTGGCTTCTTAAAAAACCAGAAACCTCGCCATTTCAGATTTATCAAATTCCAAAGAACAAATATAATTTTTCTCTCAGCCGAATGGATAAATGCTGACAAAGGGGTTTTTTTTATTTGACTTTTAAAAAACACGGGGTGGAAAAAATATCTCAATGTTTAATCAGATTGTAAGGTGGTTGTGGACATTATGGTGGTCATAACTCTAATAATGTATCAGTAGTGATTAGTCTCCATCCGAAATGTAAGGACATCATATCTCTCCATCTTCAGTACAATGAATGCTCCAATCCAACTGACTTTGATTCTCAGCAGTCACCTCATTCCGCATTTACGCATTCAATCGAATCTGACCGTTCGCGGTTCTGATTTAAAATAAGTAGTTTTACAAAAATTAAATCTATTTTTTCTGTACAGCGTGATCAAGATCGAACGGTTAATAAAGAAGCTTTGGAGAGAGACAAGGTACTGTATATCTATCAGATTTGAAATTCTTTGAGGAAGTGATACAATTCCTTGATAATCTCTGAGCCATATTATTGCCAAAATAGATTACAACATCAATAATAGAATGTGCTGATTCAAATGCTTTCATGGAAGGCGAGAAAAACTCCTTATCTACATATCGTAGACATACATAATACATTGTCGAGGATCATCGACAAGCAAAATTACAATTCTTCACCTCAACTAATGAGGGGAACTTTGTTACTCAGGAAACCAGTTGTTCCCATCCTGCAACAAAATCACGATTTTAAACAAAGTTGAACATTGTCAATCAGGTTTAATAATAGATGGATGGCTTAGCCATTTTAGATTTACCTATGCAAAGCTTATATTGCTAAGTGATATGTATACAACTCTGGAGAGTGACATCTTTTATGTCAAAAAATGATCAATCATATGATGTATAACATCAGCACCTTCTATATGTGAGATTCGATCTTTAACCTATAAATAGCAAGAAAAGATGGAGGAAGAACATTGGCAAGTAAGGCGATGTATTCAAATAAATAATATCACTGACACAATATTTAACACAATAGCAACGGCAGAGCAAGACACAAACCTGAATTACACTATGAGCAGCAAATCTCTGGAAGCTAACATCTACTTTTTCCCATGACACACAAGACAAGCCTGTTACCAGCTCCTCTGCAAGTGCTTATTCGGGTTAGAAATCTTACATTTTGAAGACAATAAAGAAATAGGCCACACATGACTCTTTAGTCCGACACAATGAAGCACGGACACAAACCAATTGTGTTTGCAAAATTCAATGATAATTGGTAAATGAATTATGAGAGAAAGAAAAGATAGTTAAAGTTGAGCGAAAAGTAATTAAAGGAAAAGTTTGATTCTTGTAATAGAAAAAATGGAAGTGATAAGGTAATTAAAGTTGAAAAGAATTAAGGATGAGGAAGATTGATTCATGTTTTAGAAATATGAATAGTCACGAGATTAACTAGCTGTATCCAAAGTGTATAGGAGATGTTTCGCAAGCATATCGCGATGTATCGCCGCCGTATCGGGACATATCGGAATTTTTTATTTTTTACTTTTTAAATTAAAAAAAATCGGATACTCCGTCGATACGTATTGGGTACGATACGACATAGATTTTAGAGAACCCATGCTTCATTGGTCCGACATCAAGCAACATTTAGTTTCAGAAGGCAAGATCAACACAATAATAACAATCAAATCTTATCCCCTATTAAGCAAGGCCTCCTATGAATGGATCAATAGACACAGTTGGGTTCCTTAAAAAAACAGATTTAGTAGATGGGTACAGCCATTTTGAGTATAAACTATTTTGATGGTATCTCCTAATATATAGCCACTTTTGAGTAAAATGTACACCACGGTAACAGCAGATAAAGTGAACATCAGTTTACATTTGTTTCGAGAAAAATATAGAGATACCTTCTATCTTGTCAGAGCCGATATCTTCCGTAAAGTCACACTGCTCAGTATCACAAGCCTTGCAATGCTCTTCATGTACAACATGTGGATATTTTTCATTGAGGGTATCCTCCCACTACCAACCAAATAGTTTTACATTAATCAATGATAAGGAGTGACCCAATAAATCATATAGTATTGAGAAATATCAGTAAATATACCTTTGGAAGTTCATTATCACGTCTAATGGATGATGTTCCCCAACCAACAATATCTAAAGTTTTTATAAAGGAAAACCATATAAAAACAAATGCAATGAGAGCTGAATGCACCTATAATAATGAGAAAGATGTAAGTATGAAGGATACGGTCATAGCCCACATTTGAATATATAACCCGACGCTTGAAAGTGCGCAATGCAGACCTGCACAAAGCATGATAAAATCATTTCAAAGACATGAAAATCCTTTTAAGGAAATAAATCCCTATAACAAATAGAACTTAACATGGGATAAACAACATACATGAAATAACATTCATCATAGTCTTGAACCAAGCGTTTAAGCAATGGAGGTTTTCCTTCATCGTCATCAGTAAGGAACAGATGTCGACCTGTTCTTCTAAAAATCCAATGAATAATACCACTTGCAAGTTTCTCAAATGCAGTTACCCCAAAAAGAAAAGGAACCTGAAATTCAGAACCCAGTCAACAAATTTATATACCCAAATAGCAAAACAGATGCAGCTTTCTTTTGTGAAAATATCAAAACTGATGCAACTTTCTTTTATGAAAATATCAAAACAGATGCAAAATTTCATGTTCATTTGATGATAAGACACCACAGATGAATGTGTTGTTTGTTGAATATAATATCAACATGTATTGTTTTTTATGCAAAACAAATATATTCATCGCAACATGCAATAAGAAAACCAAAAATTGCCAATCTATCAAAACAAATCCATAAGTTGCTGTCAATCACTATAAAAGATAAACATTACATGACCGAGAACAAAATTAATCAATTGCCGGGAAAATTCTAATTACTCCCCAAAAGCATTTAGTTATTTTTGGAACCTTTAAAATTAATTTACATGGAGCCGAAAAATAAAAGATAAGAGTGTAATGAAACAACCCTTCTTAATTGACTTTGGGCTCTTCTCCTGAGATGTTAAGAGCAATATTTTAAAATAAATGTCTGCATATGTTTTTGAGGCTTGTTTGACGACAATTGCAACCACATTAGCAACATTTATCAGCAATCTTCTACAAAATCAAAGACTGCAACATAATACCAATTACAACTGCGATTTAAAACCTTGGTTAAGTGTATCTACTAATACTTGCTTCTGGTTTGCTAGAATTTGGGTATGGGATGATTAGAATAGTAAGTGTAAGGCATCATCCTCTATAACAGATACACAGCGAATTAAATTAAATTGGAAGAAAGGAAGAGATTTCGACTTTCCAGCTAATAGTCATTAGGCAACTAATTTTTTAGCATAAACCAAATATCCTCTGCATGCAAGTGCATAGACTAATCCCTCGAGCTAGGTATGCCCACAATACACCTACATTCTCAAGGCTGAATTCAAATCTAAGACATCTAATTAAGCTGGAAAATTGGAAGAAAGGAAGAGAATTCGACTTTCCAGCTAATAGTCATTAGGCAACTAATTTTTTTAGTATAAACCAAATATCCTCTGCATGCAAGTGCATAGACTAATCCCTCGAGCTAGGTATGGCCACAATACACCTACATTCTCAAGGATGAATTCAAATCCCAGACATCTGATTAAGCTGGAAAAGACCTTTAGCATCTCATCCAAGTGCTCTTGGGTATTAGAAAACTAATTAAAGTATGACTCAGATGTCTGAGCTGCTAGGGTTTCTTTGAAAATTTTCAAACCGACAAGTCTTTCGAAGCAAATTACACCATTTATAAGGAAATAATAACCCAAATAAATTGTGACTTAAGGCTTAAGTTGTAATGAATAGCTAATAATAAATGACCATGAATACAAAAACACGAAATTGTTTTTTTTATCTCCAACACTTTTCCAAAGAATATGGCAGGAAAGATTCCAACACCGGGAATATATATATATAAGTTATAAGAGCACAACTAAACAACTCCTTACACATGTTCCTACCTGTAAAAGATGTAAGCCAGCTATTAAAAAAGGGAAGCCAAATAGCATTAGGGTACCTGTAAAACATGTTCCTATATAAAAATCGAATGTACACAGCCTTACCCCATGAGCATAGAGGTCATTTCTATTATTTGATATTCTGAACATTGGACACCACTTCATAAAACAACAACCTAGCCAATGCAATAAGGCTTGTCCTCAAAAATTCTAAAGCAAGAATTCCTGAGACAAAAATAGATTACCTAACCTCTAGATTACATGTGATGAACAAACCGTGCACTTCCTTCCCCTTCCTCACTATTTTTTATTAATTCTAACTCTTCAATAAAAATAGCCCCTAAACCCACTAAAAGATAATGCAACATATCAAATCCCAATGTGTAGCCTGAAATATAAAGGACAAAAACAATTCCAAAATCTTTAATTTATAGTAAAAATGTTAACTAAATAGTAACATACTCACAACCTTACTTTACAAACCTTGTGTTCTATACAAAATCCCAAATAAAACATTATGCCAAAAATTGATCCATGTGCCGACCCCACTTAGTGGGATAAGGCTTGGTTGTTGTTGTTATAATACTCTCAAAATTAAAAATATATTAATAAGTATTCTCTTGTCATTCTTTACAAAATAAATCTCTCAAATAAGTTGGAAGATTCCTCTTTTTCCCCCCTCCCCTCTCTTTCTCTCTCCCCTAAAGCCCTACCCTCAAACTCTCAAATTAATCCTAAGCTATTCTAGATATCTTACATTGTCAACAGCCTCTTTAATCCCTATCACTAGTATTATAATTGAGTTGGGTTTACCTAACATTACAAAACCGGCATGTAAGGTGAAGGTTGCCCAAACTTTATAATGAACACTGACCATATCTCTAAGCGATGTGGGACTAAATTCATCCCCTCAACACAACGAACGTCTAGGAGACTGCAATGAAGGCGACCCAAACGCTGCTATTAGGTGACGAGAAACCCAACAACAGATCTATGATAGGCTCTGGAAGACTGGAACCATCTTAAATTTTATATTGGGTCTAACTCATACTTACAAAACCGTTTGGTAAGGTGTGAGTTGCCTGTGCTTTATAAACACTACACAAACTATATCAGTAAGTAATATGGGACTAAAGTCACTCCCTCAAACCCAACATGATGAAGGTGTTGAGGTTGCAATAAAGACAACCCAAATACCACAATTAGGCAGCTAGGGGAGGACAGACAGCATTGAAAGTAGAATTTCCAACAACTAAATTAAGGAAACAAAACGTAAATTTTAAGATACATTTTTTATACCTGCTTATTTCCCCTTGACCCTAGATGAGGTGTAGCAACAGTAATGAAATTCACAGCCTCCAAGCCGCATATTGTACCTACTGAGTCCACCTTACTTCCTTTATTGCTCAAATCCTGAATAGGTTCATTTTCAGGTGGCCTATACAGCCTCCCAATAGCATAACGTGCCACTAATCCTCCAACTGAGTGTGCAATAAAGGAGATTTTACGCATATTTTTCTTTCTTCGAATCACCTCAATGACCTAAGAGTTTAATTTCCTGTTAATACTTAATAGTAATGAGATAATGTATGTTATGAAATAATATACATCCATATAAAGATATTAAATATTACATTTTTGTGGTTAGAATACTGATTTAGATGCATCTCCAACATACATTAGAAAGTAACTTAATAACTTCCATATTTAAAATGATGAACAGAGTCTATTTTCTAATTAGCTAAAGTATAGTAAAAAAGAGTATACACACACAAAATTAAAGAAGTTGTGGACCAACACAAAGGACTCTGTTTTCTTATACATCACTTATTAACATTTTATCAAGGCTCTACAAAGAAAACTTTCAACAGGTTATGCTTTACCAGTGGCAGAGAAAATATATAAAAAAAATATTTCAAGAATATATGTGACTAATATAGGGAAATATAATCTTATAGGGATAATGAGCCTAGTCAAGATACAGTAAATTGATTTTTACATAATATGAGATTCATCAAACAAACCTCCTCTGCCAATCGCTCGCCCATAACATCCACACCATCTAGTGTCAGCTTAGACACATTACGTTCACTACCTGAGTGAAATAAGAAGGGGAAAATGTAAAATTACATGCAGAATTTAAACCCTGCAGTGGTCAATGTAAACTCATCAAGATATTGCAAAAACTAAAGAAAAAGATAGCAAGCCTCCTTAACCAAGAAGGAAGTCCAAAGCTTGTCAACTAGGTTGTCTCTTTAATAAAAATAAAAATAAAACAATGTTGTTTCTAGTCGTACTAACAAATAAATAGAAGCTGCTATTGCATAGGCCACCGAATTCCGAACATCGACAAATTTTAACAATCAAACAAAAATTATTCCATTAAATATCAATGACTAGATTTCAAATTTCTCAGCACCTTAAACTACAATTGCACTAATTATTAATTACATTAGTGATTCATTGAATATTCACCATGTCAAGGCTTATGCTATTGAAAGTTGCTAAGACACTATCCAAAAGGTCCAGTTCCAAGGTAACAACTTATAAGTAAGAAATTCTGAATGAGATCAAAGACGGAAATAAATACTACTATTACCAAATTTCAGTTGCTTCAAAGGAAAAGAGAAATAACATAATCAAATCATTTCTAACAACAACAAAACTCCAGATTTGACTACATGATAAGAATACAATCAGCAAAGCTTCCAATCAAAGAAATCAGAGAAGCATGATCCTTACAGTGAACAAAAACTTTATCAGGAAGCTCTTTAACAAATTGCTCAGAAGCAAACTTCCAATCAGTAGAACTGCATAAACAAACAATTACAACACGAATGATCAATTTTAAGCAACAAAAAGAGAATCCATGAAACTTATCACACTAAATTCCACAAAATCTCAAAATTACAATTGATTAACAATAACAAAGTCATCAACATCAAAACAAATCAAAATCAAAACCTAACAATGCAATACTTCATCAAAATTGAGCATAAGAAGTGCGATAAATGTCGAAAATACCTTCCGAGAATTCCATTGACCATGACAACGAGATGATCTGCGGAGGAAGAATCGGAGGATTTGGAACTCCAAACATCGCGGCTTCCATCGATGGACTCCGATGTGCATACTTCGTTCTTCTCCATGAGATTAACGAGTAAGCGGTTCGTTTAGTCAAGCTAAGTCCAATCAACCGAACTTCAGCAACTTGCGAAATGAAGTCGGAGTTCGGAAGAAACGGTTAGGAAGGACGAAGCGATTGGGATTTTCCGGCGAGAGGAAGATGTTTGAGTTTGAAAAGAAAGTTTTGAAGATTTGATTTTAATTCAAAGATAAAGGTTGGATAGTTTTGGTGGGGTAGTGATGGGTATTATTTGTTGCCTGAGAACGAAGGAACTCTTTCATAATACATTACACTAACTAATACTAATAATAATAATAATAATAATAATAATAATAATAATAATAATAATAAACTTACTTACACATTAATCAAGTAAAAACTCATAATATTATTATAACCTAAGTTTCACTTTGTAACGTAAATCTATAATATAAAAAATAAGTCATTCTATCCAAAAATCATATTTTATCCTTTAGTTCTAAAACACAACACTTTGCTTTATATAATCACTAGTTCTTTGTTGTTTTAAAATCATTTTTTTTCAATTTTTCTCCTATCAATTAACATTTCCACACCTCATATTCTTAAAATTGATTCATTCAACGCACTTTTGAAGGAAAACCGTTCCACCTCCATCTTCATAAATCACTCCTCTCACTACTCCACGATCGATTTTCATCTCCCCTAATATTATTGCACTTAATTTCTCCTCCTTAAGGGTTTCAATTCAATTACGACAATCTAATAATAATCTCGTTTTTCTCTCCTTCACGTTCACCCAATGAGAAGGCTATCCTCCACCATCTAATATTATTGCACTTGATTTTTGTAACTGGCATGAATTTCATTGAGTTTGTTGTTGTTATTATTATTGTACAGTTACTAGCAAGGAAGAGTTCGCGGATCCGGAAAGTTTTGTCATCAATTCGGTCTATTTGAATAGCTATTATTATTGTTGTTTCTTTATGTTTTTGTGGGTGAGTTTATGAGTTAAGGTCGCGATTTATGCATGTTGTGATTTTCGGTGGCGGCAGATCTTTGCGTTTTTATATGATTTGGAGATATGTGTTCCCCTCCTAATCTTTATGGGTCTAAATTTCTAATCGATGTCAAATTTAAATTTTTTTCTTCCATTTGGCATCATACATGTAAGATTATTAATCGAAAAAATAATTGAAGAAGTTGAGAATGTTCCTTCTGTAGGATTAACATACTATTTTTTATCTGTACCATACAAGCTATTATGATTTGTCATGTCGTCTATGGTCTTTCTAATAACTAATATGATTTATTATATATTATAAGTTCAATCTCCTTATTTATGTTGCAGGAATTGTTGTAATATTTGAGTGTCGTGCAAAGAAATTTTATAGAAGTCAATAAAGGAAGAACTACGCGGATATGAAATATAGGTTGTCAATGTCGGTGAAGATAAAAAATAAAAATCCAATTAATTGTCTCAGTTGTTAACCATTATGCGCAGATTTTGATATAATGCTTTATAAGTATAGTCATTTGCTTTTAAGTTCTATGATTATGCAAGATTTTTTCATGATTTTTATAGTACTTAATTTCTCATGGTTTATTTGCAATATCTTGTGACCATTTTTGTAGCCTCTTTATCATGCTATAAGAGGTGACCATGCTGATGTAATTAGGTTGTTGATGTGTAATGGTGCATCAGCACCAAAGGGAAACTAATATGGAAAGGTATTTTATCGACCATTTACTCCATTGCAGCTTTCGATCCACATGATTGGATATGAATGGAGTTGGAATTAATATTTGAACTCATTAGTTTAGATTTTAATATGCCGTCTTTGGGGTTAGCAAAGAATGAACTAAGTTGAAGTTATAATTATAGGCTTTTCTTATGTTATTACTGAAATGTTATTTGAGCTCTTTGTTTCAGAAGTTCTTGAAAGATTTATAACTTTTTCCTTTTGGTTGCAGAATGATTTACTTAAGCTATTTCAACCTTTTGGAGTCATAACAAAGCTTGTGATATTGTGTGCAAAAAAAATCAGATTTTCTCCTTCACACCTTAAATTAAAAGTTCGTTTTTCCTTGGAATTTTAAGGTGCTTCATTTCATCATGTTTTTATTTGTACAATAATACAATTGGTGCGATGTATTTGCAAGCACTTATCCATATGCAAGACGTTCCTTTGCAATCAGTTCTTTACAATTTTATGCAAATACTCAATGAAGCATAACTTGCTTTACATGATTTTCGTGACTATTGTTTTGATATCTTGATCTTTGGCATTATATACAGATATTGCAATGCTCTACTATTCCGATTGATATTAAAGTTTCCTGAATAATCTAATTATCTTTATATTTTATGTTAGGGGGAGGAATGTTTATGTCCAGTTTTCCTCTCATCGAGAGCTAACAACAGTAGATCAAAGTCAAGGACAAGAAGACGAGGTTATATTTTTTCGTTTACATTTCAGAATTGAAAATGGCATGCTTACAAAGCAACAAATAAAACATTTCAGAAGTCAGCTGGTCAGATTCTCTCAGATTTCTCCCTTTCTCTTCTTTCTTTCTGTTATTAATTTTTTCTGAATTTTAACTGAGAGGATTGGTATTATATTTTACCATGCAATATTTTTGTCTAATTCAAGTAGACACTCATGCACGCGCGCACACACCTCCACTCCATTAATACTTCGACACTAACACCATTAATAACTTAGAAAGAAATGATATTATTGATCCAACTGTTGGACAATAATTATGTACGTCAATAAATTTATGTGAAGTTTCATAAAATTTTAATTTAACACCAATAAGTTATGTGTTTTACTAATTATTCTATCATATGTTTGCCAACTTTGTAGGCTTTCAAGCTCTCATCCAGTACCAATTACAACAGAGTGCTATTACTGTAAGAACTGCACTTCAGGTTGTTTAACATTTATTGAGAGAACCTCGAGTTGTGGTGAAAAGGTTGTTGTTTAGGTGAGAAGCCTTCAGCATACATAACCATCGTCCATTCTTGCCTTTTATCTTTGAGTAAATTAAGACTTTTGTGTTTGTTCTTAATCAGCAGGTGTGATAGCGGTGTGATAGCATTGCCGATGAAGTTGATGATCCCATATGAGGTTGAATGTGCACGAATCTTACAGAAGGGAGTGGCTATGTACAAACTCTGAAAACCACCTTCGTCAGGGCTACTGAACATTGATACAATATGTACACTAATTTACCGATAAATCTTGGGAAGTGTTTCATTTTTTTCACGTATTTTCTTCATATATATAATTTCCCTCTATATTCTGCAGGTACGTCTGTTATTTCTGGTACCTGAGATTTTTTCCTTCTGGGAGATTTCTTTACAGGGTTATAATCTGGTGCAGTTTGAATCCATTTAGAAATACATGCTTTTTCCTGTATTTGATTGTATGTGAAATTGATTATTGTTGTACCCCAAAATTTTCTCTCTCATTTATTAAGTATTTTCTCACAAGATCTCATTTGGTTCAAGACTCCACAAGGGTTGATCAGCTCAAGACATCTCCTTAAGCACTGATGGTTGAAATTAGGGTTTGAGATTGCACAAGGATAATTAAACTTTTAATGCCTCATATTACTTTCATGGATCATTATGGACCTTAAAAATTACTCATGTCAAGTTTCAAGTCTTAGATCACATTTTTGCTCAGTCAATTGATCAGTTGACCTAAAAATCAACTATATTGGCGGGAAAAGTCAAATGTGGTCAATTTACAGTCAAAATTCATAATTTTTTTATCCATATCAACATTGTGACTCCTATATGTCATTTGATCAAGTTTAGACCACAATTCCTCAAGAAATTTGATCAGATCATCAAAAGGGCAAAATGGTCAAAATTATGGTTTTGATTGAGAAAGGGAAATTTTTGATGTTTGACCTAGCAAATGGTTGATTGGTTAGAAACATGATCTCAAGGATTAAATTGCATCATTTTTACCTAATGGCATGACTCAAAACATTGCTCAAGGTCATTTGATTGATAGTTGATTTTCAGTCAACTGATCAAAAGTCAACTGCACACTGAAAAGTCAAACTTTGACTTTTTGGTCAAAATCAAGTGTCAAAGATCACAATTCATCAAAACATGTCAAAATATGAAACTTGTTCATCAATAAATCAAAAAGTCAAGATTTCATTTTGAAAAGTCAAAGTTTCCAAACTTAGAAATTTTCTAAGTGTTGAAAACTTCATATTTTTTCACAACTTTGAGCCAATTTTTCACCATGATGCAAGATGATTCAAAAGAAACTTTCAACATGAAAGTTGTAGATCTAAATAAGATATAAAACATTTCTTTACACAACTCTTCCTAAAACTACTTGGATCTCAAGTTATTAATCCATGAAATCATGGTCATGAAACTAAAACACTTAGTGAAATTTTGAGCATTTTGGTCAGGATTTTGACCTAACTTCTGAGCCAAGTTTCACATAGTTCCATTTGGATTTTGAAAAATTGATTCAAAGAAGGGTTGTATAGCACATTAAAAGCTTTCTAAAATGTCCAATAACTCCTTGAGATAATTTATGAGCAAGGAGAATCGAAGGCCAGAAGTTAGGGTTTTCAAACTTGAATTACAAGTCATTTCATGATGAACAAGAATTCAAATCCAAGCCTAGGATGCATAATATTTGCTTTGAAAGCCTAAAACTTGTTTGTCACTCCATAATTAAATGTTTACACAACTGTTAGAACTTTAATCCAGGCACTTGAGCCTGTATCCAAGTTACATTTCCATTTATGGCACAAAGTAACCATTCCATTCTTGTAAAGAAGCTTTAATCACAAAGTCAATGCATAGAGCTTTGAACTTGTTACTTCTGATCACAAGAAATGTCAAAGGCAAAAGCAACATGTATAGAGCCTCCCATAAACTCAGGCCATGCTTGTACTATGCATTGAAACCATGTTTTCACTTTTCTTCAAAATCAAGTAACATAGCCATAACTCTACAACTTGTACTCCTGACCCTTTGAAGTGCTACAACCTTTTCCTTACTTATGCACAAGTTGTTTGCAAGCTAACACACGAATACACAAGCTCCAAAACTTCCCCAAACTCAGAACTGCATCACAAACCACCATTGTTGCATATTCTGACCAAGAACTTCAAACTTCCATTTCACTCGTGCGTTTCTTGGCCTTTTGCTTCCAAAAGCTTCCAAACATCATACATAAGCCATCCATATCCCTGGTATACGACTGTAACACCATCTTCATCCATTTCCAAGTTCAAAAACAGAGCATCACAGTTGGACTTCTCCAGACCATTCCAGCCACCTTCAACTCAAGCCAGCCATTGCATTAGCTTCCTAGAGGTCCAAGGAAGCTAACCTGATCATCACCATCACTTGAAACATGCTCAAACTCATTTCACGATTTCCAGTTTTGAGGTATTTTTATTGAACTTCTATCTCATTATTTAGGCATTGTTAGGCTTGCATTTGTGAAGATAGAATGTAGATATCATTGCCCTGAAACTATACATGTCCATAGATTTCATTTATGTTGCTTAAGCATGGAGATTTTGAGTTTGAACTTGCTGAAACGTTTAGGTCAGAATTTGGTACTTTCATAAATTCATCCTTATCTTTGAATGTTAGCTTAAATTAGTTACATGGTTGGATTCGTGTTGGAAAAATGCACAAGTTTCATGTTTACATTTTTTAAAATGGTTGAGGAATGAGCAAGTTTGAAATCCTTTGGTTGGAGGTTGAAGATGAAGTACAGTCAGGGCAAAATATGTGTTATGTATTTATTGTTGTGCCAATGTTAATGGATGTATCACCACCCCAGTGGTTAAAGCGCGCGCCTGTCACCCCTTGGACCTGGGTTCGAGCCCCAGCGTCCGTTTTACCATTTTTTTCATATTTTTCTGTTTTCCCTTTTTTTAAATAGGTGGGGCCTCCAACTTGGGCCTGGTTATTTTTCTTTTACTAACCCCTAGCTTACTTCAGCACCCCCTGGCCCAATTTTCATTATTATTTTTCTTTTTCTTATTTTATTTTATTTTATTTCTTTTTCCTTTATTATAATAATAATAATTATTATTATTATTAATATTTTTATTGTTATTAATAAAAATCAAAAAATATTTTATTTATTATTTTTACACTTATTTAGTTTATTTGTTTTATAAAACTAAAAGAACAAAAACATTTTCTTAATAAATTAATTTCTTTCTTAATAATTAATATTTAGGTTTAGGTTTAACTATTATATTATTTTCTTGTAATTAAAATTAATTTAGAACTTAGGTTTCTTTTAATTAATTAATATCCATATTATTTTTATTAATTTAAAACTTTTTCATAAATAAAACCCTAAAAAATCCTTCTTTTAGTTAATTTTTTTTCTTATTTAGTTTAAGTTAATTTTATTTAATTTTCCTTAATCATTTTTTTATTAGGTCAAGATTAAACCCTTTCATAAAAAAACAAAATCATTTCCTTTTTTTTTTTCATTTACATTCTTGCATTTTTATTTTTAATTATGTACAATATTCAATATGGTTGTAATAATTATTTAGATTTAATTTTCTTGCAATTTCCCCATTTGTAAATTTGTACACCCCTCTCCTATTGATGTAATAGCTTAGTATTTTTATTTTCTGCAATTTAATGCTTTATATACAAATGCTAGTAAATTAGGGTTTGTATGGAAAGATAAAATCAATACTTAGAAAACCCTAATTCAAAGACAAAACAATGCATGTAAATCAATACACTTGCACACTTACACCATTAGGGTAAACCCACTTTGTTGCCTTACAAAAATGGCCATATTATGCATGTGGAGTATCTTAGCAAAAGCAATAAAAAATACCATCCTTGCTATTTTCAAAAACAAACACCAACACTTTCAAACTTGAAAACATTTGCAAAAGATCAATACTTTGTATACATTCTTACGAACGAGAATCATTACAAAGTTTGCCTAAACGATGGCGCCTTTTCAAAACACTTTCAAAAACCACACAAAACACATTTTTCAAACAAAAGCAAGTGATCTAGCAAGCAACTAAGAGCCCGTGGATAACTACGGATGAAAATGGTGCTAATACCTTCCTTTTTCATAATCTACCCTCCGAACTCAAGAAAACATCTCAAAGGTCTGTCCTGTTCTTTTCAACTTTTCCTTTTGGATAAAAGAAAAGTCGGTGGCGACTCTTGCTAACCGTAACATTTGCGATCAAACGCAAAACACCAAGTCAGTTCTCCCACCGCGTTACAACTATGTTATATATAATTCTTCTCAAAAGATCAATGATGAAATGCATGAACTTTCGATCATCTAAAGCGGACAGTGTCTTTGGTGGACACTATACCTTGACAGATGACAAGGTTATGTTTTTTTTCTTTTAATCTTCATTTTTTTCATATCTATTAGACATTTATTTCTAGAAATAATATCGAGCATTATTTAAATCTATATACAAATCTTGAGGCATTTGCTATTGATATTATCATTGCAGGTTGAAGCTGGTGTCTTTTATCCAGGCATGCGACCTACTGTTTTGAGGATGCGCTTGAGGTAATTGATAAATCTGCCTGATAACAATCCTAACATTAAGAACTTGAAAAGAAACATTGTATTCCATGTATGTTTAGTTTGGGATTTGATGTACCAATATGCTCTCATCCAATAACTTTCAATCTATTTCAGAATTACATAAAAATAAAAATTGAAATTTATTGTGATAAATATCTTTTATTATCTCATCCAATAACTTTTTTTAAATAATGAAAAGAAAAATTGTACCGACAAAAGAATGGGAATACGGAGAACGCGTGGCGGCATCGGGAGACTAGAGCCTTGCAATTTCGTTAGGCTAAAAAAGAAGCGAGTAAAGGAAAGATGTAAACGTTCCTCTTCATTATGAGTCATCATCAATATCAATTCATTTATGGAACAAAATTATAATAAAACCAAGCTTTTCTTAGATGAGTAGGAAAGATGTATGAATTTTAGTTTTTAGTTTTTAGTATTTAAAAATTATATTATAAATTAATTTTAAACATTAATTTTGAAGAAAAAATAAAATAAAATATGTTTGATAATTTTATTTTTAAAAATTATTTTAAAGTTAAATAATATTATTATAAGTTTGTTATTAATAAAAAATTAATACTTTTTTTTTCTTTTCTTATGTTTCAAAATTAAAAATCAAAAACTAAAAACCTCTAAAATCTATATTAGTTTTTTAATTTTTAAAACTTTTAAATGGAAAATAGTTTTCAAAAACAGTTTTGTAAAATTAGGCTATCAAACAAGTTTTGTTATTTTTAAATTTTAAAAACTTAAAAACTGTTTTATAAAATCAAATCAAACGGATTTTTAAAAGGTGTTTGTTTCATGGAATTCAAATTTATTTTTAGGAATGTGATCTTAATTTTTTGTATTCTCATGTTTGTAAATAAATCGCTATCAATATTTATATTTTTATCAATATATAAAGTTTAATATTTGACTTATTTACTAAGAATGTGATCTTAATATGCTTGAGAATAACATTTTCAGGAATGTAATTTTAATCCCTGAAACAAACACATTTAGTAAATAAATCAAATATTAAACTTTAGATTAATAAAGAAACTCATTGATGATCAGATGATAGGGATGCATCTTTCTCTTATGGTATATTATTTTAATATGTTACACTTCTATTAGGACGAACCAAAAAAAAGAGAAATTATTGAGAGTGATGAATGTTTATTTATGGTGTTGGAGTAGTCCTTAAATGTAGTTGAGTAATGGATGTATGGAATATGGTATAATCCATGTTACTCGTTGGATAAGGGAAGTCGGGATCCATATTGTAGGTATTTTAAAATCATATATAAAGATATTTGATATCTTCGATGTAAACAAGGAGTTGGTTTTGTATGCAAGTTCGTTAGAGAGAGTCTTTGCAACACCATCTTTACTGTAAAGGGTATATTTCATAGTTGTCGCATTGCTTCTCTCAGACATTGAAAGCAACTTTTTCTAAAATAGTGGTCGACTCATGTTTTGTATGCACGTGATTTCAAATATTACTTCTTCCGTGTTGCACTCTATATATGTTCAAGCCTCAAAATAGGCAAGATCGCGAGTCCTTGCAATAACATCATATTTTGGGTTGTTTTACTACATGAAGAGATGCAAACGATCTCGCCAAGTTAGCTCATAATGTGTTTGAAAGTTTTGGAAAAGATGATTTGGGTCATGGAGGAGATCATATTAAGGAAGAAGATAAAAATATGAGCATTAACATCAGTCAATGTATTATTAAGGTTGCACATGGACAGTTCACAACAATTGTGAAAATGTTAGTGTCATCGTGAGTGGTCCCTATAATGGAGATACAATGAAAGTTTTGAAAGCTAAATATCTGTACATGTTACATCCCTCCATTTGACCACCGTGTTCTATGAAGCTCCCTTGTGGCTGAAGTTGACAGTATTCTCAGGTGCATTAAATTATTCCAAAGAGAGTTCGTGTGGTAGAAATGGTGTGTGAGCCCAACACATAGTAGACACATTCATAGATAATGTTTTTGTTATAATAAGATATCTTTTATCTTCAATCACTCCATTGGTTAACATAAGCTAAAAGGGAGATGTCTGATGAGTTTGGCAGAGTTTCTAGCTTTCACATCCTTGATGTCGTCATTAAAGCCTTATGGCAGGATAAGTCATATTATAGTAGGTTATATTTGGAGGCATCTAGTATCCAATATTTCTATGTAAGAAATCGGTAAAACTGTGGCAAAATATCTCAATGAATTTCAGTTTTGAATCAGGTATCAGGTGGTGTCAAGGTCATTATACACAATACCAATAAGGTGTTAAGCAAGTGACATAAATATGTTTCTTTGGCTATATTCACAGTATATTTCTTGAATGCTTTCAACATAGTAGACTGGTCAACATCACTATGAGAGGAGAGGATAAGATACCCATCTATTTCTTTTTTGGATGAGTTTCTTTATGCTCAGGTCATGACTTTGTACTTTGGAAAATTACATATTATGTTACCCATTAGAGTGCAACAAAGTGATATGTTAGGGCCATTTATTTTGACTATTGTGTTACACCTCTTATTATAAGACCATAGACAATTGTAAGCTTATTCTCTAGGAGCGATGCAAGGTGAAACTTCGCGAGAGACAGAGATTCTTCCTTTTAAAGCTTCTAGGCTGGGAGTGGATTCTTCCGCCCCAGGTGGAAACCAAGGAACATGGGCGAATAGGTCGGTAGAAATCCAACCTCCCCAAGGCCCTCTTTATGGAATAAATTTGCCTTTGATGTTGTGGCTTTCTCTGATCATTTCTTTCCTATCCTCATGTACTTCCCCATCGATTATTATATGTTTTTTGCTCTATCTCCCCTCCCCCCCCCCCCCCAACTGTCAACTTTGTTGGAGGCCTAGAGCTACTGAGGTGCTTTTTAGTGGAAAAAACACCGAGGGAGAAATGTATCGATACCATGGGGATAATGCAGTACCAGGTGTCTAATCTAAACAAGCATACCTGGGAAGACAAGGTGGCGCTAAGGCAGATAAAGGCAAGAATGGATGATTTGAAGGCACTCACCGATAAAGTGGTTGAGGAGAGGATGATTTAGTAAATAGAGGTAGATGAATTGAAGAAATTGCTCGAGGAATCTTATAGTGCTCTTGAAATCACGGAGGAGTGTGTCTCCCAACTCACGCACGAGGTCGTGGTGGCCTTTATTCATCATTTTGAGGAGGCGAGAAGGCGGGTGACTCTTCTCTATCCCCATCTGGATTTGAGTCCCCTTGGCCCTTTTAAGGATGTTCTGATGGGGAGATGATGGATGAAGACTGGATCCTCACCATTTCTTTTTCTTTTTGGTTTTAATTTTAATTAACCCTATTAGGGCCTTTGTAATTGTTTGGAACAACGACACTGAAGGTTGAGAAAAACACAAGAAATAGAGGTTTGAATTGGGTTTTCAATAACTTTTTAGATTAGAAGTGCTTTACACAAACAATCAAAATTAGAAACAATGCTTTAGAAGAGAAATAATGTCACTTTTGTTTCATACAGGTTCACCTTAGAAAAGGCTAATCTTGTCCACCCACCAAGGTGATTTCGCCTTAAAAAGGACTTAATCCACTAATCTTGAAAGATTACAAATGTACGGTGTAATACGGTGGAAGAACCGACTTTTGGATTTTACGTTTTATTGTAAATGTTGCGGATAGCAAGAGTCGCCACCAACTTTTCTTTTATCCAATAAAGGAAACGGTGAAAAGAACAGGAAAGGCCTTTGAGAATTTTCTTGAGTTCGGGGGGTAGGTTATGAAAAGGGAAGGTGTTAACACCCTTTTCATCCGTAGTTATCTACGGGCTCTTAATTGTTAGCTCACTTTAAAAATGCTTTGTGTTTGTGTATGTTTGAAAATACTTTGAAAATGCCTAAGTGCGGTAATTTTGTAATGATTCTCGTATCGTTGAGAATGTATACAAAATGTTTGTTTTAAAAATATTTGTTGAAAGGGAGTGTTTGGAAAGATATTTTGAAAATTCCAATGTAAGGCAATTTTGTAACGATTCTCCTATCATTGAGAATGTATACAAAATGTTTAAAAGTGTTCTGAAAATAATTATTTTGAAAGTGTGAGGTGTGAGGATTATTTTAGTTTGTGAGCAAGCGATTACGAGCGATCTACCTACTCAAATGGTCTTTGTTCTTTTCCTCCTCCTTTAGATAGCATTATCCAACCATTAGTTAGTAGGAAGCCCTATCATTGGATGTGAGAGACAGTCGTGGGTCATCGTACAGTCATAAAAGGCAACTTGTAAGACGCTTTAGCAATTGTCGTAAGGGACTAAGATCGTTTACCAAAGAAAGCATCGAAGGGTCATCGAAGGACTACTATCTTTTAACCGAGGGCCTTTGCTAAAGTATCCCACGTTCGAGGAATATGATTGTTTATATCTGAGGCAACAAGTGAGGTTTACCTTAGAGGTGTAAGTGTGCAAAGTGTGTTTGATTCAATTATTTTCATCTTGAATTAGGGTTTTGCTATGGTTGATTTTAATCTTGTCATACAAACCCTAATTACTAACAGAAATATGAAAAGCGATAAATTACTGATATTAAATATCCTACGCTATTACAATGCTTTGGGAATGGGAGATACAAATTTGTGAATGGGGGAGGAAAGCAATAAACCCTAATTATCCATTACAGGCCATTTTCATAAATAATAATGCGAGATAATGAAATGCGCAAAAAATATAAAATAAAGAAAAAGAGAGAGAAAATTGTTTTGTGATTTTGATATAGAAAAAGGTTTAATGATTTCACCTAATTGATTGGCTTTGTATTAAAAGAAATTAGTTAACCTAAAGAAATTAAGTTAAAATAAAAAATCAATTAATTTAATTAATTAAAAGGAAAACTAATTTAGTTAACCTAAGAAATACCTAAGTCTAAATTAATTTTAATTCTAAAAAGAAACTAATAGTTAGAAAATATTTTTGAGGTTTTATTTGAAAAATGTTTTTATAGTGTAAAATAATAATGAAAGTTAATTCTAATTTCTTCACAAAAAATAAAATAAGAGAAGTGATTAGATTTAAAAAAATAATAAATAAAATTTTTAGTCTAATATTTATTTAGAAAAAGATAAAATATATTTTTTGTATTTTTATTATAATGAAATAAATAAATGAAGGAAAAAATATGAATAAATAAAATAAATAAATAAAAATTGGGCATGTGTTTGTATAAAGAAATGGGGGAGGTGCTGAAAAGCAAAAAGAATTAAGCCCAAAGTCATGAGGCCCATGTTGGGGTGTTTGAAATTGTGAGAAAACAGAATAAAAATATAAAAACGCAAAAGAGTACCGTTAGGGCTAGAACCCAGATCCCTATGGTCACATGCACACGCTTTAACCACTGGGGTGGTGATACATCTGTTAGTTTATGCCACTTGCACTAAATATAAAATAAACCAAGTCCTGAAAATTTGAAAATTGTCATCTTCTTCTTCCTCGCGCCAGCAACAAACAACAAAATTTTGTTAAATCTGTAACATACTCATTTCTCCACCAAATTGAAAAGTGTAAACATGAAACTTGCGTGAATTTAAACAAGGAATCCAACCATGTAAATTATTTAATCTATAAATCAAAGATGAGTGAGAATTTTACTTGGTACCAAACTGAACCCTAAAATTTTAGAAAACTCCAATTTCAAAATTCTCATCACGCAGGCAATATAAATGAAAAGTAAGCACATGATTAGCTTCAGGGCAATGATATCTACATTTTTTATTTAGAAAGTGTGATACGGTAGGAGAACTGACTAGAGGTTTTGCGTTTCGTTCGCACTTGTGCGATTAGCAAGAGTCGTCACCGACTTTTCTTTTATCCAAAAGGAAAGGTAAAAAAGCACAGGAAAGACCTTTCGAGAATTTTCTTGGGTTCGGGGGGTAGATTATGAAAAAGGGAAGGTGTTAGCACCCTTTTCATCCATGGTTTTCCATGGGCTCTTAGTTACTCGTTTAGATCACTTGCTTTTGTTTGATTGTGTGCTTGTGGTGTGGGTTTTGAAAGTATTTTGGAAAGTTTCTTTGTAATGGTTCTCGTCTCTATAAGAACATATACAAAGTTTTGTTTCGAAAAATAGTTCAAAGAGGTGTTTGTGAATCGTGTTTCGAAAAGTGTTTTGAAAAGAGGTTTTTCCATGGTTCTCGTCTCTATAAGAACGTATGCAAAATGTTTTGTCTTTTGAAAGTGTTTTGAAATGGAGGTGTAGGTGTGAAAGTTTTTGTCGTAAGCAAGCGAGTAACTAAGAGCGAATCTATCTACTCGAAAAGTCTTAAGTTGTTATTTTCTTCTTCCTTTTAATGGTGCTATCTTACCATTGATTTGGTAAAAAGCCCCATCATTGGATGTGAAGGGACAGGCGCGGGTCAATTTTACAATCATTGAAAGCAACTTGTGAGACGCTCTAGCAATTTTGTAAGGGACGAGATCGTTTTATCAAAGGCAACATCGAGGGTCATCGAGGGACTAAGATCTTTGTTTATCGAAGGGTCAATTGCTAGAGTGTCTCATATTCGAGAGACATGATTGTATTTCCAAGGCAACAAGCGAGGTTACCCTAGAGGTGCGCGTGTGAGAAGTGTGTTGGTTTCAAGTTATTTATTCTTGGATTAGGTCATCTAGCGATTGATTTTTGAATCTTGCCATACACGCCTAGTTACTATACAGTATATAGAAAGCAATAAATTACGGGAATTGAAATTCTAAACTATTACAGAATGTTCGGGAATGGGGGTACAATTGTTACAAATGGGGATGAATCAAATGAAAAATAGCAATGTCCAAATATCAAATAATACAACCAAATCGAATTGTTGTGCGATTGAATACAAAGCTATGACAATTTATGAAATAAAATCAACAAGGTACGAAATGTATGTATTTACTTGAAAAGAGAGAAATACAATTTATTCTAAAAAAAGATTAAATTTTTTATTATTATTATTCTTTTTGTATTTTATTAATTGTGAAATAAATTTAGAGAAAAAAACTAAACTGAATTATTGTTTTTTTTTTGTGTTAAATGTAAAACATTAATAAAAATAAGTTTCAAAAAAATGAAAATGGTAAAAAAATTAATTTCAAGACTTAAATTAAATTAATGGAAATGTTTTTTTTTTAAAGTTTTAATTAGTAATTTTATATAAGAAAGAAACAAATTAAAAACAAGCAATAATGGGCTTAAAGAAATTGAAAGGTGCTAGGCCCATGAAGAAAGATGTTATTGCTGAAACAAACAAAAAAAACAAGGTCAAATGGGGGGGGGGGTATGTTAGCAAGCTCGTGTGGGCCTGAGAAGGGTTTGCAAATAAACTGGCCTAATGCCCATTAATCAGTGTTAGCTGGGGATTAGGGGAAACAAAGAATTAGGGTTTGATGGTCCCCCTTTGGTACAGAGCGGCGTCGTTTGTTATCTCTCTTCTAATCTCGTTCATCTTTCTCGTTAAACAATCTTATTCATCTTTCTAATTTCATGAGTGAAACGACCCCTTGGCCTCTTGGTCTCACTCTGGTTTGCGCTTTCTATGAAAAACCCTAGGGTCAAGTTTATGCTCGAAGGGTTCCATCTAATCTTCCCTCCCCAGTTTCCGTTACCGGAGCGCCCCTCATTCTCACCCCTTTAAACGATTCTCAAAGGTTTTCTTTCATGAAAACGGTGATGTTCTGTTTGTTAAACTTGAACGATTTTCTGTTGTTGTTTAATCTTGTTCATGTTTTTTATGTTAATCAAGTTTAATGTTCATTGAGATACAGAAAAATAATGTTATGGCGAAACCATACCTGTTTGGGATTTTTATGGAATGGACGAGGATAGTGAGATTGAGGGAAGTGACGCTCCTTGGTGGTCGGAGACGGGGGAAGAAATGATGATTGGAAGAACGCGTGCTTCTGGTAACCTTTTCTTTTTCTATCTTCTATGTTGAATGATGATGATGATGCTTCTGACTCTGTGATTTTTGTAAGTTTGCTGGATGTTGTTTTGATACTTTGACAGCTTGATGGTTACAGTTTGATGATGTTGTTGGTTTTGCTCTTTTGATTTGTTGGGTATCTGGGATTTGTTGCTGTTGGTTTGAGATTAGGCTTGGTGTATTGGTTTGAACTGTTTGGATTTGAATGTTTCAACAGGTTTGATCAGTTTGTGAAGGTTTAAGATTTTGTGGTTTTGTATGTTTGAACTTGTTACAGGTTTGGTGTTGAAAATGGTTTTTTTGAGGTTTGAAATGGTTTTACTGTTTTGGTTTGACAGTTTTGAACCTTAATATTTTTGGAGGTTTTGGGTTTGGAAAATGTTTTTGAGAATGGTTTGATAGATTTGCAAGTTGTTGTTTCAGTTGCAGGTTTTTTATTTGTATGTTTGTTGAGGTTTGAAAACTGGTTTTTGACAGTTTTGTTTAGACTGTTTGATAGTTTCATGATTTGAGGATGGTTTGATAGATTTGAAGTTTTTGGACTTTGTTGCTACTGTGTTACAGGCTTTGTTGTGGGTTGTCACAGATTTGTGACTGCTTCTGCTTGGTTTGGGATCAGTTTCTTGGTCATATGTTTGTTGAGGTTTGAAAACTGGTTTTTGACAGTTTTGGAGGTTTTCTGAGTTGTGTTTGATAATTTATGTCCTCCTTTTTTTGCTTGAGCCTTCTCTACTGTTATATTTTGGTTGCTTTTTGTTTGACAGCTTACTCTATGCAACTTGTGACAGTTTGTGGGCAGAGTAGCAAAGTTGTACCTTTTTGTACAATTCCAATAACTTAGGTGATTTCTTTCCTCTCTCTCCTCTCTCAATGATAAAAGCAAATTGCTTTTTCACCTTTTTTCTGAAAAGTTTGCAAAAAAATGGGAAATGATGAAAAGGCTATTGAGAACAAGCCTTTTGCTTGTTGGCTTGGTTTACCATATTGCTATATTTTTGCCTTTTTTTTGCTGCCTGTTTGTACTGCTATGCTGCTTGCTTGTACTTGTGCTGCTTGCTTGTACTGCTTGCTTGTTCTTGCTGTTTGCATTTGGACAAATTGCTTGCATTAGGACAATTTGCTTGCATTTGTTTTGTCCAGCTTGTTGCATTCAGTTTGGACTATTTGTTTACATTTCCTATTTGGACAGCTTTGCTTGCATTTTTTATTTTTTCTTTTTGTGAACCAAGAAGAATAATCTTCTTGTGATTTGCAAATAGAAAAATAAAAACGTGATGAATTAAGAATAGCCTTCTGATCCTAAATTGCAAACTTTAATGATGAACACTTTTTTTTTCTTTTTTTGAAAATTCTTTGCTCATGTCCAATTAACTGTACTAACTTTTTCTTCTTGTCTTTCATTTTCATGTGAGCACAACTGGATGGTGGCAAAGCAGGGGAAGCAGGAGACTCTGTGGCAAGCATGGAAGCAATGGAAGCACAATCAACCTTAGGCATAGATTCAATTTCTTTTCTTTGTAACTTAGAGAGAAACATTCAACAATTGTACTAATTTATTTTTTAAATACAATAAGTTGTAAAACCTAAAGTACTTAAATAATAAATTGTTTTGTAACAAATTTTGAAATAAATGGAGAAAGTTTTATGAGATATTCTGATGTCCATTAAAAACCCTTTACTGTTAATAACTTGTAATTATCTCTTTGCATCTTCACTGATTCTTTAAGATTCCCGATCATGATAATTGAAACTGCATTCCAATAATTCCAATCAAGATAACTTAAACTCCAAGTAATCCCATAACTCTGTAATCTTGCAACTGCATTCCAATCAAAACACGCACTGTGTATTCCATAAACAAGCAAATGTTTATTCCATAAACAAGCAAATGTTTTAAAAGACGCAAATTATCTGGTTAACCTGGATCAAACAAACACTGCCTTTTCAGTAAATTTGAGAGAGCATGAAAACATGTGAAAATCAATTGAATTTCTGTGAACTCAATTTCTTCTGAGAAATGCGAGAAAAACCCTAATTACTGATTTACTGCCAAAGGAGAAAATCCGTCTGATCGATTCCTGAGCCAATCTTGAATATTTGAGAAACCCTAGGGTTGTGCTTTTCTTATGAAAAATGGGAGGGCAAATTTTGAGGTACAACAGCTGCCCCTGTTCAATCTTCTTGAACCTGAAGAGTTAGATCAACGAGTTTTGTCGTTCGTGACTCGAAGGTAAAAGATGATTGGACACTAGAGTGCCCGTAAATTTGCACTCGTCAAAATGTAGTTGAGGGAATGGGCTTAAAGATGCCATTTGGAGAGGTGACAGAATCTTGTTGGAGATGGGCTGGTAGATGCCATCCAAGAATGTTTGTTGTAAATCAGGAGAATGAACATCAGAATGGTATCCGTGTCTGGAACGTATCTGAACTGTATTTGGAGACTGAATCTGAATGAGCAATAGAATAGCATCCGCGTCTGAGGCGTCTCTAAACTGTATCTGAACTTTGTATTTGAATAAGCAATAGAATAACATCCGTGTCTGGAGCATCTCTGAGCTGTATCTGAGCTTTGAATCTGAATAAGCAATAAAATAGCATCCGTGTCTGTAGCATCTCTAAGCTGTATCAGAATTTTGTATTTGAATAAGTAATAGAATAGCATCCGTGTCTGGAGTATCTCTAAGCTGTATCTGAGCTTTGAATCTGAATAAGCAATAGAATAGCATCCGTGTCTGGAGCATCTCTAAGCTGTATCCGAATTCTATATTTGAATAAGCAATAAAATATCATCTGTTTCTGGAGCATCTCTGAGCTGTATCTGA
This sequence comes from Vicia faba, assembly GCA_948472305.1. NCBI lineage: Eukaryota > Viridiplantae > Streptophyta > Magnoliopsida > Fabales > Fabaceae > Vicia > Vicia faba. The sequence continues at coordinate 77,482,221 of OX451738.1, read as the reverse complement.
GCTTTGAATCTGAATAAGCAATAGAATAGCAGCCGTGTCTGGAGCATCTCTAAGCTGTATCCGAATTCTGTATTTGAATAAGCAATAGAATAGAATCCGTGTCTGGAGCATCTCTGAGCTGTATCTGAGGTTTGGATCTGAATAAGCAATAGAATAGCATCCGTGTCTGGAGCATCTCTAAGTTGTATCCGAATTCAGTATTTGAATAATCAATAGAATAACATCCGTGTCTGGAGCATCTCTGAGCTGTATCTGAGCTTTGAATCTGAATAAGCAATAAAATAGCATTCGTGTCTAGAGCATCTCTAAGCTGTATCCGAATTCTGTATTTGAATAAGCAATAGAATAACATCCGTGTCTGGAGCATCTCTGAGCTGTATCTGAGCTTTGAATCTGAATAAGCAATAGAATAGCATCCGTGTCTGGAGCATCTCTAAGTTGTATCTGAATTCTGTATTTGAATAAGCAATAGAATAGCATCCGTGTCTGGAGCATCTCTGAGTTGTATCTGAGCTTTGAATCTGAATAAGAAATAGAATAACATTCGTGTCTGGAGCATCTCTGAGCTGTATCTGAGCTTTGAATTTGAATAAGCAATAGAATAGAATCCGTGTCTGGAGCATCTCTAAGATGTATCATGATTGTATATTGGTAGCTTGTTAATCTTATCCTGAAAAGGGTAAAATGTTAGCTGAAACACAAAGTTATGTTGCATGAAATGTATGATGCAATATATGTGTTTTATCAATGTTTATGATATATGAGTGTAATGTATGTGTATGTAAGCTGATTTACTGTATTGTTGAGGAAAATAAATCCTTGATAGCTGGAGATAATGAAATCTTTGACTGTTGCCGGGGAAAATAAATCCTTGACCGCTGCTGGAGATTCAAAATCTTTGATTGTTGGGGATGAGAAAATCCTTGACAACTTCTGTGGGGATGTGAGAATCCTTCATGTTCTGAAGTTGGAGTATTGACAAAATCTGTTGTGAGAGTAATGCTAAACTGCTTGAGAAATCTGCTTGGGAAATCCAGAGAACTTTGAAGACCTCTACTGGGGGTTAAATTAATGGGAATCCTTACTCGGCTGTGGAATAGGGAAAATTCTGACGATCTCTACTGGGGATCATACAAAGGATAACCTTGATCTGCTGGAGAATAAGGGAGACTCTGATGGCTTCTGCGGGGAACTAAGAATGAGAATCTTCAATCTCCTGGGGAATTTGAATCCTTGGGGACTTCATGCTGGAGAGTCAAGAATGAGAATCTTCGATCTGTAGGGGATTAAAAATTCTGACAAACTCATGCTGGGGAGTGATGAAGACTTTGGCAACTTCACTGGGGAATCAAGAATGAGAATCTTCATTATGTTGGAGAGTAAAAACTCTGTGGGGAGTAGCTATACTGTTGGGGAGATCAGGAGTTTGGGTTGTATGCCAATCTACTGGGGAGTCAAGAATGAGAATCTTCATTCTGTTGGGGATATCAGGAGTTTGGGTGTATGCCAATCTACTAGGGAGTCAAAAATGAGAATCTTCATTCTGTTGGGGATATAAGGAGTTTGGGTGTATGCCAATCTACTGGGGAGTTAAGAATGAGAATCTTCATTCTGTTGGGGATATCAGGAGTTTGGGTGTATGTCAATCTACTGGGGAGTCAAGAATGAGAATCTTCATTCTGTTGGGGATATCAGGAGTTTGGGTGTATGCCAATCTACTGGGGAGTTAAGAATGAGAATCTTCATTCTGTTGGGGATATCAGGAGTTTGGGTGTATGCCAATCTACTAGGGAGTCAAGAATAAGAATCTTCATTCTGTTGGGGATATCAGGAGTTTGGGTGTATGCCAATCTACTGGGGAGTCAAGAATGAGAATCTTCATTCTGTTGGGGATATAAGGAGTTTGGGTGTATGCCAATCTACTGGGGAATCAAGAATGAGAATCTTCATTCTGTTGGGGATATCAGGAGTTTGGGTGTATGCCAATCTACTTGGGAGTCAAGAATGAGAATCTTCATTCTGTTGGGGATATCAGGAGTTTGGGTGTATGCCAATCTACTAGGGAGTCAAGAATGAGAATCTTCATTCTGTTGGGGATATCAGGAGTTTGGGTGTATGCCAATCTATTGGGGAGTCAGGAATGAGAATCTTCATTCTGTTGGGGATATCAGGAGTTTGGGTGTATGCCAATCTACTGGGGAGTCGAGAATGAGAATCTTCATTCTGTTGGGGATATCAGGAGTTTGGGTGTATGCCAATCTATTGGGGAGTCAAGAATGAGAATCTTCATTCTGTTGGGGATATCAGGAGTTTGGGTGTATGCCAATCTACTGGGGAGTCAAGAATGAGAATCTTCATTCTGTTGGGGATATCAGGAGTTTGGGTGTATGCCAATCTACTGGGGAGTCAAGAAGGAGAATCTTCATTCTGTTGGGGATATCAGGAGTTTGGGTGTATGCCAATCTACTGGGGAGTCAAGAATGAGAATCTTCATTCTGTTGGGGATATCAGGAGTTTGGGTGTATGCCAATCTACTGGGGAGTCAAGAATGAGAATCTTCATTCTGTTGGGGATATCAGGAGTTTAGGTGTATGCCAATCTACCGGGGAGTCAAGAATGAGAATCTTCATTCTGTTGGGGATATCAGGAGTTTGGGTGTATGCTAATCTACTGGGGAGTCAAGAATGAGAATCTTCATTCTGTTGGGGATATCAGGAGTTTGGGTGTATGCCAATCTACTGGGGAGTCAAGAATGTGAATCTTCATTCTGTTGGGGATATCAGGAGTTTCGGTGTATGCCAATCTACTGGGGAATTATCCTAGGTTGGGGATAAAAGTTAACTGTTATCTGATTGATTTCCAGGCTTTAAGATAACTTGCTGGGGTATTTGGAGAAACCGGATGATTTCCGCTGTAGTGTGATAGTTTGAGCTCCGCTGGGGATTGGTAGTTGGTATTCTCATCTCCGCTGGGGATCTTAATGACGTGTTGTAGAGATTGTGTATGGAAATGGGTTTAAAGATGCCATTTGGAGAAACAGATGAGAATCGTCGGAGATGGGCTTATAGATGCCATCCAAAGGTGATTGTTGACGGAAAGTTGGACTGGATCTGAACAGAGAATGAATCAGAATAAACCGTTGAGAGATTTATCTGTTGAGAGATTTTATCTGAATTAGTAAAAATCTGGAGACGAATCAGAATAAACCGTTGGGAGATTTATCTGAAACAACAAAATCTGGAAGTGAATCAGAATAAATCGTTGAGAGATTTATCTGAAACAGTAAAATCTGGAAGTGAATCAGAATAAATCATTGAGAGATTTATCTGAAACAGTAAAATCTGGAAGATCTTCAACTGGGATAAGAATCAGGGAGATCTTAGTGTCGATCTGACTGAACCGGAGAAGGTCTTGAATTAACTTTGACTGGATAAGAATCAAAAAAATCTTAGAATCGATTTAACTGAGCCAGATGAAAGTCTTGGAATATCTTCAACAGATGCCGGGGAAAATAAATCCTGGACTACTGTTAAAGAGTATGTGTGTCTTTAAACTTTGCTCAGAATGTTTCCAATGGGGATTCCTGTTCCGTTGTTTGATGAGGATTATGCTGGGAAATGTTGATTTTTGTCTTGAGAGAAATAGAATTTTAGGAGCTTCAGTTGTCCGTTATTCTACTGGGGTACCATCTCTGTTGAATTTTGGGAACTTCGATCGTCCGTTATTCTTCTGAGGAATCATCTTTGTTGAATTTTGGGAACTTTGGTCGTCCGTTATTCTACTGAGGAATCATCTTTGTTGAATTTTGGGAACTTTGACCGCCCGTTATTCTACTGAGGAATCATCTCTGTTGGAGAGGAAAGTTGAATGAACTACTATATGGTCGTGGTCCATGCTTCATAGCTTGAATTTTGTGGGAATTTGATTGCATCTTTCCTGAAAGGTAAAGATTAGTTGCATGACATATATCAAACAATGATGTTCTCAGAATAAATGAGATTGCGTTGTATGATGTCCTGATGTACGGATATGTAATGTTTTCAAGATGATCTCTCGCTGGGGAAAATAAATCCCGAAATGGTGCTGGAGAAAAGAGTTGAAATTTTCGTTTCCGATAGTGAAAATTCTGGTGACTTCAATGGGAAAAATCCTCAGGGATTCTTGAGGTCGACTTAGCTGGGAAGAGGTTATCAAAGATTGAAACTCTGGCTGGGAGTCCTCTGATGAGAAGGATTTTGGGGAGATTTGCCACTGCCCCTAGTAGCGAGTGTTTATGGCTTTGCCAGGAAGTGTTTGACTGTATGCAAACCTTTGTTGGGATTGATGTTCAATGCCCCAAGTGACGGGGAAGGAGACTTGCCCCAAGTGACGGAGACTTGCCCCTGGTTACTCTGCACTTGAGAGATTTCTTGAAATCTTTACTGGACTTCCCCAGGTATGCTGGACAATGACATGTCATGTCCTCTTGTTGATAGGAGATTTTTTTGCAACGGAAGTGTCATCCCGCTTGAAGTGACTTTGTTCATTCATTGGATATTCATTGTGTAAATTTCTCTGCTGTCAAACAAATAGCCATATGCAAACAGCGATATTCAAATAATGCAAAGTTTATGCTTGTCTTGAAATTTTGAAAATGCGTTTTTTAGCAGAAAACTTTTGTAAGAAAAATTCAACTCAAGATTTAGAGCAAAGCCTTACAGGAGTCGGGATACCTTTTGTAATAGTATGCTTTCGAACTAACCCATGCTTCAATTAGGACTTTTGAAAGGTTGTAACGTGGCTTGGTTCACGGTTTAAGAAACAAAGGATAAAGGCTCAAAGTATATTTGTACCCACCCGTTCTTCGTGATGTTCTTCAGTCCTAAACTCAGTTAATTGTGCGTTGAACTCCAATTGTGTCTGGAATGATATTTTGGTGATGGTTCAAATAAATTAAATTTGTTGGAAGGCAGTCATTTTTGCAACATTATTTTTGTTGAGGATTCGTAGTGACCCCTTTCTTTCGATTTATTATCCCTAATTTTTGCCTGACTGTTCCTGTTTTTGAGATTACAGTCAGCGGGATGCCCCTGTTTTCTTAAGCCTCCTTTGTAGGTTTCGACTCAGTGGGATTTTCTTTTTGAGAGATAATGATTGCCTATGTGATAAGGAACCATCACCGTCTTTTGATTCTAAAGGAATGTTTTTGATGTCATTCATTGTATTACAAGATGAGAGTTTGTGACTTTAACGTGCGTTTGAATTAACTGAGAGACTACCCTGCCCCAGGTTTTGATTAAAGGTTTCAATTTGTGTTAAAATAGAAAACTTCTACTTCTTTGGCTCGAAGGGGTTGACTAGGGATTATCTTTCTTATAACTCCAGTGTTTAGGATTTGAAAGAAACGCATGTACATCGTCAGCAAGGTCTGTCCAAAAGCATATTGTATGAGATTATGGCATTGTTTTCGTCATCCTCCCTCTAAAGGTTTGTGTCATAAGAAGAATAAAAAGCATAGTTTAAATATAGTGAAAATTAAAAGATGAATTCAAGACAAACATATGCAATGCATTAATGAAACAGAGTTTGACATCAATAGATAATTGTTTGAATAACAAAAGAAATTACAATTGGAAATTCAAGATGAACAGAAGCCTCTTTGTTCGAACTTGTCATTTTAGGTGGAGAACCCTCAGCGGAAGCTTTTCATCTGGCCATCTTGTGTGAACTCCAACGTTGTTTCTTTAATCAGATCTTGAATTTTGTTTCTCAATGCCCAACAGCTATCGGTGTCATGTCCAGGACTGTTGGAGTGATACGCACATCTTGCATTTGTATTGTACCCTGGAGCGGCTGTGTTGGGACTCCGATGGGGGTCCTTTAATACAATCAGCTTGACTTACAACAAGCGTTGCAACACTTGAGATAACGACATGTTAATCTTAGTGAAGCGTTTTTCAGCTGTATTTCGCTTACACCGGTTACCCTATTGACGTTGGTGAGGTTGTTGTTGGGCTTGTGACCCTGAAGCAAACTGCGGAGGTTTTCTCTCGGCTTATTGTCTCAAGGGATACTGAATGATGACTTGATCCTCAACCCTAATTGTTTGCCCCATTTGGTTACATCCATCCCGATGAAGCTTGTTAATGAGGACCCTTAGTTCTTCTTGTCCTTGTGCCAAGTTTTGGATGAGAGCCATCTGGCCCACCAGTTGTCCCATCATCTGGATTTTCATTATGGCTATCTCGGTTCGTAGCATCTCCAACTGATCATCCTTGTTGCCCTCAGAATTCCCCATGATCAAGCCTCTAGTGAGGAGAGATTTCACTTCTTCCTGCCCCTTGGATAGGTTCAAGAACATCTCTTGAAGTTGAGCGTTTTGAGCCTGGATGTCCTTGATAGTCTTCTCTAGAGCCATCTCTACTGAAATAAACAGTAGGAAGATAAAGAGACCTGAAGGGGAGAAACCTGTCACGATAAGATGTATGATATGTGGATTCATGTTTTCAAGGATCTCGCGGTGTAAACATAAGAAAATGTTAGAAATTGAATTTCGATCAACATCTTTGATTGGAGAGCTTTGTATCGGTGGATGTCTTTCCACGAGAACCAAGCTCACCATGTCAAGTGGGTCATAGCCCTTGACTCAAGTTGTTGTACTTGATCTTTGACGGTGTTTGTTTAGAGGAAAAATGAATCCTCTTGCCCTTTAGTAGACGTCTGGTTCAACGTGACCCTGCATCAAAGGCCCTCGAGATCCTTGAAATGGTTATTGAAAATGCTATGGTATGATGTTATGATGTTATGTACAGATATGCGAAGTAAGCAAGTTTATATACAAATAATCATATTCACACAAAGCGGACAAGTCCTTAGGTTTAGGCTTGCATGGAGTTTGTAGGTAAGTACCCTCTTGAAGTTTAGTTGGCTCAACCTGTCCTAGAAATAGTAACCGGGTTCTAAGGAGCTCAATATCACTGGATTGTTTTCTGTGTTCATTGTTTCAGTTTAGCCACTTTACTGGCGACCAAAATATTCCAAAGAAAACAACCCTCAATGAGTGTAGTATCGAGTATCTACCAATTTTGGACTGCACCAAAGCCGGTCATCTCACCATATTCTAAAAGGCCAAGTTGGTCAAGTAAGGTTCTAAGGTCAGTTGATGCTTCACGACACCACGCGGTGGCCCCGTACTCTCCTTGATTCGACTCAAGGGTTACCGGTACCAACCAAAGTGCCACATCAACGTAGCTACTGCTTCAACCATGTCGGTATACCCTACACAATTCCCTCACAGTCTATTGCTACTTACCTAAAAGGTGTCCCCAAATCCGGGTGTAGGATTTAAAACAAACCCAAACAAGGAACCAAAAATGTAAAGCATACAAATCAAAAAAGATAAGCATGTAAAGGTGATCTAAAAACCCTAAGGTAACCCCACTTTTATAATATCCCCAGTAGAGTCGCCAGTTCTGTGATACGGTGGGAGAACTGACTAGAGGTTTTGCGTTTCGTTCGCACTTGTGCGGTTAGCAAGAGTCTCCACGGACTTTTCTTTTATCCAAAAGGAAAGGTAAAAAAGCACTGGAAATACCTTTCGAGAATTTTCTCGGGTTCGGGGGGTAGATTATGAAAAAGGGAAGGTGTTAGCACCCTTTTCATCTATGGTTTTCCATGGGCTCTTAGTTACTCGTTTAGATTACTTGCTTTTGTTTGATTGTGTTCTTGTGGTGTGGGTTTTGAAAGTATTTTGGAAAGTTTCTTTGTAATGGTTCTCGTCTCTATAAGAACATATACAAAGTTTTGTTTCGAAAAATAGTTCAAAGAGGTGTTTGTGAATCATGTTTCGAAAAGTGTTTTGAAAAGAGGTTTTGCCATGGTTCTCGTCTCTATAAGAACGTATGCAAAATGTTTTGTCTTTTGAAAGTGTTTTGAAATGGAGGTCTAGGTGTGAAAGTTTTTGTCGTAAGCAAGCGAGTAACTAAGAGCGAATCTATCTACTCGAAAAGTCTTAAGTTGTTCTTTTCTTCTTCCTTTTAATGGTGCTTTCTTACCATTGATTTGGTAAGAAGCTCCATCATTGGATGTGAAGGGACAGGCGCGGGTTAATTTTACAATCATTGAAAGCAACTTGTGAGACGCTCTAGCAATTTTGTAAGGGACGAGATCATTTTATCGAAGGCAACATCGAGGGTCATCGAGGGACTACGATCTTTGTTTATCAAAGGGTCAATTGCTAGAGTGTCTCATATTCGAGGGACATGATTGTATTTCCGAGGCAACAAGCGAGGTTACCCTAGAGGTGCGCGTGTGAGAAGTGTGTTGGTTTCAAGTTATTTATTCTTGGATTAGGTCATCTAGCGATTGATTTTTGAATCTTGCCATACACGCCTAGTTACTATACAATATATAGAAAGCAATAAATTGTGGGAATTGAAATTCTAAACTATTACAGAATGTTCGGGAATGGGGGTACAATTGTTACAAATGGGGATGAATCAAATAAAAAATAGCAATGTCCAAATATCAAATAATACAACCAAATCGAATTGTTGTGCGATTGAATACAAAGCTATGACAATTTATGAAATAAAATCAACAAGGTACGAAATGTATGTATTTACTTGAAAAGAGAGAAATACAATTTATTCTAAAAAAAGATTAAAATTTTTATTATTATTATTCTTTTTGTATTTTATTAATTGTGAAATAAATTTAGAGAAAGAAACTAAACTGAATTATTGTTTTTTTTTGGTGTTAAATGTAAAACATTAATAAAAATAAGTTTAAAAAAATGAAAATGGTAAAAAAATTAATTTCAAGACTTAAATTAAATTAATGGAAATGTTTTTTTTAAGTTTTAATTAGTAATTTTATATAAGAAAGAAACAAATTAAAAACAAGCAATAATGGGCTTAAAGAAATTGAAAGGTGCTAGGCCCATGAAGAAAGATGTTATTGCTGAAACAAACAAAAAAAACAAGGCCAGATGGGGGGGGGGGTATATTAGCAAGCTCGTGTGGGCCTGAGAAGGGTTTGCAAATAAACTGGCCCAATGCCCATTAATCAGTGTTAGTTGTGGATTAGGGGAAACAAAGAATTAGGGTTTGGTGGTTCCCCTTTGGTACAGAGCGGCGCCGTTCGTTATCTCTCTTCTAATCTCGTTCATCTTTCTAGTTAAACAATCCTATTCATCTTTCTAATTTCATGAGTGAAACGACCCATTGGCCTCTTGGTCTCACTCTGGTTTGCGCTTTCTATGAAAAACCCTAGGGTCGGATTTATGCTCGAAGGGTTCCATCTGATCTTCCCTCCCTAGTTTCCGTTACTGGAGTGCCCCTCATTCTCACCCCTTTAAACGATTCTCAAAGGTTTTCTTTCGTGAAAAAGGTGATGTTCTGTTTGTTAAACTTGAACGATTTTCTGTTGTTGTTTAATCTTGTTCATGTTTTTTATGTTAATCAAGTTTAATGTTCATTGAGATGCAGAAAAATAATGTTATGGCGAAACCATACCTGTTTGGGATTTTTATGGAATGGACGAGGATAGTGAGATTGAGGGAAGTGATGCTCCTTGGTGGCCAGAGACGGGGGAAGAAATGATGATTGGAAGAACGCACGCTTCTGGTAACCTTTTCTTTTTCTATCTTCTATGTTGAATGATGATGATGATGCTTCTGACTCTGTGATTTTTGTAAGTTTTCTGGATGTTGTTTTGATACTTTGACAGCTTGATGGTTACAGTTTGATGATGTTGTTTTGATACTTTGACAGCTTAATGGTTACAGTTTAATGATGTTGTTGGTTTTGCTCTTTTGATTTGTTGGGTATCTGGGATTTGCTGTTGTTGGTTTGAGATTAGGCTTGGTGTATTGGTTTGAACTGTTTGGATTTGAATGTTTTAATAGGTTTGATCAGTTTGTGAAGGTTTGAGATTTTGTGGTTTTGTATGTTTGAACTTGTTACAGGTTTGGTGTTGAAAATGTTTTTTTTGAGGTTTGAAATGGTTTTACTGTTTTGGTTTGACAGTTTTGAACCTTAATATTTTTGGAGGTTTTGGGTTTGGAAAATGTTTTTGAGAATGGTTTGATAGATTTGCAAGTTGTTGTTTCAGTTGCAGGTTTTTGATTTGTATGTTTGTTGAGGTTTGAAAACTGGTTTTTGACAGTTTTGTTTAGACTGTTTGATAGTTTGATGATTTGAGGATGGTTTGATAGATTTGAAGTTTTTGGGAGTTTTTGGACTTTGTTGCTACTGTGTTACAAGCTTTGTTGTGGGTTGTCATAGATCTGTGACTGCTTCTGCTTGGTTTGGGATCAGTTTCTTGGTCATATGTTTGTTGAGGTTTGAAAAACTGGTTTTTGACAGTTTTGGAGGTTTTCTGAGTTGTGTTTGATAATTTCTGTCCTCCTTTTTTTTCTTGAGCCTTCTCTACTGTTATATTTTGGTTGCTTTTTGTTTGACAACTTACTCTATGCAACTTGTGACAGTTTGTGGGCAGAGTAGCAAAGCTGTACCTTTTGTACAATTCCAATAACTTAGGTGATTTCTTTCCTCTCTCTCCTCTCTCAATGATAAAAGCAAATTGCTTTTTCACCTTTTTTTCTGAAAAGTTTGCAAAAAAATGGGAAATGATGAAAAGGATATTGAAAACAAACCTTTTGCTTGTTGGCTTGGTTTACCATATTGCTATATTTCTGCCTTTTTTTTGCTGCCTGTTTGTACTGCTATGCTGCTTGCTTGTACTTGTGCTGCTTGCTTGTACTGCTTGCTTGTTCTAGCTGTTATGCTGCTGTTTGCATTTGGACAAATTGCTTGCATTAGGACAATTTGCTTGCATTTGTTTTGTCCAGCTTGTTGCATTCAGTTTGGACTATTTGTTTACATTTCCTATTTGGACAGCTTTGCTTGCATTTTTTATTTTTTATTTTTGTGAACCAAGAAGAATAATCTTCTTGTGATTTGCAAATATAAAAATAAAAATGTGATGAATTAAAAATAGCCTTCTGATCCCAAATTGCAAACTTTAATGATGAACACTTTTTTTTTCTTTTTTTGAAAATTCTTTGCTCATGTCCAATTAAATGTACTAACTTTTTCTTCTTGTCTTTCATTTTCATGTGAGCACAACTGGATGGTGGCAAAGCAGGGGAAGCAGGAGACTCTCTGGCAAGCATGGAAGCAATGGAAGCACAGTCAACCTTAGGCATAGATTCAATTTCTTTTCTTTGTAACTTAGAGAGAAACATTCAACAATTGTACTAATTTATTTTTTAAATACAATAAGTTGTAAAACCTAAAGTGCTTAAATAATAAATTGTTTTGTAACAACTTTTGAAATAAATGGAGAAAGTTTTATGAGATATTCTGATGTCCATTAAAAACCCTTTACTGCTAATAACTTGTAATTCTCTCTTTGCATCTTCACTGATTCTTTAAGATTCCCGATCATGATAATTGAAACTGCATTCCAATAATTCCAATCAAGATAACTTAAACTCCAAGTAATCCCATAACTCTGTAATCTTGCAACTGCATTCCAATCAAAACACGTACTGTGTATTCCATAAACAAGCAAATGTTTATTCCATAAACAAGCAAATGTTTTAAAAGACGCAAATTATCTGGTTAACCTGGATCAAACAAACACTGCCTTTTTAGTAAATTTGAGAGAGCATGAAAACATGTGAAAATCAATTGAATTTCTGAGAACTCAATTTCTTCTGAGAAATGCGAGAAAAACCCTAATTGCTGATTTACTGCCAAAGGAGAAAATCTGTCTGATCGATTCCTGAGCCAATCTTGAAATTTTGAGGAACCCTATGGTTGTGATTTTCTTATGAAAAATGGGAGGGCAAATTTTGGGGTACAACAGCTGCCCCTGTTCAATCTTCTTGAACCTGAAGAGTTAGATCGGCGAGTTTTGCCGTTCGTGTCTCGAAGGTAAAAGATGATTGGACACTAGATTGCCCGTAAATTTGCACTCGTAAAAATGTAGTTGAGGGAATGGGCTTAAAGATGCCATTTGGAGAGGTGACAGAATCTTGTCGGAGATGGGCTGGTAGATGCCATCCAAGAATGTTTGTTGTAAATCAGGAGAATGAACATCGGAATGGTATCCGTGTCTGGAACGTATCTGAACTGTATCTGGAGACTGAATCTGAATGAGCAATAGAATAGCATCCTCGCATGGGGCATCTCTAAACTGTATCTGAACTTTGTATTTGAATAAGGAATAGAATAACATCCGTGTCTGGAGCATCTCTGAGCTGTATCTGAGCTTTGAATCTGAATAAGCAATAGAATAACATCCTGTCTGGAGCATCTCTAAGCTGTATCTGAATTCTGTATTTGAATAAGCAATAGAATAGCATCCGTGTCTGGAGCATCTCTGAGCTGTATCTGAGCTTTGAATCTGAATAAGCAATAGAATAACATTCGTGTCTGGAGCATCTCTAAGTTGTATCCGAATTATGTATTTGAATAAGCAATAGAATAACATCCGTGTCCGGAGCATCTCTGAGCTGTATCTGAGCTTTGAATCTGAATAAGCAATAGAATAACATCCGTGTCTGGAGTATCTCTAAGCTGTATCATGATTGTATATTGATAGCTTGTTAATCTTATCCTGAAAAGGGTAAAATGTTAGCTGAAACACAAAGTTATGTTGCATGAAATGTATGATGCAATGTATGTGTTTTATCAATGTTTATGATATATGAGTGTAATGTATGTGCATGTAAGCTGATTTGCTGTATTGTTGAGGAAAATAAATCCTTGATAGCTGGAGATAATGAAATCTTTGACTGCTGCCAGGGAAAATAAATCCTTGACCGCTGCTGGAAATTCAAAATCTTTGATTGTTGGGGATGAGAAAATCCTTGACAACTTTTGTGGGGATGTGAGAATCCTTCATGTTCTGAAGTTGGAGTATTGACAAAATCTGTTGTGAGAGTAATGCCAAACTGCTTGAGAAATCTGCTTGGGAAATCAAGATAACTTTGAAGACCTCTACTGGGGGTTAAATTAATGGGAATCCTTACTCGGCTGGGGAATAGGGAAAATTCTGACGATCTCTACTGGGGATCATACAAAGAAGAATCTTGATCTGCTGGAGAATAAGGGAGACTCTGATGGCTTCTGCGGGGAACTAAGAATGAGAATCTTCAATCTCCTGGGGAATTTGAATCCTTGGGGACTTCATGCTGGAGAGTCAAGAATGAGAATCTTCGATCTGTAGGGGATTAAAAATTCTGACAAACTCAAGCTGGGGAGTGATGAAGACTCTGGCAACTTCACTGTGGAATCAAGAATGAGAATCTTCATTCTGTTGGGGAGTAAAAACTCTGTGGGGAGTAGCTATACTGCTGGGGAGATCAGGAGTTTGGGTTGTATGCCAATCTACTAGGGAGTCAAGAATGAGAATCATCATTCTGTTGGGGATATCAGGAGTTTGGGTGTATGCCAATCTACTGGGGAGTCAAGAATGAGAATCTTCATTTTGTTGGGGATATCAGGAGTTTGGGTGTATGCCAATCTACTGGGGAGTTAAGAATGAGAATCTTCATTCTGTTGGGGATATCAGGAGTTTGGGTGTATGCCAATCTACTGGGGAGTCAAGAATGAGAATCTTCATTCTGTTGGGGATATCGGGAGTTTGGGTGTATGCCAATCTACTGGGGAGTCAAGAATGAGAATCTTCATTCTGTTGGGGATATCAGGAGTTTGGGTGTATGCCAATCTACTGGGGAGTCAAGAATGAGAATCTTCATTCTGTTGGGGATATCAGGAGTTTGGGTGTATGCCAATCTACTGGGGAGTCAAGAATGAGAATCTTCATTCTGTTGGGGATATCAGGAGTTTGGGTGTATGCCAATCTACTGGGGAGTCAAGAATGAGAATCTTCATTCTGTTGGGGATATCAGGAGTTTGGGTGTATGCCAATCTACTGGGGAGTCAAGAATGAGAATCTTCATTCTGTTGGGGATATCAGGGGTTTGGGTGTATGCCAATCTACTGGGGAGTTAAGAATGAGAATCTTCATTCTGTTGGGGATATCAGAAGTTTGGGTGTATGCCAATCTACTGGGGAGTCAAGAATGAGAATCTTCATTCTATTGGGGATATCAGGAGTTTGGGTGTATGCCAATCTACTGGGGAGTCAAGAATGAGAATCTCCATTCTGTTGGGGATATCAGGAGTTTGGGTGTAGGCCAATCTACTGGGGAGTCAAGAATGAGAATCTTCATTCTGTTGGGGATATCAGGAGTTTGGGTGTATGCCAATCTACTGGAGAATTATCCTAGGTTAGGGATAAAAGTTAATTGTTATCTGGTTGATTTCCAGGCTTTAAGATAACTTGCTGGGGGATTTGGAGAAACCAGATGATTTCCGCTGTAGTGTGATAGTTTGAGCTCCGCTGGGGATTGGTAGTTGGTATTCTCATCTCCACTGGGGATCTTAATGACGTGCTGTAGAGATTTTGTATGGAAATGGGTTTAAAGATGCCATTTGGAGAAACAGAGGAGAATCGTCGGAGATGGGATTATAGATGCCATCCAAAGGTGATTGTTGACGCAAAGTTGGACTGGATCTGAACAGAGAATGAATCAGAATAAAACATTGAGAGATTTATCTGTTGAGAGATTTTATCTGAATTAGTAAAAATCTGGAGATGAATCAGAATAAACCATTGGGAGATTTATCTGAAACAGCAAAATCTGGAAGTGAATCAGAATAAATCGTTGAGAGATTTATCTGAAACAGTAAAATCAGGAAGTGAATCAGAATAAATCGTTGAGAGATTTATCTGAAACAGTAAAATCTGGAAGATCTTCAACTGGGATAAGAATCAGGGAGATCTTAGTGTCGATCTGACTGAACCAGAGAAGGTCTTGAATTAACTTTGACTGGATAAGAATCAGAAAAATCTTAGAATCGATTTAACTGAGCCAGACGAAAGTCTTGGAATATCTTCAACAGATGCCGGGGAAAATAAATCCTGGATTGTTGTTGAAGAGTATGTGTGTCTTTAAACTTTGCTCAGAATGTTTCCAATGCGGATTCCTGTTTCGTTGTTTGAGGAGGATTCCGCTGGGAAATGTTGATTTTTGTCTTGAGAGAAATAGAATTTTAGGAGCTTCAGTTGTCTGTTATTCTACTGGGGTACCATCTCTGTTGAATTTTGGGAACTTCGGTCGTCCATTATTCTTATGAGGAGTCATCTTTGTTGAATTTTGGGAACTTTGGTCGTCCGTTATTCTACTGAGGAATCATCTTTGTTGAATTTTGGGAACTTTGGTCGTCCGTTATTCTACTGAGGAATCATCTCTGTTGGAGCGGAAAGTTGAATGAACTACTATCTGGTCGTGGTCCAGGCTTCATAGCTTGAATTTTGTGGGAATTTGATTGCATCTTTCCTGAAAGGTAAAGATTAGTTGCATGACATATATCAAATAATGATGTTCTCAGAATAAATGAGATTGCATTGTATGATGTCCTAATGTACAGATATGTAATGTTTTCAAGATGATCTCTCGCTGGGGAAAATAAATCCCGAAATGGTGCTGGAGAAAAGAGTTGAAATCTTCGTTTCCGATAGTGAAAATTCTGGTGACTTCAATGGGAAAAATCCTCATGAATTCTTGAGGTCGACTTAGCTGGGAAGAGGTTATGAAAGATTGAAACTCTGGCTGGGAGTCTTCTGATGAGAAGGATTTTGGGGAGATTTGTCACTGCCCCTAGTAGCGAGTGTTTATGGCTTTGCCAGGAAGTGTTTGACTGTATGCAAACCTTTGTTGGGATTGACGTTCAATGCCCCAAGTGACAGGGACGAAGACTTTCCCCAAGTGACAGAGACTTGCCCCTGGTTACTCTGCACTTGAGAGATTTCTTGAAATCTTGACTGGACTGCCCCAGGTGTGCTGGACAATGACATGTCATGTCCTCTTGTTGATAGGAGATTTTTTTGCAACGGAAGTGTCATCCCGCTTGAAGTGACTTTGTTCGTTCATTGGATATTCATTGTGTAAATTTCTCTGCTGTCAAACAAATAGCCATATGCAAACAACAATATTCAAATAATGCAAAGTTTATGCTTGTCTTGAAATGTTTCGTATCATGTATTCATGGAATATCTTAGGGCATAGCCCATTGATGGTTATATGGCGTTGTTTTGGTGAATTTTGTAGGAAGAATAGTCCAGTGATGACCTCAATCACATAGTGTGGATTGGGTGTAATTGGTGATGTTCTATGGTTCCAAGCGGGAATCGATCCTATTGGTGTGGATATTTGGAGAAACAATGACGGTGTCATCAGTGAAGTTTTGGTACCACATGCATGAATCTAACGAAGTTGAATCACATTATATGTGGCATTACATGATGATTTCGGTGAATGATGTTTTGTGAATGCATGTTTGTGATGATTGCTAATTGATGCTACTACCATGTGTCTGATGAGTATTACGATGCCGTGAAGTGTGAGTATGACATGAGGTTTCAATGATGTGGTATTTTTCTTAATGTTGTATTATAACTACTATATTTACTCCTTATGTATTTTATAATGATTGTAATTTACTCACCCTTGTTGCTTGAAAATGTTGCCTCTACACGTGGGTAACTTGCATGTAATCAAGAATAGTCTGCTGAGGTGTAGAGGATAGTTGCAAGGTATGTTCTTTATTTCCTATAGAATAAATGGGTCTTACTCTGATATGTAACATCATGGATGGGATCGTTTGCTTTGAATAACCATGTTACTTTGTTTATTTTGAGATCTGAACTACCATTGTGGTATTTGAGTTGTTTTGACTTGATGAAGTTATTTAGAAGTATCTTAATAAAGATGTTGTGAATTATGAATTCCCGCTGCGAGCAAGTTGAAAAATTATGGTTGTTAATCATGAAGTATTTAACGTAATTGATTCTTGAAAACCCATGTTACAAAGGATGATGTATTTTACTATGAAGTTTGTTTGAAGTAATGCGACACCATTTTGGTGCATTACTCTGATTTAATTGTTGTATTATTTTGCGAATATTCTTTGGGGTTTAGAAGGGTGTTACAACAAGGATCCTCTCTTGTGGGATCCGACAATCATAATTGCCCATATGGGCAGCAAGGATCCCGATAGGAAAATAGGAAGTGTATTATTTTTGCCTATTGTAGTAATAAAGTGGAACTTTCCAAGTATCAAACTCAAGGACTGCTTGACGATTCAGAGTTCTTAGATAATTTCAATTAAACAAAAGCTTAGAGGATTTGGTTTTGTATGGTCAAAATTATAGCTAGAATGCAATGAAATTAGATTGCTAGGGATACTGAGTGATTCTTTATGTAATAGTTTCACTTTGCCAATACAATAACACAACTCGTAATAATTGATTACCGGTTCTTTTAGACATCTACTCATAAGTCCTTAGTGAGAAAATTATGACACAATAACCTAATGACTATGTCCATATGAGATTAGGTTTTCTATCAAGTACACAAGGATCAAGAATGTCCGGTTGAGATAAAATATCCCTAGTCCTAGGTCATATTTATTGTCAAATATTCTTATTCATATCAACAAACAATAGTTGTCCAGCTTAAATCATTCATACCAATTCGAAATCCGTTGTTCAACAGATAAATCATTAAGACCAGAAATAAGAAAAAATCTAAGATTGTGGAATTCAAACGGTCATTACATTAACAATGTAAAATCATTACACTCAGAATCAGGGTCACCCCCTAGCAATGGGGGGTTTAGATACTCATAACAGAAAATAAAAATAACATAAAAAAAGTCATAGTCATTACAGAAATTTAGATGAATGGGTCTTCAATCACGAAAAGCTCTTGAAGATCTCGACCCACCTTGAAAATCTGAGTTTTCCAGCTTTGAAAACGTGTCTTTGCCGTCAAAAATCGTCCAACCCTTGTGAAATCGTGTTTTTCCTCCTAAATAGTCAGCAACTGGGCTCTTCAATTTTTTGGGCCTCATTACGCGTAATACTCAGGCCATACGCGTAATGGGCTGTCTTTTGCCATTTCCCTACGCGTAAAGGGCGTAAATCTTCCCTGCCTAGCCATCCCTTACCCGTAATGTGTAACATCCCGATTTAATTAGAATTGTTTTTAATTAAATAATTAGATAATGTGATATGATATTTTGTTGGGGACTAGATACCTTAGAATTATGAAAGTTGAGGTTTTAGGGGTGTATGGCTAAATGTGTAGAGACATAGGGGTGTGTAGTATAATATGGATTTTTATTACTATTATATTATAATATTATGATTATTATTATTTTATAATAATAATTAAATAATTATTTAATTGGGATAGTTATTTTAATATTGGGATATATTAGAGTGAGAAGAAGAGAAAGAGAGTCAGTACGTAGAAACAGAGAAAGAGAAGCGTAGAAGTGAGAAGAGGAGAAATCACTAGGAAGCTAGGGCAAGAAAGTTCATCAGTAGGAATCAAGAATCATCACCAATATAAGGTAAGGGGGATTCTAACTCTATAAGGGTTTTCCTAATGATGGGGTATGGTGGTGTTTAGGTTCCATGGTTGTATGCTTTTGATTTCTCCCTATTTGGTTGTTTTGGGGTTTTACCCTTTGATGATTGATTTTGATGCATTGTGTGTACCATTGATGTTTGATATGTGTGGTAATTGATGTATGATGATAGGGGATGATAATATGGGGTTTGATTGTGCATTATCTCATGAAGTTCATGTTTTTAGAATTAAGCCAAAAGGGTTTTCGCACTGCTATTTTTCTGAACCCGTAAAACTGTTTTTCACAGGGTGCAATCGATTTGCAGTGCAGGTGCAATCGATTGCACAGTTCAATTTTGGTGAATTTATCTTCTGTTTCAGTAAGAAATCGTTTCGCACTATAGAGCAATCGATTTGCACTGCTTAAAAACTTGATTTTTGGCCTCTGGAACAAGGTCCAATCGATTTGCATGTTAGTGCAATCAATTGCTCACTGTTTGACAACATTTTTGAAAACTTGAAAACTCCATAACTTTTGACTCGGGTGTCTGTTTGACGCTCCGTTTGGATCGTTGGAAAGCTAAAAATAATTTCTACAATGTGGTAATAATTTTGATGACAGTAGACTAATATTTCATTGGAATAATTCTGATGTGTGCGTATGTTATATGTGTTGTAATGCAAAATGTTGCGATTGAATGTATTAGTGTTGTATAAACGATGTACGAAGGATTTTGCATGATGTATTGCATGATAATGCCTGTATTGGCGAAAGATGACCTATATTAGAGAGACATTGATAAGTATGAACAATCAATGTAAATTAAGTTGTTGCATGTCAGTGTCGCATGCATTCATTAAAGATGGCCTATATTGGCGAAAGATGGTCTGTATTGGCGTTGTTGCCCCAAGTTGGCATTTATTAAGTTGAGGGTTTTGCCCTATTGGTACCACATGCATAGAGTCAGTATCATCCTTATTATATTACACTATTATTATTAATCGATAGTTTGATTATTAAATGAATTTCTAGTTCCATTATGATGGATGTTTGTGTTGTTTGTTGCACATAATTATATTGATGTGTTTCACAGTATGATAAACGATAAAAAGGTGTGAGATAAAGATGTATAATGATGTGTACTTGAATTACTATATGTTCATTATTATGCTTCCTCTTATATTGTTATGATATCTCACCCTTTCTGTTTGAATGTTGCCTCTACGTGGGTAACGTGCAGATGATCCGAAGTAGCTCGAGGTCATGGTTAGCTGAAGAGTTCCTTCAGTTCTGTGTAGATTGAGTCAATGTCTGCTCTGATACATAACACTTGAGGGTTTCACATTTGTTTTATTTTGTTGGAGTGAACTTTGCACTACTCCATTGTTTGAGTTTAATTTATGACTATGCTAAATTTTGAAAGATGATAATTATGACTCTAGTTGGAGAATTGAGATGATTCTTTATTTATGTTTTCCGTTGCGAATAAATGAAAGGAGGTTTAAGACTTTTGAACATATGAATTATGTTGCGTATCTTATTTAATGAGCATGTATTATGTATGAAGCATATGGCATCCTATTTTGATGTTGTATTTTAGAAATTAATTTACTCTGATTTTTATATAATTTACCGATGGGGAAATAGGGTGTTACGTAATGCACTACCTCTTACGCATAAGGGCAGAGGCTTTACTTCCTCATCCTTCTGCTGGACCGCGTAGGCTACGCGTACTTCTGAGGGCCATACGCGTAACAAATGGAGTGTTATGCATATGGGAAGTTCTTTGGTCAATTCTCGCATTTTTCTTGCCTTTGACCTGCTGACATACCAAAAGCATAAAATATCCTCAAGAAACTCATAATTCATGGCACATTGAATTTAATTGAAACAAATTAAACTACTAATAGAATGCATTCTAATTCATACAATTTACCTGACTTATTGATGATACAATAATGAAAATAATAGATCAAATGGTGACTGATCCTCTCTTGGGGAATCCTACAAATATAATTTCCTCTATAGGGGACAAGGATCCTATCTTGAGGGATCCATCAAATATAATTGGTGTCTCTCACGGACTCAGATTTCCTGCATAAATATGGGGAATGATATAATCATAGATAAATCAGGGATGAGACGCCTCGTTTAATACCCTTGTTGAAGGTGACAAAAAAAAACACAAGAAGTGAGTTGAATTGTGTTAACTTTTTCACTCTTTTTCTTTCTCTTCTGAAATCTTTTATCAGTTTTTGAGCACTAGGTAAAGAATCTGATTTAGAGTTAATGTTTAGTAGCGAATAAAATAGTTTAGAGGTTGAGAGGAAAGAAAGAGAGACACAACCAGTTATCTTGGTTCCTCCATAAATTAAGAGTAGTCCAGTCCCCTTGTACTACAAGAGATTTTCACTATAATCACAAATGATTACAATTTGCTCAAGCACATAAGCAAGAGACTTCCTTTGCTAAAACACACAAGTAAGAGACTTCCAATGCTCAAGCACACAAGCAAGAGACTTCAGATGCTCAAACATACAAGCAAGAGACTTCAAATGCTCAAGCACATAAGCAAGAGACTTCTACAGTCTAACTTAGAAAGAAAGACTGTTTGAGTATTACACTTGATATACAATTAGAGATGTAAACATGGTACAACATAGAAAAACTCTAAGATTTAGGAATTTCTAGAATATACAAGTGTTAAAAATTCCTAAGTTAAGCTTGTGTAATTGTTTTGACAGACTAACAAATCTTTAGTTGTCAAGGTGAAATGTTATAGTTTTCTTCAGATCTTCAACTCCTTAAATAGAGGAACAAAATAGAATTGTTGAAGAAGACTTCATGCACAATAAGTCTTTTTGGATAAGCATCACCAGAGACATTGGAAAACTTCCTGATATGGTTAATGCATCGAAGAAATCATTTTAAATTTATTATCTTAATAAATAATTATTTGTTCCATCTTCTGCTATCTCTAAACTTGGATCTTCACATGATCAGAAGAAGACAATTTGCTTTTAGATTCTGATAGTAGCCTATCAGAGGTCCTTGATCCTAGCTCTTTGATTGACTTTATAGTATGAGTATTCAGAGTCTAGATCTTCAAGGGTTGACTTTCCTTAGATTCTGATCTTCACATGTTGACCTCTCTATAGTCTGAGTCTTCAGTGTCTAGATCTTTAGAGGTTGACATTCTTCAGACTCTGGTCTTCAGGTTCTGGTCCTTCTGATTCTAGTTCTTTTAGCTTCTCTTTAGCGTTCAATTTCAAGTTCTAGAACTTAGTTTCTATCACAGATTTAATATATGTTTCTGCACACTTGAACAAACATTAGTATACATAATTGTTATTTAAATACTTTGTTATCATCAAAACTTTATGGATGTGGTACAAACCAATTTTGTTCCAATAATATCTCCTTTTTTGATGATGACAAACACAAGTACTTAAGAATAGTGTTTGTTAATTTAATCAACAAGTTAACTTTAGGGTCTGAGGTTTTTAAGCCCCCTTTGAGTTTGATAGTCCTAAGGGTGAGGTTTGTAATCTCCCCCTAAGTTCTATGCAGGTTAATTAAATTTATCATTAAAGCACAAAATAATAATTCTTCAAAATTTAAGCAAGAATTAAACTGTTATATTCAGAAGATTAAATACTTATTTTCCTACTCCCCCTTTTGTCATCAATAAAAATAATATAAAGAAGGAAATAAGAAAAGATCCTGAAGAAAAATATCATTAAAACTAGGAAAATGATTGTTCATAAGCAAAATATTTTTAAAGACAGTTTAAACAATAAACAAAGGTTATAAGATCTAAAGCTTGGGGTTTCTTGAAAAGCTCTAGGATGTTCTGGAAATAAGAACCCATTTCATCTTACCTAGCAATCATTGTTTTCATCTGAACATTCATCTCTTCTTGCTTAGCAACCACTGATTGAATTTGAGTACCCATTCCCTCTTGAGAAGTAGCAACATTCTAAAGCTAAGCCCCCATAGATTTTGAGTAGAAGAAACAAAATCCAGTTTAGCCTTTATCTTCTCTTGCTTCTAACTGGAAGAAGCTATAGACTCAATGAAAAAACGCTTCAGATTCTATAGAAATCTATCCGTAGAGGTTTTGAGAGTGTCCCATTTAGCTACAAAAGTTATGTGATTAGATGCAATGAGCCTCTTAGCAACCAAATTTTGAACCTTGACAAAGATAAAAGTCATAAACTCTTCCATTTGGTATAAGATATGAGGTGAAAGGTTCAACTTTTGAGAGAGGTGGGGTGTATAGGGAGTAGATAGATCTATTATGCCAGATGGTTGAGGTTGTTGGTTAAAGTGTATGTCAGGTAAAGTTTGGTATTTTGTGGCTTTTGGTTGAGGTTGGTCCAAGATGACATGTTCAAGGTCATTTTGTATTTCAATTTATGGTTGAGGTTGAACAAGGTGGTTTTTAGTGTTGGTTTGGTCTTGAGTGTCTTGATCAGCTCCAGTTTGAAGTTCAAATGCATATTGAGCTTCAGATTAATATTGAACAAGATTTGGTTGAGGTTCAGGCTCAAGTTGGGTTTGGGATTCTGGTAAATATTGGTCTTGGATTACTTGTTCAGTTTCAGATTGAACTAGAATTTCAATATGATCAAGGTTTGATAGGTTTGGTTCAACAGAACAGGTTTGGACATTTTTTTGGGGTTCAGAGGGTTTTGTTTCAATAGGAATAACTTGAATAGGTTCAACCATAAGAGGTCTAAATTCAAAGTTATCAAACTTAGAGAAAGCACTTGAGCTTGAGCTTGATTTAGAACTTGAAACCTCAATAGGGGGTTCAAAGATGATGTTTAAGGGCTGAGGTTGGTCAGAAATAGAGAGAAGTACTAGCTAGTTTTTTTCATTAGTTAACTCACCAGCTTGGTGACTTATCAATTCTTCTAAGACAAATGCTTTAGGGACAATTTCTGGTTGAGAAAAGTCCGTAAGTATCTGACTAATATTATGAGAATATGATGCATCAGTTTATGATTCTAAGGTTGATTTGGTAGAGGTCGTGACAGGACCTATAGAAAGTTTCTAGTCAAGTTTTGGTGAGGGTGCATGTTCTGATGATTGTGAACGAGATTGAGGTGGAGTTGGGGTTGCTAACTTGGTCAAGAGAGGTGAAATGGAAGAATTTAAAACATTATCAGAGACAAAATTTAGAGGATTACCTGTGAGAAAAATCTCCACAACATTTGAAGCAACTTGACATTCTTCCACAATAGTTTCAAGAGCATGAGTAGTAACCTCTTTTGGCACAAGAGAAACTCCAAATTCAGAAGAACCCTCATCCTTCTTCAATACAACTTATGCTTCATCTTCAGTTTCAACTTCCACCTGCATCAACAGAACTTCAACAATGGAAGGATGTTCCATGGCCTGATTGATCAATGTAGATGCTATCAATTTGGCTTCGTCATGAATAGCCTATGTAGAGAGGTTCTGATCTTCTTTATCAACAACCTTGGCCCTCTTGACCAGAGGTTATTCATCTTTTTCTATTTTTGGAAACACCATCTTCCTTAGCTTCTTCTTCTTGATAGATGTAGTCAAATCAGGGGTTATCTTTTGAGGAGTTTTGCTAGTGGCTCCACTTCCTGTCTTGGTAGGCATCAAGACACTTGTACATGTAACTTTGTAAACCTCCTTCTGAACTTCTATCTGAAGTACAACCTTCTTCTTTATGAACTCCTAAATAACTTCAAGATTGTCCAACTTGGAGATGTAGGGGAAATCATTAATAAAGGCATTTTTGAATTTTTTTTATTCTAATCCCAAGTGTAGGTTGCATCACATCTTTCTTCAAAATAATCTTCATATTTCCCAAGACCGCAACTGAAAGAATATTTCCAACAGTTTCTTCCAAATCTTTTGTAGCACCATAAGCCATCAGAGTCTCAATCATCCTACTATGATGAAACAACTCAGAAAGAAGTTTTGCATAAGGAAAATTCTTCTTGTAATTCTTGTTGGTCCCTTGGATAGCTTCACACAAGTGATTGAAGATGTACGATGGTGTTAGGTGTTAAATATGTGTATATTTCCATATCAAAAGTTGACATTTTAAAGCTCTTTTCATTGCATTTGATGATTAAGTTTGCATGATTGCTTGATTTAAGCTCTAATGTAGATATTGTGGTATTCATAATGTATTTGTTAGTTTTTCAGGTAAATAGGAACAAATGGGCCTCAAATGCATGTCCATAGAAAGAAGAATTGAAATCAAGCAAAAACTTACAATTTGAAAGTTTTTGCTCTGCGAGAAAAGGCGAAGGTCTGGCGATATTGTCAGGCGAACAAGACGTGAGGAAGGAGCGAGGTGAAAAGTTAAAATTCCAGTAGCTACTGACTTGGTGTCACGAGGCAATTTGTCGGGCGAGCATGGAACATGCAATTCTTTGGGTGATTCTTGTTGGCATCGGGAGAATGAAGATATTTTTTTCTAGGGCGGTTTGAGATTTGAACTGATTGGTGTAAAAGCTAAAGTGGAAATTCGCCCAGCGAATTTCTAGAGCGCCTGAAGAATTTGTCTAGGAAGGAGTTGTTTATTTAGGTCAGGTGTTAGATATTTTGGGATTCATTCCATCTTTTACACACACCGTGACCTAGAAAACTCTTGTAAGAAAAAACAAAGCAAAAATTTAATTTAATCGATTAATCGGAGCTGAATTTGCATTCTTGATTGATTAGTCATCTTGGATGCTCATCCATCTCTCTTCATTTACTTGTTGATCAAGCTACCATGGTGATGGGTAGCTAAATACTTCTTGTGTCAATATTAGAGGTAGTTAATCTAAGTAATATGTATTTTCTTTTGATCTTTTGTATGTGAATCTTGTTGATGATCAATATATGATTAATATCTTTGTTTTTAATGTCATATGTTTGATTTTAATCACTATTGAAATGTATTTTTCAAACCTTGAATTAAGATATTCATCTATCGATAAACAAACTCTAGACATAGAATTATGAGTTGATATTCACTTGTATCAAGCTCTAAAGATTATTGTGTTAATTGTTAGCATGAGACATCATCTAGTAGTAACATGATAATGCTCACTGTTCTACCCCAAAATTTTCCCTCCCATATTTCTCAAAACATTGCAAGAAAGATCTCCAAGTTGCTCAAGGTAGTCCAAGGGTTGGCCAAACAAGCTCTCTCCTAAGGCAGTCTACCCCAAAATAGGGTTTCATGTTGCATCAATATACTTGAGTCCAAGTGACCCCAAGCGCTAACCATTGTCCTAATATGTTCTCAAGATCATCCATGTCAAGTTTCAAGCCTTGCAGAGGAAGTTTGCTCAGTCAATTGCTCAAAGGTCCTGAAAATCGACTATGCTAGGGCAAAAGTCAACTGTGGCCCACATATAGTCAAACTTCAAGATTTTTGGTCAACATTCTCATTTTTAAGGATATTTCATTATTTGATCAAGGGTTGGTCATGATTTATCATGGATTGCTCATAATTCATCAAGACTCAAAAGTTGCTAAATTAGGGTTTTGCAGGAAAAGTCAACTCAACTTTGACCAAGAATAACTTTCTCATACTTTATGAGAAATGACCCATCCAAAGCTCATTTTGAAGAGGATGCAATTCCCTAAAATCCATCTTCATATCCCAAGATCAAAATATGCACTCACAAGAAGTTATGAATTTGGACATTATAGGTCATTTTGAAAAGTAAACAAAAACACCTTTTTTGTCAAAGCTTCTAACTTGAGAATTCAATATCAAAATGATATGAGACCAAAAGGGTTGGTTAGAGGACATCTCAAGCTTTCTAAAAAGTCCAAGAACACCTCCAAAGAGTCAAAATTGAGAGAGATATGCATTGTCAAAGTTGGACAATTTTTGAAAAAATGCATAAAGCAAATATTGACCAAACTTGGATTTTTTCCAAATGGGCCTATCTTTTCAAGTTTTAAACTCATTCCTAACATGGTCCAAGACCTCTAATCCCACCCATACATTTTTCTACTATTTATGCTATTTATTTTGATATTTTATTCATTAAAATTCAGAATTAAATAAATAAATAATGGAAATAATGTAAATTTTGATGTGAATCCATTTTGGGAAAGTTTTATGCTGGTTTATGTCAATTGATTTCGTGCAATAACTTTTCAAATATGTCCAGGTTCATCCACATGTGAAAATGGCATAAAATCATCAAATATGTCATTTTTTTCCAAATCTTGATCAGGGTCTTAAAACACAACATTATGAGGGAGATTCTTTCCATGCTTTCTTGTCTCCTCATTCTCTTCTATAAATATAGAGCCATACAAGCTTGAAAGGGACGAAAATCCTCTCTAAAAAGCTCTCAAAAAGCTCTTCAAAAAGCTCTCTAAAAGCTCTTCAAAAAGCTCTCCAGAAATCAAAGAATTGGTGCAAGTCATATCTCGAGGTTCCGGTCTCTCTCAATTGACATCAAGCCTCAAACTATCCTCTTGAATTCCTCAAGAGTCTTACAAGGCCCAAGAGCAATCCATCATACGCCTAACACGCCCCCATTTGACAACACCGGTTTGGTAAAATTTTAAATTTCGAATCTCTAATTTTAATCATATTTTATGGTATGCTAACGTTTGCTTGAGTTTATATAGAACATTTATGGATGTTTGAATCATAGGTTCCACGCAAGAATAAAAAAACACCATAGTTAGAGCATGAAGCTTTCGAAGATTCGGGCCTAGAGATTTCTGGTGATTGCACCCCCACATTGCAGGCCCAGTTTGCTTTTCTCTAATTCTTTTATATTTATATTATTTCATTTATTTATTTTACTAACCCATCAAATTATTTTCTTTTTTATCAAAAAATCACAAAACATTTTTCTATCCAGATAAATTCAAGATATTTATTTTTATTATAAAAAAAGTAATTAATTTAATTAGGTTATTAATTATTAGACAACTTTAATTTCTTTTTACATAATTAAAATTAATTAGAATAAATAGGTTTTATTACTAACTTAATTATTTTATTTCTTTCCTAAAATAACAAAAACCCAAAAATATGTCATTTAATTATTTTCATTAATTAATTTAATAACCAATCAATTTTGCATTTAATTTAAAAATCTAATTTTTTTCTTAAAAAAATATATAAAACAACAAAAAAACATTTTCTTTTTTTAATTAGGATAGAAGGGTCAAAACCCTAATTTCTCGTCGATCTAATTTTTAATCGCGCGCTTTATTATTATTTTGCCCAATTATTGTATCTGCTCACAGTTTGTAATAATTTAATTAGGATGTTTATTTACCTTTACCGCTTTTATTTATTTATTTTACGATATTTAATGTAACTGCTCATGGGATGTAATAGTTTAATTAGGACATTTATTCTACATTTATCGCTTTAATTTCAAAGGGTTTGTTTTTAGCTATGTAAATACCCGAAGCCTTGTAATAGCTTAATTTAATTTCCGCATTTTAAATTCCGCAAAATATTAACTGTTAGATGTATGATTTAGGATGCATGACAAGAATGTATGTTTAATTTTAAAACGGTTAGATAACCCTAAACATGTGCAAAGATAAAAAAAACTGAAATCAACACATTCGCACATGCGCACTCCTAGGGTACACTCCCACTTGGTTGCCTTTGTACACGGTCATTGAGTATAGGTTGTTTTAGAGGTCGCCCTCTTGTCTAAAAGATCATAGTTGCCTCGAAATGATTGCCTCGGATATTGTTGCCTCAGATAAATGATCTAAGACATTAGGGTTACCACTAAGACAATCTAACATTGCTTTAGTGACTGTATGTCCCTCTTTAGAATTGACCCTCAAACTCCAACGACGGTGCTACCTACTCACTAATAGTGGGATAGCGCTGTCTAAAGGAAACGAACATAGAATGATTCTTTTTTCGAGTAGGTAGATTAGTTCTTAAGTACTTGCTCATTCCAAATAAATTTTTCACATTTACACTCCTTTACAAACAAAGTTTTCAAAAACACTTCATTACACTCTTGAAGACAGAAGCAAGAGTTAAATCGAAGTTAAAACAAAAACTTTTTCAAAACCCACAAACACAAAGAAAATAATTTTGAAAATGATGAGCAAGTACCTAAGAGCCCGTAGATAACTACGGATAGAAAGGGTTCTAATACCTTCCCTTTCTATAATCTACCCCCTGTACTCAGAAATATCTCGAAAAAGGAATTTTTCTGTGCTTTTTCCTTTCCTTGTTGGATAAAATAAAAGACGGTGGCGACTCTTGCTTACCGCGACATTTTGCAAACACAAACGCAAAACGCAAACCAGCATTCCAAAAAATAGTCAGTTCTTCCACCGTATCACAGAACTGGCGACTCTACTGGGGAATATTTTATAAGTGGGGTGTACCTTAGGAATAGTTCATATTGTTTTCAATTGCTTGACTTGTATGATTTATCTTTGTGGGTTTGAATCGAAGTTACTATAGATCCTAACCCGGATCTGAGGGACACCCTTTAGGTAAGTAGCAATAAACTGTGAGGGAACTGTACGACATAGACCGATACGGTTGAAGCAGTAGCTACATTGGTGTGGCACTTTAGTTTGTACCGATATCCCTTGTGGCGCAACGAGGAGAACATGGGTCTGCTAAGGGGTCATTAAGCATCAACTGACCTTAGAACCTATAATTGACCAACTTGGCCATAGAAAAGTAGCAGTATGCTACACTCATTGAGACCATACTCTCGCGATGATTCCGGTCGCAAGAAAAGGTTGCTAAACTGGAATTATGACCGATCGAGGATGGTCAGTGATATTGAGATCCTCTAGAACCCGGTTACTATTACTAGGACAGGTTGAACCAACTAAACTGAAAGAGGGTAATACCTAAACTCCATGTCAGCCTGAAACTTAAGGGCTATTGTGTGACTTGTGTGCTTTCAACTTGAACTACTTGCACATGTTTGTTATCTAACAACTTGAGTTCCTTGAAGGTTTTATTTACAGTCCTTATCCAATACGTTGGATTTCTTGCCGAATTTACTTGTTTACATTACCTCGTACTTTTGCTTAAATGCATAACATACACATCATAACATCATGCCTTAACATTTCCTTAACCATTTCAAGGATCTCAAGGGTTTGTGATGCAGGTTATGGTAAATCAAACGTCTAGCAAGGGGAAAAGGGGATTTATTTTCCTCTAGCCAATGCCGTATAGAGATTAAAACACGATAACTTGAGTCAGTGGCTATGACCCACTCGATATGGTGAGCTTGACTCTTGAAGAAGGACTCTTAATGACACGAAGTTTCTTCAATCAAGCTGCAGTCAAATTCTAACAGTTTCCTGTTTACCCCACGAGATCCTTGAAAACATTGCATACATATATCATACATATCATTGCATAACAGGTCTTCCAGTACAATTCTCTCATGTTCTCACTGTTTATTTCAGCAATGGCTCTCAAACAAGACAACAGAGATCTTCAAACTCAAGAAGCTCAGTTCAGGGACATATTCCTAAACCTATCCAAGGGGCAGGAAGAGTTGAAAACACTCCTCGTTGGGAATTTTGTCAAGAAAAGTCCTGAAGACAATAAGGATGAACGACTGGAACAACTGCAAGCCAAGGTAGATACAATAAGAACCCAAATGCTGGGGCAGATGAATCTTATCCAAGACCTAGCCCGGGGACAAGAAGAGCTGAGAACCATCATCAACCAACTTCATCAAGACAGATACAACAATATGAAGCAAACAGTCGAGGCCGGGGACCAAGTCATTGATCAGCCTCCAAGAAGACAAGGGTTTGGTTTGGTGAAGAATGGACCTCTCCAAATTGCTACTACCTCACGGGTCCAACAACGACTTCTCCAAAAGCAACGGGTTAATCAGAGTAAGCCAGATACGCCCAAAAGGCAGTTCGCCGAGCTCAACATGCCGCTGTCTCAAGCTTTACAACGCCTGTTGAGATTGAATCTGGTGACGTTAAGGGAACCTCCTCAGAATCCCTACATAACCTCCCCAAGGTACAATCCTGATGCAAGGTGTGCATACCATTCCGACAGCCCGGGGCATGATACTGATGACTGTTGGGCATTGAAAAACAAAATTCAAGACCTGATCGATAAAGGAGCATTGGGATTCACATAAAATGGTCAGGCTGAGTTCTTCTACCATCCCTCCAAGGCACGTCCTCTGAAGTGACAAGACCAGACGAGAAGACTTTTGTTCATTAGAATTTTCAATTTGTAATTTTCTTTTGATTGTTCAAACATCTATTCATGTCAAACTTTGTTACTTTATCAATGCATTGCATATGTCTGTTTTGAATCATTCCATTCGTATTCACTATATTCAAATTACTTTCATTTTTGTGATGTTCAACTCTCGACTAATAGACTCAAAGCCTTTAGAGGGAGGATGACGAAAATGATATCAAAATCTCTACAGTATGCTTTTGAACAGACCCCGCTGACGAGGTACAGGCGTTGTTTCAAATCCTAAACAGTGGAGTTATAAGGAAGATAATCCCTCGTCAACCCCTTTGAGCCAAAAGAACTAGGATTTTTTCTTTTTACACAAATTAAAACCCTTAATCACAACCTGGGGCAGGGTAATTTTCTCAGTTAATCCAGGTGCACAATGAATGACATCAAAGAAGTCCTTCCAAAATAAAAGACGGTGATGGTTCCCTATAATCGTCAAGACAGGCAGTCACTATCTCTCGAAATAAAAGCCCATTAAGTCAAAACCTATGAAGGAGACTTAAGAAAAAAACCGGGGCATCCCGCTGACTGTAATCACAAAAGAAATAGTTCAGGCAAAAAGGCAGGGATAATAAAATCAAAAAGAAAGAGATCCTACAAACTCTCAACAAAAATGAATGCTTGTTCAAAATAAATTGTCAGTATCCGAACCATCACTGGAATATCAGAGCAAAGACTCAAATGGGATCTAATGCACGATTAGTTGAGTTTAGGGTCGAAGAACATCACGAAGAATGGGTGGGTACAAATACATTTTGAGCCTTTATCCTTTGTTTCTTGAACCGTGAACCAGGCCACGTTATAACCCTTAAAAGTCCTAGCTGAAGCATGGGTTAGTTCGAAAGCATATTGTTACGAAACGTATCCTGACTCCTGTAGGACTTGCTGAACATCCTGAGTTGACATCACATTTTACAAAATATGCCTGTTTTACTGAAAAATGCATTTTCAAAAATTTCAAGACAGACATAAGCTTTGCATTCTTAAAATAACATTGTTTGCATATGACTATTTGTCCAAACAGCAGAGAAATTCGCACGACGAATATCTAGTGAACAAAAAACCTTCTCAATAAAAAGGATCACCTCAAGTGGAAAACACTTCCATCCAAGGGGCACGACATGATCATTGTCCATCATCTGGGACAGTCAAGTCAAGATTCAAGGAATCTCTCAAAGATGCCAAAATAGCCAGGGGCAAATCTCCATCTGAACCACTTGGGGCATTGGACATGAGTTCCAGCAACGAATCTTGCATGATCAAACAAACATCTTCTGGTAATGTGGAGACACAACACTACCGACATCAACAACTCCCTACACCCTGAGAGCGTGGACATAGTTAGAAAATACTGCGCATGAACAAAGACCCGCTAGGTCGATTGGCCTAGGAAAAAATAAGGGCTTCCCGGTGAACCAAAAGGGTTCAGGAAAAAATAAAGGATGAAAATGAAAAATCTGTACACCCGGCAAGTCGAAAACCTGAAAAGGCGGCTTGGGCAAAAAAGGGTATCCCGGTGGACTGAAAATCTGAAAAGACAGTCCAAGCAAAAGTTAGGGATTAAAGCGTACGACTATGTCCCGTCATCTCGTCACTTGCCTACCAGAAGAAGACTTGTCGTTTCGATCGAAAGATACCAAGCACCTCATAGGTTGGGATAATACTCGATCTACAAGGCCTCCGCAGGCACCTTCTCCCGCAGAAATAGGGGCAAATAAAATTGTTCAAGCTTTACAGTTGCTCTGTCCATCAGGTACAAGGATAAATTTGGCTGAAGAATATGGCTAAGATGCATTCACTCCCCGCAGAGTAAGAAAAGTTAGTAATGTTAACTCTCCCCAGCTGAGACTTGCAACTGTGAATGAATCGGTAATATTCTCCCCAATCAGAGTTTATCTACCATCAGCACTGAAAAGTCTTATCATCCCCGGCGGAGTATAAAAATATATCCCCAGTGGAGTTTAAAAGTTTTCCCCAGTGCAGTCTGAAAAAGCTTCCCCAGCGGAGTGTGGAGAATCATCCCCAGTAGACTTTGGAAGATTGTCCCTAGAAGAGCCTAAAGGTTATCCCCAGTGAAGTCGCAACTGAAAGATCAGCCCCAGCGGAGTTCTTTCCTTTCACAAACAAGAATTCAATCCCCAACAGGATTCAGTATCTCCAGCAACGGTAATTCATCCCCAGCGAAATTTATCAGCGAAATCCTCAGTAGAATATCTCTTCCCCATAGAGTAATCTCCTCATCAGTTTATTCCCCAACGGAGTTATCCTCTCCTGCAGGTTTATTCTCACAATCATATTCGTTCGCCATCCCCAGCAGAAAATGAAGAATTCAACTCTTTTCTCCAGCAGTTATCCGGGATTTATTTTCCCCAGCTAAAAACATTACATTTCCATACATCATGACACATGCATATACGCGTCATACAACACAATCTCATTTATTTTGAGAACATCATTGCCTGATACATATCATGCATTACATATAACTAACCTTTACCTTTCAGGAAGGATGCGGTTAAATTCTCACAAAATTCAAAGCTATGAAGCTTTTACCTCCAGTCGAATTACTGACAAGTTCTTAAATCTCAACAGAGTTATCCTCAGTTGAATTACAGACAAGGTCCTAAATCTCGACAAAGTTCCTCCGTCAAATTACAGACGAGTTCCTAAATCTCAGCAGAGTTTTCTCAGTTGAATTACGGGCGAGTTCTTAAATCTCGATGAAGATGTTTCCCTCCAGTCGAATTACTGACAAGTTCTTAAATCTCAACAGAGTTATCCTCAGTTGAATTACAAACAAGGTCCTAAATCTCGACAAAGTTCCTCCGTCGAATTAATGACAAGTTCTTAAATCTCAACATAGTTTTTCTCAGTTGAATTACAGACAAGGTCCTAAATCTCGACAAAGTTCCTCCGTTGAATTAAAGACGAGTTCCTAAATCTCAGCAGAGTTTTCTCAGTTGAATTACAGGAGAGTTCTTAAATCTCGATGAAGATGATTCCCCAAATTCGAATTACTGACAAGTTCTTAAATCTCAATAGAGTTATCCTCAGTTGAATTACAGACAAGGTCCTAAATCTCGGCAAAGTTCCTCCGTTGAATTACAGACAGGTTCCTAAATCTCAGCAGAGAAGTTTTCTCAGTTGAATTACGGGCGAGTTCTTAAATCTCGATGAAGATGTTTCCCTCAGTCGAATTACTGACAAGTTCTTAAATCTCAACAGAGTTTTCCTCAGTTGAATTACAGACAAGGTCCTAAATCTCGACAAAGTTCCTCCGTCGAATTACAGACAAGTTCCTAAATCTCAGCAGAGTTTTCTCAGTTGAATTATGGGCGAGTTCTTAAATCTCGACGAAGATGTTTCCCCAAGTCGAATTACTGAGCAGTTCTTAAATCTCAGCAGAGATGTTTTTCTCAGTTGAATTACAGACAAGGTCCTAAATCTCGACAAAGTTCCTCCGTTGAAGTATATGCAGGTTCCTAAATCTCAGCAGAGAAGTTTTCTCAGTTGAATTACGGGCAAGTTCTTAAATCTCGACGAAGATGTTTCTCCAAGTCGAATTACTGACAAGTTCTTAAATCTCAGCATAGATGTTTTTCTCAGTTGAATTACAGACAAGGTCCTAAATCTCGACAAAGTTCCTCCGTTGAAGTACAAACAGGTTCCTAAATCTCAGCAGAGAAGTTTTCTCAGTTGAATTACGGGCGAGTTCTTAAATCTCGACGAAGATGTTTCCCTAAGTCGAATTACTGACAAGTTCTTAAATCTCAGCAGAGATGTTTTTCTCAATTGAATTACAGACAAGGTCCTAAATCTCGACAAAGTGTTCCTCCGTTGAAGTACAGACAAGTTCCTAAATCTCAGCAGAGAAGTTTTCTCAATTGAATTACGGGCGAGTTCTTAAATCTCGACGAAGATGTTTCCCCAAGTCGAATTACTGGCAAGTTCTTAAATCTCAGTAGAGATGTTTTTCTCAGTTGAATTACATACAAGGTCCTAAATCTCGACAAAAGTGTTCCTCCGTTGAATTACAGACAAGTTCCTAAATCTCATCAGAGAAGTTTTCTCAGTTGAATTACGGGCGAGTTCTTAAATCTCGACGAAGATGTTTCCCCTCAGTTGAATTACGGGCAAGTTCCTAAATCTCGACACCTCAGTTGAATTACGGGCAAGTTCCTAAATCTCAACAAAGATCAGCATTCCCCGGCGGAATCTTCCCCAACAATAGGTATGCAAGCTCTCGCTAAGGAATCTCTTATGCGATCGACACTCCTTCAGATGGCATCTTTAATCCCATCCCCTCGTCAGCAATCTCCAAATGGCATCTGTAAGCCCATTCCCGACATCACAAGACAATTACCACTTCATGCGAGTGCAAATTTCTGGGCACTTTAGTGTTCAATCATCTTCCACCTTTGGATCACGAAAGGCACAAAAGCCAATCTACATCCTCAGGTTTAAGAAGATTGAACATGGGCAGCTGTTGTACCCCAAAATTTCCCCTCCCATATTTCTCAAAACATTGCAAGAAAGATCTCCAAGTTGCTCAAGGTAGTCCAAGGGTTGGCCAGACAAGCTCTCTCCTAAGGCAGTCTACCCCAAACTAGGGTTTCATGTTGCATCAAGATCCTTGAGTCCAAGTGACCCCAAGTTCTCACCATTGTACTAATATGTTCTCAAGATCATCCATGTCAAGTTTCAAGCCTTGCAGAGGAAGTTTGCTCAGTCAATTGCTCAAAGGTCCTGAAAATCGACCATGTTAGGGCAAAAGTCAACTGTGGCCCACATACAGTCAAACATCAAGATTTTTGGTCAACATTATCATTTTGAAGGATATTTAATTATTTGATCAAGGGTTGATCATGATTCATCAAGGATTTCTCATAATTCATCAAGACTCAAAAGTTGCTAAATTAGGGTTTTGTGGGAAAAGTCAACTCAACTTTGACCAAGAATAACTTTCTCATACTTTATGAGAAATGACCCATCCAAAGCTCATTTTGAAGAGGATGAAATTACCTAAAATCCATATTCATATCCCAAGATCAAAATATGCACTCACAAGAAGTTATGAATTTGGACATTATAGGTCATTTTGAAAAGTCAATAGAAACACCTTTTTTGTCAAAGCTTCTAACTTGAGCATGGAATATCAAAATGATATGAGACCAAAAGGATTTGTTATAGGACATCTCAAGCTTTCTAAAAAGTCCAAGAACACCTCCAAAGATTCAAAATTGAGACATATATGCATTGTCAAAGTTGGACAATATTTGAAAAAATGCATAAAGCAAATATTGACCAAACTTGGATTTTTTCCAAATGGGCCTATCTTTTCAAGTTTGAAACTTATTCCTAACATGGTCCACGACCTATAAGCCCACCCATACATTTTTCTACAATTTATGCTATTTATTTTGATATTTTATTCATTAAAATTCAGAATTAAATAAATAAATAATGGAAATAATGTAAATTTTGATGTGAATCCATTTTGGGAAAGTTTTATGCTGGTTTATGTCAATTGATTTCATGCAATAACTTTTCAAATATGTCCAGGTTCATCCACATGTGAAAATGGCATAAAATCATCAAAAATGGCATTATTTTCAAATCTTGATCATGGTCTTAAAACACAACTTTATGAGGGAGATTCTTTCCATGCTTTCTTGTCTCCTTATTCTCTTATATAAATATAGAGCCATACAAGCTTGAAAGGGACTAAAATCCTCTCTAAAAAGCTCTCAAAAAGCTCTCAAAAAGCTCTTCAAAAAGCTCTCTAAAAGCTCTTCAAAAAGCTCTCCAGAAATCAAAGAATTGGTGCAAGTCATATCTCGAGGTTCTGGTCTCTCTCAATTGACATCAAGCCTCAAACCATCCTCTTGAAGTCCTCAAGAGTCTTACAAGGCCCAAGAGCAATCCATCACACGCCTATCACGCCCCCATTTGACAACACCGGTTTGGTAAAATTTTAAATTTCGAATCTCTAATTTTAATCACATTTTATGGTATGCTAACGTTTGCTTGAGTTTATA
Source organism: Vicia faba (assembly GCA_948472305.1). Classification (NCBI taxonomy): domain Eukaryota; kingdom Viridiplantae; phylum Streptophyta; class Magnoliopsida; order Fabales; family Fabaceae; genus Vicia; species Vicia faba. Next base: position 77,445,461 of record OX451738.1, on the reverse strand, counting down.
TAGAACAATTATGGATGTTTGAATCATAGGTTCCACGCAAGAATAAAAAAAACACCATAGTTAGAGCATGAAGCTTTCGAAGATTCGGGCCTAGAGATTTCTGATGATTGCACCTCCACATTGCAGACCCAGTTTGCTTTTCTCTAATTCTTTTATATTTATATTATTTCCTTTATTTATTTTACTAACCCATCAAATTATTTTCTTTTTTATCAAAAAATCACAAAACATTTTTCTATCCAATTAAATTCAAGATATTTATTTTTATTAAAAAAAAAGTAATTAATTTAATTAGGTTATTAATTATTAGACAACTTTAATTTCTTTTTACATAATTAAAATTAATTAGAATAAATAGGTTTTATTACTAACTTAATTATTTTATTTGTTTCCTAAAATAACAAAAACCCAAAAATGTGTCATTTAATTATTTTCATTAATTAATTTAATAACCAATCAATTTTGCATTTAATTTAAAAATATAATTTCTTTTCTTAAAAAAATATATAAAACAACAAAAAAACATTTTCTTTTTTTAATTAGGATAGAAGGGTCAAAACCCTAATTTTTCGTCGATCTAATTTTTAATCGCGCGCTTTATTATTATTTTGCCTAATTATGTAATCTGCTCATAGTTTGTAATAATTTAATTAGGACGTTTATTTACCTTTACCACTTTTTTTTTTTTTTTTACGATATTTAATGTAACTGCTCATGGGATGTAATAGTTTAATTAGGACGTTTATTCTACATTTATCGCTTTAATTTCAAAGGGTTTGTTTTTGGCTATGTAAATACCCGAAGCCTTGTAATAGCTTAGTTTAATTTCCGCATTTTAAATTCCGCAAAATATTAACTGTTAGATGTATGATTTAGGATGCATGACAAGAATGTATGTTTAATTTTAAAACGGTTAGATAACCCTAAACATGTGCAAAGATAAAAAAAACTGAAATCAACACATTCGCACATGCGCACTCCTAGGGTACACTCCCACTTGGTTGCCTTCGTACACGGTCATTGAGTATAGGTTGTTTTAGAGGTCGCCCTCTTGTCTAAAAGACCATAGTTGCCTCGAAATGGTTGCCTCGGATATTGTTGCCTCGGATAAATGATCTAAGACATTAGGGTTACCACTAAGACAATCTAACATTGCTTTAGTGACTGTATGTCCCTCTTTAGAATTGACCCTCAAACTCCAACGACGGTGATACCTACTCACTAATAGTGGGATAGCGCTGTCTAAAGAAAACGAACATATAACGATTCTTTTTTCGAGTAGGTAGATTAGTTCTTAAGTACTTACTCATTCCAAATAAAATTTTCACATTTACACTCCTTTACAAACAAAGTTTTCAAAAACACTTCATTACACTCTTGAAGACAGAAGCAAGAGTTAAATTGAAGTTAAAACAAAAACTTTTTCAAAACCCACAAACACAAAGAAAACAATTTTGAAAATGATGAGCAAGTACCTAAGAGCCCGTAGATAACTACGGATAGAAAGGGTGCTAATACCTTCCCTTTCTATAATCTACCCCCCGTCCTCAGAAATATCTCGAAAAAGGAATTTTTCTGTGCTTTTTTCCTTTCCTTGTTGGATAAAATAAAAGAAGGTGGCGACTCTTGCTAACCGCGACATTTTGCAAACACAAACGCAAAACGCAAACCAACATTCCAAAAAATAGTCAGTTCTTCCACCGTATCACACTCACGATATCACTTTAGAGATAAAAGTTGGCAAAATACTCATTTTGGTCCCTTAACTATACCCTTGGGTTCATATTGGTCCCTTAACTTTTTTTGTATCATTTTGGTCCCTTAACTTTCAAAATGTTTCATTTTAGTCCTTTTTGTCTAATTAGGGACAGATTTAGAAACGAATTTCAAAGTTTTTCCGTCGCTAAATAGACAAAAAGGACTAAAATGAAACTTTTTGAAAGTTAAGGGACCAAAATGACACGAAAAAAAGTTAAGGGACCAAAGTGAACCCAAGGGTATAGTCAAGGGACCAAAATGAGTATTTTGCCTAAAAAGTATTGAAAGGATACATGATTATAATTATTATAAGAAAGTTTACATGCTTGATTAATCGAATATGTATGAAATAGGTTAACAAAATCTAATCTTAACATGCTTCTTAATTCGTAAAACTTCAACTTTTTGCCATTGCCAACTAATTCTCATGCAATTGTTAATTTCCGATACTAAAACCTTTTTGAAATCCTTACTCAAAACATTATCAACTATAGAATAGAGGTAATATCACATTAATCCCTGTCGAAACGATAAATTAAATACTAACCCTAACAAAAGTGTTTCAACAAAATGGTGTCGTTGCCGGGGATTGTCGTATAGATATTACAAGTATTGCAATAGTTTATTATTTTGTGAGATACTTGTACTAATACAATTATATATTATTCTTATTCTTTGTTCACTTATTTGGCTAGTGTTTTAGATTTTTTTTACCTGTCTTGATCATGAAGACCCATACACCTATATCACAAAGTTCTACAAGATTGTCGGTGCAATTGGAGCTCTAGAAGTGGAGGAGGAGCAAGTGTTCAAGATACTTTTTCCACATTCGTTGATTGGAAAAGAAAAAGATTGGTACCTTGACCAACCCACTCAAACAATGATGGATTGGAATGTGTTAGAGGATAATTTCTTGAAAGATTCTTTCCACAATCTAGGTGTTATACCCCAATTTTTGCCCCTAAGACCTCTCATTATCTCATAACATCAATACATTAAGATCACATATTCAGGTTGGTTATCTCTTTGGGTTCGTTCCCTTATCTTTAATTTTACTCTCAAGGGATCTCCAAGCACCTTAGTTGTGTATTTTGCATATTTGTCATTGACTAACTTCTAATCAGAATATCAAAAATATTTGCTTTGTTTTTGTATATTTGTGTTTTATAGGTATCAAGCCAAAGCATCCAACAAGCAAAAAATTTTAGTGATTTTTTCTCTGAGAAAATCAATTTCCATAATTTACTTTTCTTTTTGCAATAAAATTTCACTTTTTTTGTTATGCAAATCGATTTGCGCAGACATGCAAATCGATTTACACACGCAAAATTTTGAAAAAAAAACAATCTTCAAGTTTGTCATTTTTTGACTCCAAATTCACCCAAAGCTCCATTTTCATAAAGTTAGTAAACTTTTCATTGAAGCTTACCAACCTTTGAGCTAAACCTTCATTGAAACATTTTTTCTTCATCAATTCTCTATATCCAAGCTTGGGAGATTGATTCTTGGGGCTGAATTGAAGCAAGTTCTCGTAGTTGTTTTGATAATTTTCTAAATCTACCTTTGGTAAGTTGGATCTTCATCTTTCACAATGTGATCTTTTGTTGATCTTTGTGATTTAATTCTTTGAGCTACTTTTTTTATTCCATTTATTCTAATTTCTTACAATTTGATGGAATTTTCATGCTCAATTAAATTCAAGATTATAAGGCGTTTGCTGAAAAGTTTTAGCAAGAATTTTGCCTTTTAAAATGCTGATTTTTTATTTTTCACAGTGAATAATCAATTACTCCCAGTGTGCAATCGATTTGCACAGTGTTGTTTTACGCAAAAATTTTGAAAATTTTGCTGTGCAAATCAATTTGCACTGAAACATAATGTATTTTTTGCCTTGTTTTGGGGATGTTTTAATTCCTTTCTATTTTTTACTCACTTATTTTGATTGTTTCTTTGGATTGCAATTTTAAATGTGCAATTTATCTTTAAACTCAATGGAATTTGGATGTAGATGAAGTTGGATAAATGTTTATTAATTCAAATCTACCTAAGAGTGAATTATTTAATTTATTTTTGGTGCTTTGGATTAATGATATGTTTATTACTTTAATCAACCAAGATAAGTGATTGAATTTATAGATGAAATAATTTTGAGGTAGTGATCCAAATTAGTTTATCATTCCCCTCCCTCTTCATCTTATCCCTTTCTTTTTTTTTACTTTTGCTGCATGTTGTTGGAGAATGATCTATATATCAATTCTCTAAACATATGGTACATATATTGTTATTGACCGGCCTCAAAATAGGTGTGACTTCTACATAAGTCCACTTACGATTGCTTAACATAGCGCTAAATTTGTCCCGATTCGAGAAATGATCATTCGTGGTCCAAACCTATGTTTGCAAGCCCAAGTATGTTTAATTGAAACCTTTGATCCAATAACCTTGAGGTTCATTGTTAGGAGGATTTGGTCTTATCAATCCTCTAATGAACCATCATAAACTTGTGTCTAAGTGAATCATTTAAACATCGTTATCATATGTTGTTGCCTCGAGAATTTAAAATGAATGAGACACTTGACAAAAAGCAAATGAAACTTGTTGTTGAGAAGCTTTGATTTTATCAATCTTCTAATGAGTCTTCAAACGCAAGTTTCAAGATGGTTATTCAACTAACCTCTAACTTCTAATTCACTAACAATTTACTTTTACTTTGTGTTTTACTTTGTGCATTTATTCTATGCCTTTACTCTTATGCACCATTTATTTTAGCATTTTACATTTCATGCTATTTTCATCTTTGCTCACTTGATCATTTATCATCATGTCATTTTTATTTTTTTCACTTGAGCTTTTTCATTTTCTACTTTAAAGACACTTAATAGTCAACTTGAACAATAAAAACCTTAAGGTTACTCGGACTATTTGGTTACTATCCTTGGCATTATGGAGATTGTTGACTTCTCAGACTTAGGATTAGAAGCCTTGACTACCCTTAGAATTTTGTGACTCTGTTATTATTTTGTCTAGAGTTCTTGGGGTTTACCCCAAGACATTGGGTTAATTTTCTTTATGTGCAGGTTGTTCTGATTACATGCTTTGTCTGCAATTGAGAATTCCTCTATATACATATGTTACTCTGCCTAGTTTTTGAAGACTTAATACATCTAAAGCTTGGTATTCTTAAGAGGTTTAGTATCTTCGCTTGCTTGGTTTTAATCCAAAAGATGTGAATTCTACATTGACTCTTTATGTCAAGTATTGGCTTCTTGTTGGTTAGACGGTTCTTTTCCCTAGATTTTACCTTATGGTTTAGGATAGTCCCTTCATCTCCTCCCATCTTCTTTAATTTCAAAATCTTCTCCCTCCCTTTTAAAAACTCTTCTTGTTTTTCTAACTTGAACCGTTTTCATAATAAACTTAGACTTAGATCCATGTATTTTCAAAAATATTTTCTTAATCAAAATTTAACAAACTTAATCATACATTGACATTTTTTGTGAGAAGACTAAAAGTCAATCAATCTCATTCAAACCATTTTTGTCACTTTGGCTTTTTCACTTTAAAATCTTTTCTCAAAAGATTAGACTCTTTTCAATCCTTGTAGTTATGTGAGCTACTATACTTTTACGATATATAGTGAAGTGATATATTTTACACTTGGGTGTCGAGTGAGGCTTTATTGATTTTAAAATCCAAGCTATATCCTCCACTTTGAGGTGGCGTAAATTCTCCTTTCTCATAATCGTGGGTAGTAAGTATGTCTTCTACTCGGTTATGACGATGATGTCTCATCTCTTAAAATTAACCAACACACTTATTTTAAATTTTTTAAAGGAGAACTACGAGTACCTTGATCCCTTATTGCATCGAAGGTGGTACGTAGGCACTAAAGATTCGCAACCGCAACAGGTACAAAAATTGTAAAAAATATTTCTCTTCTCATCTCCATCATCTATTTTTATATACAACACATATAGCCAAATACACAATTTTCAAAGAGGTTCCTGTAGAGTACCATAGATGTTTAGGGTGCTAATACCTTCCCTTTGCATAACTAACCCCCATACCTAGATTCTCTCCCCCTTTTTTTTTTGGTTATTCGCTTTTTCCCATTCCTTTGGAAACAATAAAGCACAATGGCTATTTTTTATTTGACCTGTGCGAGTCAAGTCAATCCAATGGCTTAGTCTTAAGATTTCTACCGCTACAGAAAAAATGGCGACTTCACTGGGGAAGATTGCCCAAATGCTGGTCCATATCTAAGTGTGTTAAGCTTATCTTTGTTTATTGTGTATGTGCTATTATTTGTTGTATATTATATGTTGTATATATGTTTCTCTGGATTTTCCTGGTTTTTAGGGTACTTGGTGATTTCTCATAGGTCCTCTACCCGGACTTGGGCAAACTTAAGATAGGACGGACGGTATAGTCATGTTAACTTTGAGGAGGAATCTCAAAAAAGGATACATGAGATCCCCCACTCAGTGGAGGCCCCTTTGACTGTAGTATTGTTTACCGAGTAATCGGGAAGACAGGCTGCTTTTGACATGGGAGCCTGATGAAGCTGAGGATCGTAGAACCCTTAACCCATCTTAGCCTTTTAGGTGTAGTGCGGAAACTATGACGGTGTAATACGGAAATGGTTGTTACGTGATTCTACAATCAGATGAGTTTTTTATGAGAATATTACTAACTACCGAGTTAATTGGGACATTGGTAATATCTGAAGGAAGGATGTAGACTCTGGGAACCTTTTAGAACCTTGTTCGGCAGGTGATAAACTATCAGTCCATACCTTATGGGTATTACCGTTGACTTCATGCTCGTGATGTCGAACCTATGAACCCCCCATGTTTGTGATCTTGTGTGTGATTGTTGCATCTTGCATTCATGCACCCATGAGCATTGTTTTAACAAAATTTCAAGGAACTTAAGACTTCTGCTTGCAAACATAATAAGTTTTGTAATTATGGATTTTTGAAAGAGTACTCAGTAGTACATTGTCAAGAGTCCTAATTCAGAAGAATTGAGAAAGCCTGAATCCTTGGTATCTAGTCCTTGGGATTACAAATTCTCCTAGCTGTCTTGAAGATGGATTTCTCTACGTCCTTGATCCAATTACTCAATCCTTTGTATCAGTGATTTATTTTCTCGATTATCAATAGAGTAGAAGAGAATAGCGCGAGAGGATTTATTTTCCTTTAGCATTCCAAATTCTAGCTCAAGAAGATGTTGCAACACGATGTTGGATTTTTTTGGATGCAGTTCATTTGGATATGAGGATTTAATTTTCTTTTTCTTCTGTGTAGGATTAGTGAAGTTTTGTACTTCAAATGTAACCCCTCCAATATTAATGAAATAATTTTTTCAGTTATCTCAATTGTGTCTTTTAATTGATGTTTGCAAATCGCTTATAGTGTTCCAAAGTTCTTCGAAAACTTGGTTTTAAAACTTTTAAACAATCATATGCATTGCATATCATGCATCATTTTGCATATATTCTTGCATTTCTGTTCATACCCAGGTGTATTACTATGTTTCTCTACTTCAACAGTCACCAAGTTGTCTCATCGATACAATACTCAGGCTAATTCTAGGAAGAAAATAGAGAATCTTGAACAAGAGAATCGCGAGCTGCGCGAAGAAGTTACTGCTTTAAGGGCAAGTATGGCCAATCTGACTGCTTTGGTGGAGTCGTTGGTGGTTTCTCAGAATCAGCCACCACCTGCTCCCCCGTCTCCATGTTCTACTCAGCCACAACAGACAACTGTTGTTTCCAAAGTTCTGTCGGATCCCATTTCTGTTGCTCCAGTTACTGCTGCTTAATATCGTATGCCTCAAGGTTACCCGTGGGGAATGCCTGAGAATTTCATGTCAGAAGGTTACAATCCTGATGCTTAAGTTTCTCCATTTTCTCAAACTACTACTATTCCTACACCTCCTATGGTGCACATTACTCCTGTTGCTAAAAATGAGATTCATTATACTGCGCCTCCTACGGTGAATGTTATGCCGTTTATGAATGACGAAGTTTATAACATGTTCCTCCACCAAGTGAAAGTGTGGGTCTATATGATCGATTGGATGACTTTCAAGACCAATTTAATGAAATGCATAAAGAAATTAAGGCTCTTTGAGGGAAAGAATTATTCAAACAAAAACGTCAGTGAACTCTTCTTAGTTCCTAACATAAAAGTGCCACCGAAGTTTAAAGTGCCAGAATTTGAGACGTACAAGGGCAACTCTTGTCCTCATAACCACCTGGTGATATATATTAGAAGGATGCCCACTCATACTGATGACCAATGCTTGCTTATTCATTTCTTCCTGGATAGTTTAACTTGTGTCGCTTTGAAGTGGTATATGGGATTGAACGGTAGTAACATCCGCACCTTTAATGATTTGGGTGAAGCTTTTATCAAGAAATATAAGTACAACATGTTTATGGAACCTGACCGTGACCAATTGAGAACAATGGCTCAAAAAGATAAGGAGTCGTTCAAAGAGTATACGCAATGTTGGCGTGAGGTTGTTGCCCATGTGGTACCCCCAAGGGGAGAGCAAGAGATGACCATGGTCTTTATGAAAACCCTTGGATCATTTTATTAAGAAAGGATGGTTTCCAGTGCGCCAAGTGATTTCACTGAGATGGTAAGTATGGGTGTTCACCTAGAAGAAGCTGTCAGGGAAGGACGCTTGACAAAAGATGAAGGAACAAATAAATCATCATATGGGTTTTCTAGAAAGAAATAAAGGGAAACAAATGTTGTCATTGAGTAAAGGAAGTTTAGACCTCTTAGAAGACATCATCGGTACCAACAACAGGTTGCTTCTGTGACTATAGTCGTCAAGGTAGCTCCGACTCCTGTTGCTTATCATAGACCATCTTCTCAAGGTAATCAAGGGCAAATTCAGAGGAGATAAGCTTTTGACCCTATACCAATAAGTTATTCAGAGTTGTTTCCGGCTTTAATTCAAAAGAAATTGATGCAGACTATACCTCCCCCTGTTATACCTTCACCTTTGCCATGGTATTACAAGGCGAATCAGACTTATGCTTTTCATTAAGGAGCCCCTGGGAACAACATTTAAAACTGCTTTTCCTTAAAGTCTGAAGTGTAGAAGATGGTAAGATCTAGACTCCTATCCTTTAACAACGTTGGTCCAAATGTGAAAGATAATTCACTACCCAAACATGGAGGTGGAAATGCTGTGAATATGGTTGCTAGTTGTCCTGGGGACTTTTGGATTTTTTATATCAACCTGGTTAGAGGGGATTTAGTGAAGATGCATGTTGATCTCTGTGAATTCAGCTATTTTACACATGACTATGCTGGTTGTAATATTTGTAGTACATATATCCATGGATGTGATAAACTGAGAGCTAATCTTCAAGAGATGATGGACGAAGGTCTTACCCACATAATTAGGCCAAGGAATGAATATGATGAAGATGTGAATATGGTTTACGGATGTCCTAGTGAATTCCATATTTTTTATGTGAATTATATGAACGACGATCTGGTACAGTTGCACGCTACATTCTGTCACATGGATGGCCAAGAAGAACATCATTATGGGTCCTATAATATTTTCTGTAGGGATCCTCGTGGTTGTTTTATCGTAAGAAGAGGCATTCAATTGTTGTTAGATAATGGCACTATCAAAGTCATAGGCAATAGAGATGATTATAATGAAGTTAATGTGACTGGATATTACTCAATTAAGGCCATGTCTTATGATGAATATGTTTCTGTAGATGAATTATTTTTTTGCTGATGAAGGTATGTGTTGTACCCCAAAATTTTCCCTCTCATCTTACTCAACACGTGCTCATTGAGATCCTCAACTTGCTCAAGGATGCCCAAGAGTTGACCAGACAAACTCTCTCCTAAAGCAATGAACCTCCAACTAGGGTTTCAATTTTCATCAAGATGGGTGAGATCCAAAGGCCTCATATGCTATCCATAGTCATAATATGTTCTCAAGACCATCCATGTCAAGTTTCATGCCTTGCACAAGAAGTTTGCTCAGTCAACTACTCAGATGCTTGAAAATAAACTGTATTAGGTCAAAAGTCAATTGTGGCCCACATACAGTCAAACTTCAAGATTTTTTGTAAACATCAACACTTTGAAGTGATATCCATCATTTGATCAAGGGTTGATCATGATTCCCCAAGGAATGCTCCTAATTCATCAAAACTCAAAAGTTGCTAAATTAGGGTTTCTTAGGAAAAGTCAACCAAACTTTGACCAAGCATAAATTTTTCATACTTTATCAGAAATTTCTCATCCAAGGCTCATTTTGAAGAGAATCCAATTCCATACAGCTCATCTTCATCCCTCAAGTTCAAGAAATGCACTCATGAAAAGATATAAATTCATACATTATAGGTCCTTTTCAAAAGTCAACAAAAACACCTTTTGGGTCAAAGCTTCTTACATGAACATGTAGGATCCAATTGAGATGAAACCAAAAGGGTTATTTAGGGGACATCCGAATCTTTCTAAAAAGTCAAAGAACACCCCCCTTAGGGTAAAAATTGAAGGAGATATGCATTGTCAAAGTTGGCCATTTTTGGAAAATTGTCAAAAGTTAACAATACCCAAAATTGCATTTTTTGTCAAATGGGCCTAACATTTTATGCTTGCATCTTACTTCTAACATGGTCCACGACCCAAAAACTCTCCCACATATTATTGTATTTATTTATTTAATTTATTTTGATTTTAATCATTTAAAAATCAAACTAAATTAAATAAATGATATCAATTAGTAAATATTTGTTTTTGATCTGATTTTGAATAGAATCACAATCCAATTATGTTGTCAAACAAAATAAATCGTGCAAAGGGTGATTGGGATGAGAATGGCATGATTTGGCTTGATTCAGGAAGAAATAATGCAAAGAGGAAATCAAATCCAATCTTATTAATTTGCCAAGATTTGAATACTTTTTGTTGACCTAATTCAGTGCACTACATATATAGAACAATTCCCAAGCACAAAAAAAGGATTGCACGCGTGAAACAGCCAAGAGAACTTGCCACTTTTTGCCAAAAAAGTCTCAAGTCGAATTCCATCTTAGAGCCATCTTTAAGGAGATTTAAGATTTGCAATACATTCTTGGACGCTTATAGAAGCTTTTCCAACCAGTTGCACGCATTGAGACATCCAGAATTGACCTGCACACACATCATGGTTTGCCATTATTCTTGATTTTGATTATGATTATTTGCGCATGGTTAATAGTTTTAAGCATACCTTCATGTTTGTATTGTCATTTAGAACGTATTGGCATGAATAATTATGAGTTTTGATGCACGTATGGACAATTGCCATTATTAGGGTTTATACTTGCATTTTAGGGCTTTGTGATGCAGGTAAAATCAGGGCAAATATGGGCACCATCATTCTCACGAGGTCAAACTGAGTGGATTTGCATGCTTTGATTTCATTTATCTTGTTTATTTGAGATTTTATGAGATGTGCAGGTTATAGTTACAGTCAATGAACCGTAGGTAAAAGCCTTTACCTAATACGACAGTACTGGGGAAGAAGACGACTGTGTGGCAACGTCTCATTGGACCATTTGAATATTAGCGTGTTTTTCTGGAAATCACGTGTTTTTCCCTTATATATTATTTTGTTCAGTTATATTAACAAAAGGCCAACTGGCCCAGTGGCGTGCAGGACAGTTGTTCAAGCGTTGTAAGTGAGAGGTTAGGGGTTCGACCCTTGCCTCCAACATTTGTTATTTTTCCTTCAAAACCCTTGCAGGTTCCGTGCGCTTCATGATCAAGTGTCCACCATGCAACTCAACATCTCAGCCATTGGATCCATCATCAGTCCAGATCTAGCACACCATAGGTGTAGCACATGGTGAACCATCCCAGGCGTTGCTACACTGGATCAGGCGCATGACAACTGGGCCACCATCATCCTGGGCCTTTGCAATTTTCAGCAATGCACCCCCAATTTGCTTAGCTAAGTCAAGCCCAATCTTATTCCTTTTTTTAATTTCTTTATTTGTTTTCTTTTCAGTTACTTGTTTTAATTATTTTTACAAAATCATTTTTTTTAAATCAAAAATCAGAAAAATATTAGGTTTATTTTTTTTTTCATAAAATATTTATTTGCATTAATTAATTAGTTTAATTAGGTTAACTTAAATACTTTTTTTCATAATTAAAATTTGATAGAAATTAGGTTAATTTGCAAGATTAAATACTTTTCTCAAAAAAAAAATCCAAAAATATCTTTTCTATATTCACCAATTAATTGTTTCTAAACTTGACGTTAATTCCCCGTTTGACTTACTCTCGCGCGCATTTTTTCCCATTATTTTTCCTATTAATGTAATTACTCAGAGTTTGTAATAGTTAATTAGGTTTACTATTTTGCATATATTATTTTCCCGGTTTTTGATTATGTAATCCCCCTCCCCAAGGCCTTGTAATAACTAGGGTTTTAATTTCTCGCACTTTAATTTCCACAATTATAAACTGCCTAGATGTATGGATAATAAGGCTTGTATGGAAAGAAATAATGTTTAAAACGGTAGATAACCCTAATTGTGCGAAGATAACATTAATTGAAATCAAACACTTGCACATGCTCACTCCTAGGGTTTTGCCTCACTTGGTTGCCTCGGAAATAATGGTCGTGTCCCTCGAACGTAGGGATATCTTAGCAATGACCCGCAATTCAAAGTCATCATAAAGATCATAGTCCCTCATTGTCCCTCGAGTTGCCTACGAGAAATGATCTTATGACGATAGTCCCTTCGAAATTATAAGGTATCCTTACTTTTTGCCTTCAGTGACCATTTTGTCCCTTCGAATGTCCCTTAAAACTCCAACGATAGAGCTACCTACTCCTTAATATTAGGATATCGCTGTCTAAAGGAAACGAGAACGAACAATATTTTTTTGAGTAGGTAGAACATCTTATGTACTTGCTCAAATAAACTCTTTCCCACAAACACTTTCAAAACAGTTTCAAAAACCACTTCGTCACGCTCTTGAGGACCGATACAAGAGTTATCATGAAGTTAAACAAAACTTTTTGCAAAACACACACAAGCAATTTCAAAAAGGAGCAAGTACCTAAGAGCCCGTGGAAAACCACAGATAGAAAGGGTGCTAACACCTTCCCTTTCTATAATCTACCCCCCGTACTCAAAAACTCTCGAAAACAGGTTTTTTATGTTCTTTTACCTTTCCTTTGTTGGATGAAATAAAAGTCAGTGGCGACTCTTTCTTAGCGCAAATTTGTGAATACAAAATGCAAAACCAGTATAATAGTCGGTTCTGCCACCGTATCACAGAACTGGCGACTCTGCTGGGGATTTAATAAGTGGGGTATACCTTAGGATTTAGGTCACTTCTAAAATTGCTTGCTTGTCTTTTGCTTTGCTTGCTTTATATTCAAGGTTTTTTTGGGGTTATGTAGATCCTACACCCGGATCTGGGGACACCTTTTAGGTAAGTAACAATAAACTGTGAGGGAACTGTGCGGAGTATACCGACAGGGTTGAAGCAGTAGCTACATTGATGTGGCACTTTGGTTGGTACCAATAACCCTTGAGTCAATCAAGGAGAGTACGGGGCTTCCGTGTGGTGTCATAAAGCATCAATTGACCTTACAACCTTTAATTGCACAACTTGGCCAGTATGACGTAGCGAGATGGCCGGCTTTGGTGTATTCCCAAGGTCGACAGATACTCGATGCTACACTCGTTGAGGTTTGACTCTTGAGTTTTGTTTGGTTGTGAGTCAATCGCCTATTGAACGAAGCTTGGGGGAAAGATCGATGATATTGAGATCCCTTAGAACCCAGTTACTATTTATAGGACAGGTTGAACCAATCCGGCTTCAAGAGGGTATAACCTTTAAAACTCATGCAGGCCTTAAACCTAAGAACTTGGTGTGACTTGTTTGTTGCTTGCTATACATGTGATTTTTTTAGCATAATCATGACATCATAAGCACGACATATCATACTAACCATTTCAAGGATTTTCTAGGGCACATCTTTGTTCTGTTTTGTAGATCATGGCATCCGCCCGTAGGAACACTATCCAGATTAACCTTGTGAAAGTGCCTCTCCAACTAAAAGACTTGGCATTAAGGATTCCTGAAATTTCTCCCTTCACTGAAAAACATGGTCAGTTGCTCAACTTGGTCACTTCAAAACCTGATGAAGAATTGTTAAAAGTGCTATTTCAGTTCTTTGATCCTTTGCACCACTACTTCACCTTCTCGGATTACCAACTAGTGCCTACTATGGAGGAATTTTATCAGTTGTTAGGGGTACCTATTCTTGATCAGTTACCTTTCAACGGTATGGAAGAACATCCAAAGCCTGAAGAGATTGCCCGAGCTCTGTCTTTACAACAGTCCGATGTAGTGACAAATTGGGAAACTAGGGGAAGTGTCCAAGGAATCCCAATTAAATTTCTATTCGAGAAGGCTTACTATTTTTGGGATACCCTGGATTTACAAGCTTTCTAAGAGGTATTGGCACTCCTCATCTGTGGGATGGTACTTTTCCCTAATGCGGACCAACTCATAGATGTGAATACTATTAAGGTTTTTATGTCTCATAATTCGGTGCCTACATTACTTGGGGATGTTCTACACTCTCTGTATGCTCGTACTCTAAAGAGAAGGGGGACCCTCATGTGTTGCAATACTCTATTGGTTAGGTGGTTTATTTTGCACCTACCCAGGTCTATTTTAAAGAATGAGCAGGGTATGAAATGGTCTCATAGGCTGATGTCCCTTACACATTCAGACATTCATTGGTGTTCACGGTCCTCGAAAGATGTTATCATCCTCGATCGCTGTGGTGAATTCCCTAATGTCCCTCTCTTAGGCATTAGGGGAGGAATCACTTATAACCCTTGTTTGGAACTGTGATAGTTTGGTTATGCGAGAAGGGATGGTCCTCATGATACACTTATCCAAGGAATCGCCTTCAACTATGAGAATGATGCTTAGGGTTACCGTAAAAGGTTCATAAGAGCTTAGGGCATGGTACACAAAATTGATAGCAATACACTATGGCACAATAATTCCATCCCTCTTGAACCTTATCTCCGATGGGTACGAGCCCGCGCCCAAAGTCTTATGATTCCTTACCCTGCTGTCCTACCAATAATTATGGAACCAGTTGCTGAAGGAGACACTTCTTCTCTTGTTCATTATCCTGACATGCCAACTGATCATGAGGAGCTACATAAATTCTGGGTTCAACTTAAAGAGGAGCGAGATACGTTTGAAGCTCAATTCTATGCCAGCGAGAAGAAAGTCCTGGAGCTCACTAGGCTACTTATGAAGAAAGGAACATAAACGCCTACATTGCACCAAAGAGGATGCGCTCCTGAGAGACCTAGTTTCCTTTTGCTTTAAGTTTTGTTTGTTTAATAGTAAGCCTAAAGAGCATTCTTTGTAACAATCCAAACTCTTTAATGCAATTAACATGTGTTTCTTTTGGTTAAACAAATTTGAGCCTTTAAAAGTCCTTGAAATCATTGCATACGCATACCATCCATGACATTGCATGAGCAGGTGCCATTACAGGTTTCTCATCTTCTTCGCTGTTTATTTCATCAAAAATGTCTTCTGAACAAAGCATCAAAGATCTTAAGGCACAAAACGCCCAATTTCAACAGATGTTCATAACTTTGGAAAGAGGGTAGGAAGATCTGAAGGCCCTCATCTTGAAGGAAAAGAAGAAGAAGAAGAAGGTATCTGGTGTTCTAAATCTGGGCAGAAGGTTCAGGGGGCCGTTAAAGCAACCAGTTGATCTGACCTCCTTGTCCAAAGAAGGGGAGAATCAAGAGAGGGAGACAAGGGAGAAGGACCCTAGCCCTGAAGTTTCTGACAATGATATAGACTACAATGATGAGCAGTATCCTCCCACTGAGGATATATATAAGCAGTTAGAGGATCAGTTGAGCGCTATGGAAATCCAGAGAATACCAGGGCTGGATTTTGAAGAGATAGGTTTGGTATCTGGGGTGGTTATCCCACAGAAGTTTAAGGCTCCGATTTTCGCAAAGTATGATGGGGTGTCTTGTCCCAAGCTTCATCTCCGTTCCTATGTGAGGAAGATTCAACCTCACACTGCTGATAGGAATTTGTGGGTCCATTTCTTTCAGGACAGTCTGTCTGGGACTCAGCTTGAATGGTTCTACCAACTGGAGGGAACCAATGTCCGTAACTGGGAGGATTTGGCTGCTGCTTTTTACAAGCAGTATCAATATAACGCTGACCTTACCTCTACTCCTACTCAACTCTAGAGTATGTCCATGGGTGCAAGTGAAGGCTTTAAGGACTATGCGTAGAAGTGGAGAGATTTGGTTGGGAGAGTCCAACCCCCTTTGTCTGATAGGGAGTTGGTTGATATGTTTCTTGGGACGATGTCGAGTCTATTCTTCAATCATTTGATTGGTATCTCATCAGCTGGCTTCAACGAGCTAATATTAATAGGAGAGAGGGTATAAGCTGGGATCCGGAGAAGCAAAATATAGAAAGACACCTCTTCAAGCTCAGTAAAGAAGCCCTTCGCATGTAAGAAGGAAGTCAGTGCTATCTATAGCCTAAGATGTCAGAGCAGAGCTGAACACCGTTCAACGGTAAGTGCTGTGATGATACTTAGGCCTGCGGCTACCCTACAATGCAATAATCAGCAAAGGGTAGAAAGACCTCAAAGGCAGTTTACCCGGATTAACATGACATTGGCTGAGGTTCTACCCCATCTGCTAAGATCCAACTTGGAAACCTTGAAAGAGGCTCCCAAGAATCCTAACACCACATCTCCTCGGTACAATCCAAACGCTCGGTTTGCCTACCATTCTGAGAGTCCTGGCCACGATACAAATGACTGTCGGGCTCTGAGAGATAAAGTACAAGATCTGATTGAAGCCAAGGAGATTGAGTTCGATGCTCCGGAGAAGCCCAATGTCATAACTGCTCCCATGCCCAAGCACAACATGTAGTTAATGCCATTAATACTGACCTGTTTGTTACCTCTGTTGATGAAGTTTCTACTCCTCTTATGACTGTTAAGGAGAATTTGTTGTTGGCCGGTTTATTTCCGGGTTATGGTGAAGGTTTCCACATGTGCTCATCTCTTCCCACTGGTTGCTATTTGCTGAGAGCAGGTGTTCAACGCCTGATAGACAGTAGAGAAATTTTGTTCGAAAAGACTTTGATTCCAACTGTTCCGTGTGAAGATATTGCTATTATAACCATTTCCACCAATCCTTCCAAGGTATCCTCTAAAAGACATGTTAGGATTACACCCGCTCCGAGAATCACCCTGTTAATAATCACTTTTCCTGGTCCTGTACCATACGCCTCAGACAAAGTTGTCCCTTGGCATTATGGCGCTGATGTTTACTATCATGGCGTTAAACAGGATTTGAAGAATGAAGAGGCTGATCCCGATGTCAGTAACATTGTCAAGACCAACAAGATTACCATAAGTGAAAGGGTTTTCTCTCCCGAGATCTCCCTAAAGACTTTCAATAAGCCTGTTGTTATTCCATCTGCTGTTCCTGCTAGTACTTCAGCTACTACTCCCGTTCTTACTCCAGTTGCTACCCCTGCCGATGAGTCATCTGGGACTCGAGGCAAAGAAGCTATAGGTGAGCCTTCCCGGATGGAGGCACCTAGAAAAGTTGTTGTGGAATCCTTTAAGCAAGAGATAGAGGAAATCTTAAAAATAATCAAAAAGAGCGACTACAATGTGGTCGAACAGCAGAGGCAGACCCCCTCGAAGATATCGATGTTGTCTTTGTTGTTATGTTCCGAGGCCCATGCAAAGGCTTTGATTGCATTACTCAAGACCGGCATGTGCCACAAGAAACCTCAGCCGATCAATTCAAAGACTATGTGACCAGCTTGACTGCTGACAATGGGCTGGGTTTTTCAGATTCCGACTTGACACCGAAAGGGAGGAAGCATAATGATGCTCTGCACGTCTCGATTGAATATAGGGGAACCAATATGGCTCATGTGCTGGTGGATACTGGGTCTTCACTGAATGCTCTTCCTAAGAAGGCTCTTGATCGGCTGGATTGTGAAGGCTTGACCTTAAAGCCTAGTAACATTGTGGTAAGGGCTTTTGACGGGTCGAAGAGAATGGTGCATTGGGAGGTGGACATCCCTGTCAAAGTAGGCTCTCAGACCTTTGGGTCCACCTTTTACGTGATGGATAATAGGCCATCGTACTCTTGTTTGTTGGGTCGTCCTTGGATCCATGAAGCTGGGGCCGTTACTTCTACAATGCACCAAATGCTGAAATATCCGGTGAAGGGGAAGATTGTCACTGTACATGGCGAAGAGGAGTATATGGTGAGCCACCTGAACTCCTTCAGGTATGTGGAGATAGATGGGGAATTCATAGGGACTCATTGTTAAAACTTTGAAGAGGTTCCCCAGATTTTAGCGTCAACCGAGACTACCACCAACACCAAACCTCCTCTGAAGATGGCTTCTCTCAAGGACGCCAGAGCAGTGGTCGAAGAAGGTGGGTGTACCAACTGGGGACAGCTCCCTGATTTTTCTCATAAAATTGACAAATTTGGTTTGGGCTTTACTTTAGGAGCTCAAAGGGCTGTTCGACACGCTCGAGCCGGAGGACCTCTCCTACGCATCAGCAATCGTAGGGTCAACGCTATTGAAGACAGTGAGGAAGACTCTGATATTGACAACTGGATCTACCCGACTACCAACGGTGGACCGAGTAATTGGACGACCAGAGATTTTATACCAGTTTCTTTTATTCTGCAGTAATTGTCTTACTTGTTTTATGAGTTTGTAATAAACAATTTAAACTTTATGGCCTTGTGTCTTACCCGAGGCACAATGGTTCTATCTGTGAGGGTTATTATATGTAATTTCATATATCATCAATAAAACATTGGACGTTCCTTGTATACAAATCTTGCGCTCTCTGTTTTTCTTCTTTTACTTTATCAATACAGCTACACTCTTACACACACTCACGTATCAAAATGCAGATCCATATCCACTCTGGATCCCATTGATAACAGTTATGCTACTGCCAGTTATGACTTCGAAAATCCGATCAACCAAGCCGAGGACGAAGGCGAGGAATATTGTGAGGTGCCTGGAGAACTTGCTAGATTGTTACAGCAGAAAGAGAGGGCTATACAACCTCATGAAGAGCCAGTTGAGACGATAAACTTGGGCACGGAGGTGGACAGAAAAGAAGTCAAGATCGGCGCAAATCTGGAGACTAAGATCAAACAGCGGTTGATACAGATATTGCACGACTACGTTGAGATATTCGCCTGGTCATATGAAGACATGCCTGGTTTAGACATTGATATCGTGGTACATCGTCTGCCGACTAAAGAAGATTGTCCTCCGTTTAAATAGAAGGTCTGCCATATGCACCCTGAAATGTCAGAGAAGATCAAGGCAGAGGTTATGAAGCAATTCAACGCTAGGTTCCTAGCTGTCACCTCCTATCCGCAGTGGGTTTCTAACGTTGTTCTGGTACCTAAAAAGGACGGCAAGGTACGTATGTGTGTAGACTACAGAGACCTGAACAGGGTGAGCCCCAAGGATGACTTCCCGCTTCCTCACATTGATGTTCTGGTTGACACCACCGCACAACACAAAATCTTCTCCTTCGTGGATGGTTTCTCTGGCTACAACCAGATCAAGATGGCTCCTGAAGATATGGAGAAGACAACCTTCGTCACACAGTGGGGCACCTTCTGCTACAAGGTGATGCCTTTTGGGTTGAAGAATGCTGGGGAAACTTATCAGCGAGCCATGGTCGCCTTGTTCCATGATATGATTCACCATGAGATCGAGGTTTATGTTGACGACATGATAGCCAGGTCTCAAACTGAAGAGGAACACCTTGATTATCTACAAAAGTTGTTCGACAGGTTGAAGACATACAAGCTAAGGTTGAATCCGAACAAGTGCACCTTCGGGGTAAGGTTTGGTAAGCTTCTGGATTTCATCGTCAGTGACAAGGTATTCAGGTAGAACCCGCAAAGGTAAAGGCCATACAAGAGATGCCGACTCCCCGTACTGAGAAGGGAGTTAGAGATTTCTTAGGACGCTTGAATTATATCGCCAGGTTCATTTCACATCTGACTGCTACTTGTGAGCCCATCTTCAAGCTTCTGAAGAAAGATCAAGTGGTAAAGTGGAATGACGAATGCCAGACTGCTTTCGAAAGGATAAAAGAATACCTTTAAGAAGCACCAATTCGGATGCCTCCAGTTGAAGGAAGACCTTTGATATTGTACTTAACAGTGCTAGACAATTCAATGGGGTGTGTGCTGGGGCAGCATGACGAGTCTGGTCGAAAAGAGCACGCAATATACTACCTTAGTAAAAAGTTTACCGACTGTGAGACAAGATACTCACTGCTTGAGAAAACTTGGTACACTTTGGCATGGGCTGCTCGCTGACTAAGACAGTATATGCTGACCCACACCACTCTGTTGATATCTAAGATGGATCCAATCAAATACATCTTTGAGAAGCCCGCACTCTCCAGAAGAATAGCGAGATGGCATATGATCTTAACTGAATACGATATATAATATACCACCCAGAAAGAAATCAAGGGAAGTGTATTAGCTGATAATTTGGCTCATCAGGCCGTGGATGACTACTAGTCCATGAATTTTGAGTTCCCGGACGAGAAAATTATGCTGGTGACTGATTATGAAGAACCTGGACCAGATGAAGGACCTAAGGAAGGATCCCGATGGACTATGGTTTTTGACGGAGCCTCGAACGCACTCGGTAATGGAATTGGCGCTGTAATCATATTTCCTGAGGGCTGTCATACTCCTTTCACATCCCGACCATGTTTCAACTGCACTAACAACATGGCAGAGTAAGAAGCCTGCATCATAGGTCTCAAAGCCGCTATCAATCTCAGGATCAAGTTCTTAAATGTCTTCGGGAATTCAGCCTTAGTGATAAGTCAGATCAAAGGTGAATGGGATACGAAACATTCAAATCTCATCCCGTACAAAGAACACATGTTGACATTGCTCCCGCACTTTAAGGAAGTAACCTTTGAACATTTCCCACGAGAGGAGAATCAGTTAGCGGACGCGCTAGCCACCATGTCTTTTATGTTCAAGTTCAAGTGGGACAACGAAGCTCCCCGAATCACCATTGAAAGGTTGGATGAACCAGTGCACTGCTGCGAGATTGATACTGAAGAGGTAACAGATAAACCTTGGTTTCACGAAGTAAAAAGGTATCTCGAGGCTCAGGAATATCCCGAAGGGGCATCTGTCAATGATAATAAATTTCTGAGAAGGTTCACCGTGAAATTCTTCCTCAGTAATGGAATCCTCTACAAGCGCAATCATGACTCTACCTTACTGCAGTGTGTAGACAAGAGCGAAGCAGAGAGGATTATAACAGATTTACATGAAGATACTTTCGGAACCCATTCAAGTGGACATACCATGGCTAAGAAAATCCTACGGGCAGGATACTACTAGTCCACTATGGAAGCAGATTGTTATCAGCATTCCCAAACTTGTCATAAGTGCCAAATCTATACTGATAAGGTGCATGTGCCTCCGGTTCCTTTGAATGTCTTGACAGCTCCGTGGCCCTTTGCAATGTGGGGCATTGACATGATCGGAGAAATCAAACCTACCGCTTCCAATGGGCATCGCTTCATCCCGGTGGCCATTGATTACTTCACAAAATAGGTTGAGGCGGCCTGTTTTGCTACTGTGACCAAGAACGTTGTGGCGCGATTTATCAGGCATAACTTGATCTGTCGATATGGTGTGCCAGAGAGAATTATCACTGACAATGGTACGAATCTCAACAACATGATAATCACCGAGATCTGTAAATAATTCAAGATACAACATTATAACTTTTCTACCTATCGGCCAAAGATGAATGGCGCTGTTGAAGCAGCTAACAAGAACATCAAGAAGATTATACAAAAGATGACGATGACATACAAAGACTGGCATGAGATGTTACCATTCGCTCTCCATGGGTACCGTACCTCAGCATAGACATCGACAGGGGAAACACCCTACTCTATGGTATATGGCACGGAGGCAGTCCTACCCATTGAGGTCCAGATTCCTTCTCTAAGGGTTATGAAGGATGCGGGTTTGAACGAAGATGACTGGATCTAGACTCGACTTGATCAACTAAATCTGATCGATGAGAAGATACTTATTGATGTCTGTCATGGTCAAACGTATAAAAAACGGATGATCAAGGCTTTCAACAAAAAAGTCAGACGTTAAGAATATCAAGTCGGGGATCTAGTGATCAAACACATCATACTGCCGCAAGGTGATCCCAGGGGAAAATGGAATCCCACCTACGAAGGGCCATTTGTGATTAAAAACATTTTCTCGGGTGGAGCCATGATTCTAACCACCATGGAAGGTGACGAACTTCCTCACCCTATCAATGCGGACATAGTGAAAAGATACCACACATGATAAAAGACCCGCTAGGTTGACTGGCCTAGGCAAAAATAAGGGCTTCCATGCGAACCAAAAGGGTTCGGGAAAAAATAAGGGATGAAAATGAAAAATCTGTACACCCGTAAAGTCGAAAACCTGAAAAGGCGGCTTGGGCAACAAAGGGTATCCCGGTGGACTGAAAACCCGAAAGGGCAGTTCAGGCAAAAGTTAGGGATGTAAAGCGTATCACTATGTCCCATTGGATCACCTTGCGATCAGACCTCAGTATCAACTGTCAAGCTCGAACGACACCAATCAATTTAATCAGCTTCGGACAAGCAGCAAAGTGATGAGACACTCGAAGATATAGCGACAATAGCGGACTTGGAACCCAATGGGATTGTTGTACATAGCTGTTTTATTTTTATTTTTTACATAATATTATATAACTTCCATTTTTACGGCGACATTCTCTTACTAGGGCGTCCGCTTCCTTGTACAAAAAAGCATGTTATAGGCCAATTTCGAAAATTAATACAAATCATTTTTACAAGACTATTGGTTTTTTCTTTTTCTGTTTTGTTCTGCAAGAACGTCCAATGGTTTATTCTTGACATATGAATTTGAATATGATTGCTGTTCACAAACATTTGCATAGGAAACAGAAAGATAATTGCTCGTAACTTAAGAAACATGGGCAAAAATTGAAAATGTCAAACCCGATAGTTACTCTGTCCAGCAGGTACCGGGGCAGAGATAACTTTGAAACACAGTAATCAGTGCATACGACCTCGTGACATCTGTACTCCCCATAGAGTAAAGGGAATTAAAGCATTGATATCGACTCTACCAAAATAGGAAGTACCTTCCCCAGCCGAATCTCATAATCACAAACAGGTCATAAAATTTGTCTCCCAAGCAGAGTTTATTTCCCTGAATGCAGAAACTCAATCCCTGGAAGAGTTTACCCCTCCAGTTACGGAAGTTCACTTTCCAACAAAATTATTCCCCCGCAGAGTTATTCTCAAACAGAGTCTCTCCCTGGCAGAATATTCACAAACAACAAGGAGTGAATCTCCAGCATAGTCATTTCCATTCTCCATCGCTAGCGGAAGTAGAAGAACCGTAGTCTTCTACAATAGTCAGGAATGCTATATTCTCCAGCAGCAGTCGGGGATTTATTTTCCCAGACTCTGATATGTCATAATAGCATTTCATATTCATGCATCATGACATGCGCATACATATCACATACAACATAGTCTCATTTATTTTGAGAACATCATCTCATAATGCATTTCATGCATCACATATAATCAACCCTGTTATCTTTTCAGGAAAGACAATTATCACCAACAATTCCAGTAGTTATACAGGTCATATCTGCAGACAGATAATGAAAAAATCAGTTCCCGAAACCAAACGGGTTAACTAAGCTACGTGACCAAATGAAGTAACCCTACGACCCAGGTTCCTTCCTATAAGCCCTACTATCCAGGCTTTTATTCCAAAGTAACCCTACTATCCAGGTTTCTTCCCATAAGCCCTACTATCTAGGCTCTCATTTCGAAGTAACCCTACGACCCAGGTTCCTTCTCATATCCCTACTATCCAGGCTTTTGTTTCTAAGTAACCCTATGACCCAAGTTCCTTCTCTCTTATCTCCAAACAATAGTTTACAACACTGCAAGACCTGGACCCGACCAGAATTGGTCGATCTCACATTTCCTCAGTAAGCCGCTGTGCAGCCTGGACCCTAACCAATTAGACAGTGTGCTTCCACCTCCTCAATCAAGAGTTAATTACCCAGTAGAGTAATGGACAACCGAAACTCCTATACTCTATTTCCCCAGACGTAAATCAACATTCTCCAGCGAAGTCCTCCTCAACGGCAGGTACATGAATTATCGCAAAGGAATCTCTTATGCAACCGATATCTTTTCTGGATGGCATCTTTAAGCCCATCTCCGACGATATTTTGTCATATTCTTCCAAATGGATTTTGTAAGCCCATTCCCTATATTACCAACACTACCAATATCATTTCAGACGAGTGCAAATTTCAAGGCACTCTAGTGTTCAATCATCTTCCACCTTCAGATCACGAAAGGCAGACCAACCAATCTACATCCTCGGGTTTAAGAAGATTGAACAGGGGCATCTGTTGTACCCCAAAATTTTCCCTCTCATCTTACTCAACACATGCTCATTGAGATCCTCAACTTGCTCAAGGATGCCCAAGAGTTGACCAGACAAACTCTCTCCTAAAGCAATGAACCTCCAACTAGGGTTTCCATTTTCATCAAAATGGGTGAGCTTAAAAGGCCTCATATGCTCTCCATAGTCCTAATATGTTCTCAAGACCATCCATGTCAAGTTTCATGCCTTGCACAAGAAGTTTGTTCAGTCAACTGCTCAGATGCTTGAAAATCAACTATATTAGGTCAAAAGTTAATTGTGGCCCACATACAGTCAAACTTAAAGATTTTTGGTCAACATCAACACTTTGAAGTGATATCCATCATTTGATCAAGGGTTGATCATTATTCCCCAAGGAATGCTCCTAATTCATCAAAACTCAAAAGTTGCTAAATTAGGGTTTCTTAGGAAAAGTCAACCAAACTTTGACCAAGCATAACTTTTTCATACTTTATCAGAAATTTCTCATCCAAGGCTCATTTTGAAGAGAATCCAATTCCATACAGCTCATCTTCATCCCTCAAGTTCAAGAAATGCACTCATGAAAAGATATAAATTCATGCATTATAGGTCCTTTTCAAAAGTAAACAAAAACACCTTTTGGGTCAAAGCTTCTTACATGAACATTGAGGATCCAATTGAGATGAAAAAAGGGTTGTTTAGGGGACATCCTAAGATTTCTAAAAAGTCCAAGAACACCCCCTTAGGGTCAAAATTGAAAGTGATATGCATTGTCAAAGTTGGCCATTTTTGGAAAATTGTCAAAAGTCAACAATACCCAAAATTGCATTTTTTGTCAAATGGGCCTAACTTTTTATGCTTGCGTATTACTTCTAACATGGTCCACGACCCAAACACTCTCCCACATATTATTGGCTTTATTTATTTAATTTATTTTGATTTTAATCATTTAAAAATCAAACTAAATCAAATAAATGATATCAATTAGTAAAGATTTGTTTTTGATCTGATTTTGAATAGAATCACAATCCAATTATGCTGTCAAATAAAATCAAATCGTGCAAAGAGTGATTGGGATGAGAATGGCATGATTTGGCTTGATTCAGGAAGAAATAATGCAAAGAGGAAATCAAATCCAATCTTCATAATTTGCCAAGATTTGAATACCTTTTGTTGACCTAATTCAGTGCACTACATATATAGAACAATTCCCAAGCACAAAAAAAGGATTGCACGCGTGAAACAGCCAAGAGAACTTGCCACTTTTTGCCAAAAAAGTCTCAAGTCGAATTCCATCGTAGAGCCATCTTCAAGTAGATTTAAGATTTGCAATACATTCTTGGACGCTTACAGAAGCTTTTCCAACCAGTTGCACACATTGAGACATCCGGAATCGACCTGCACGCACATTATGGTTTGCCATTGTTCTTCATTTTGATTCTGATTATTTGCGCATGGTTAACAGTTTTTAAGCATACCTTCATGTTTGTATTGTCATTTAGAATGTATTGGAATGATTAATTATAAGTTTTGATACACATATGGACAATTGCCATTATAAGGGTTTATGCTTGCATTTTAGGGCTTTGTGATACAGGTAAAATCAGGGCCAAATATGGGCACCATCATGCTCACGAGGTCAAACTGAGTGGATTTGCATGCTTAGATTTCATTTATCTTGTTTATTTGAGATTTCATGAGATGTGCAGGTTATAGTTATAGTCAATAAACTGTAGGTAAAAGCCTTTACCTAATACGACAATACTGGGGAAGAAGACGACTGCGTGGCAACGTCTCATTGGACCATTTGAATATTAGCGCGTTTTTCTGGACATCACGTGTTTTTCCCTTAAATATTATTTTGTTCAGTTATATTAACAAAAGGCTAACTGGACCAGTGGCGTGCAAGAGAGTTGTTCAAGCATTGTGAGTGAGAGGTCAGAGGTTCGACCCCTGCCTCCAACATTTGTTATTTTTCCTTCAAATCCCTTGCAGGTTCCGTGCGCTTCATGATCAAGTGTCCACCATGAACCTCAACATCTCAGCCATTGGATCCATCATCAGTCCAGATCTAGCACACCACATGTATAGCGCATGGTGAACCATCCCAGGTGTTGCTACACTGGATCAGGCGCAGGAGAACTGGGCCTTTGCAATTTTCAGCAATTCACCTCAATTTGCTTAGCTATATCAGGCCACTCTTATTCATTTTTTTAATTTCTTTATTTATTTTCTTTTCAATTACTTGTTTTAATTATTTTTACAAAATCATTTTTTTAAATTAAAAATCAGAAAAATCAGAAAAATATTAGGTTTAGTTTTTTTTCTTCATAAAATATTTATTTGCATTAATTGATTAGTTTAATTAGGTTAACTTAAATAATTTTTTTTTCATAATTAAAATTTAATATAAATTAGGCTAATTTGCAAGATTAATTACTTTTCTAAAAAAAAAATCCAAAAATATATTTTCTTTATTTTCCCATTATTTTTCCTATTAATGTAATTGCTCCAAGTTTTTAATAGTTAATTAGGTTTACTATTTTGCATATATTATTTTCCTGGTTTTTGATTATGTAATCCCCCTCCCCAAGGCCTTGTAATAGCTAGGGTTTTAATTTCTCGCACTTTAATTTCCGCAATTACAAACTGCCTAGATGTATGGATAATAGGCTTGTATGGAAAGAAATAATGTTTAAAACGATAGATAACCCTAATTATGCGAAGATAACATTAACTGAATCAAACACTTGCACATGCTCACTCCTAGGGTTTTGCCTCACTTGATTGCCTCAAAAATAATGGTCGTGTCCCTCGAACATAGGGATATCTTAGCAATGACCCGCAGTTCAAAGTCGTCATAAAGATCATAGTCCCTCATTGTCCCTCGATTTGCCTACGAGAAATGATCTTATGACGATAATCCCTTCGATATGCTAAGGTATCCTTACTTGTTGCCTTCAGTGACCATTTTGTCCCTTCGAATGTCCCTTAAAACTCCAACGATAGGGCTACCTACTCCTTAATAGTAGGATAGCGCTGTCTAAAGGAAACGAGAACGAACAATCTTTTTTCGAGTAGGTAGAACATACTAAGTACTTGCTCAAATAAACTCTTCCCCACAAACACTTTCAAAACAGTTTCAAAAACCACTTCGTCACGCTCTTGAGGACCGATACAAGAGTTATCACGAACTTAAACAATTTTTTTTTGCAAAACACACACAAGCAATTTAAAAAATGAGCAAGTACCTAAGAGCCCGTGGAAAACCACAGATAGAAAGGGTGTTAACACCTTCCCTTTCTATAATCTACCCCCCCCCCCCCCCCCCCCCCCCCGTACTCAAAAACTCTCAAAAAAAAGTTTTTTCTGTTCTTTTCCCTTTCCTTTGTTGGATAAAATATAAGTCGGTGGCGACTCTTGCTTACCGCACATTTGCGAATACAAAACGCAAAACCAGTATAACAGTCGGTTCTGCCATCGTATCCTAGTATGTTCTCCAATAATGATTCCATGGTGCCTAAACATTCTGAAGTAGGGGTGAATGTCATTGTGTCATGTTTTGGTGTTCCCGCTCTTATAGAGATTGAGTACCATAGCAAGCATGTTGTCTCTCCCGTGGTTATTTGTCTTCCTGGTCCTATTCCATATGAATCAGACAAAGTTGTGTCTTATAAGTACAATGCAACTATCCTATAAGATGGTGTATAAATTCCAATCTAACCTTTGTCCCATGTCGAGAATATTGCTGAAGCTAATCGGGTAACTCACATTGGTCGTGTCTTCGCTCCTACCTTTCGAGGGGATGTTAGTTATGATAAAAAGGTTGTTGAGAATATTGAACCTAAGAAGGTGATGGGATAATCTAGTGGCGCCGCTTTGGAAAAAATGTGGATGACTTGTTAAAAATCATCAAGAAAAGTGATTAAAGAAATGTGCAATGGTATGTATATGCAAGAAAAGATTTTTGTTTTGTTTTTTTCATATAAAGAAGAGTTTTGAATTAAACCTAATAAATTAAAAAAAAGAAATTATTTTTATACATTGATTAACTCTAATTTTAGTTTATTAAAAGGGAATAAAGTTCTTTAAATATCTTTTTTTTTGTGTATTTTTGTCTTAAAATAATAAATAATATTTATGAAAATATTTGCTCTTTTTATATGTCAAAATAAATATTTACAAGTATGAAAAAAAAAGATAAAATATATCTAAGTCTAATTTATTTTACAAGTTTATTTAAGAAAAAAAATAGTTAGTATACAATTTAATAAAAATATTTTTTATGTAAAAATAAAATAAAATAAACAAAAATGCAATATTTAACTTTTTTTTTATGATTTTATAATATTTAGGAAAATATATTTGATAAAAAAATGGAAATAAAAATAAATAATAAAAGGATTGGGCCAGGGGTGCTGTAAGGAAAGGAAGGTAAGTGTTAGAAAAAAATGAGAGGCCCAAAGGAACCAAGCCCACGCTGCCAAAAATGCCAAAAATGAAGCTAAAAAATGAGAAAAAATGCAAAAGGTAGCGCCAAGGTTCGAGCCCATGACTTATGCATTTCCAGCGCGCTACCTTGCCACTGGGGTGGTTGTACATCCGTTAGTTCATATGAAACATAAAATACATAACACATAACACCTCCTAGCCATGTACTTCATCTTCTTCCTCAAGCTATCCAGAACCTCTGTATCTTTCTCATTTCTCCATGAAAATGGAAACTTCCAACATGAAAATGATAGTACTCTTTCCCACGATTTCAACCATGTAACTCATGTAAACTAACAGTCAATGATCAAAACAAATTTCAAAGGCCCTAATTTTAGACCTAATTTTTACAGAAATTTGAATACTAAAATTCTCTATACACAATGAATATAAATGAAATTTATGAACATGGTTGGTTTTAGCACAAGGATATCTACATTTTATCTTCACAAATCGTGACCAATAGATGCCTGTATGAAGAGATATAAGTTGGAGTTCTTACCTCTTTCAGCTGAGATCGTGAATGGAGTTTGAGTGAGTTTTATGAAGGCCTGAAGATCCCTTTAGCTTGCCTGAATCTCCCTGAGTGTGTTCCAATCCTTGCCTTGCTTTGAAAGTTCCTGAATCTCTCTATCCAAGTCAACCTGCAAGCTTGAAAAACAAAAATGGCAGATGGAGAAGGAGGAGTTACAGTGAATGGGTGATGGTCTGGAACACTTAGATATGAGGTAGGTTAAGTGTTTGAGTGATTAGAACTTGAAACACACGAGTAGATTTTTGGATTGCTATGCTTGGTTTCAAACTGCAAGTTTTGACAGCTTTTTGGTGATAGGGAGTTTTTAGAGATTTTCTGGCCTTGAGTAATCGTGTCTTTGTTGTAATGTGTTTGTGTATAAGTATAAGGAAGGTTTCTAATCCACTCCACAACATATTTCTTAGTTATAGCCTTTTTGCACTCTTACTTGCTTTTTAAGAAAGGTGAAGAGACCCTCTCTCCATGCTTGTACAGGCCTACTTGGAGTTGGTAAAAGTCCTAGACAATTTGCTTTTGGTTTATAGGACTTGTGTGTGCAGAGAAAACAGGTCCAATGCTCAAGAAGTGAAAAGTTGCAAAAGTTATGCTTTTCCAAAATGGCAATGGCAACTTTGTGTCATTTATGGAATTAAAGCTTGGACAAAGACTCTTGTGCTTGGATTAAGGATTTATCATCTGTGTAAGCATTAAATTATAAAGTGAGAAATAAGTTTCATACCTGTAAAGCAAGGATTAGGCAACATAGGTTCAGATTTGAATTTTGTTCTTCATGGAATGGCTTGAAATCAAAGTGAGAAAATGCCAACTTCCTCTCTTCGATTCTCCATACTCATGAATTATCTCAAGGAGTTCTTGGACATTTTGGAAATCTTGCAATGTGCTCTATAACTCATATTTGAAATGCATTTCAATATTCCTCTTGGAACTAGGTGAATAATTGCCATGAAGTTAGGTCAAAAACCTGCCTAAATTAGGGCAAAACTTCACTAAGTTATTTTAGTTCATGAGCATGTATTCACAAAATTATATCTTGAGATTAAAGCATATTTAGGAAAAAATGTGGGAAGAAAAGTTGTAGATTTCATGGAGATCTACAACTTTCATGTTGGGAACTTTCTTTGAATCATCTTGTATCATGGTGAAAATTTGCTTAAAGTTGAGAAAAAATAACAAATTTTCTATACTTAGAAAATTTCTAAGTTAAGAAAATTTCAAATTTTAAAACCAAATCTTCAATCTTTGATTTCTTGATGAACAAGTTTCACATTTTGACATGTTTTGATGAATTGTTATCCTTGGTACTTGACTTTGACCAAAAACTCAAAGTTTGACTTTTCAGTATACAGTTGACTGCAAATTTCATCTGTCAATCCAATGAAATTGCAATGTTTTGAACCATGTCATTAGGTCAAGATGATACAATTGAATCCTTGAAATCATGCTTCAAATCAATTGGTCATTTTCTAGGTCAAAAATCAAAAATTTCCCTTTCTCAATCAAAACCCTAATTTTGACCATTTTGCCCTTTTGATGATTTGATCAAATTTCTTGAGGAATTATGGTCCAAACTTGATCAAATGATACATGTGAGTCTAAAATGTTGATATGGATAAAAAATTATGAAGTTTGACTGTAAATTGGCCATGGTTGACTTTTTCCCCGTTACAGTTGATTTTTGGGTCAACTGTCCAATTGACTGATCAAAAATGTGATTCAAGGCTTGAAACTTGTCATGAGTAATCTTAAGGGTCCATAATGATGTTTGAAAGTCATGTGAAGCATTGATAGTCCAAAA
The DNA here is from genome assembly GCA_948472305.1 of Vicia faba. Lineage (NCBI taxonomy): Eukaryota > Viridiplantae > Streptophyta > Magnoliopsida > Fabales > Fabaceae > Vicia > Vicia faba. Next base: position 77,414,249 of record OX451738.1, on the reverse strand, counting down.
ATCTTTGTACAGTCTCAAACCCTAATTTTGGATGATCAGTGCATGATGAGATGTCTTGAGCTGGTCAAACCCTAATCCAGTCTTGAGTTTGTGAGAAAAGTCTTGATAAATGAGAGGGAAAATTTTGGGGTACAACACAGTTCATGGCTTCCAGTCATAGGAATACCATCTGAATCAACTTCGTAAGGATACCTTCCAAGCTTGAGGGATTGGTCTCAAAGCTTCCTAAAAATTACCAATTCACCAAGAGACATGGTCATCTACTCAGTTTGGTTACTACTGGCTTTCAGGAAGACCTGATGAGCATTTTGTTTCAGTTCTTTGATTCGAAGCACCACTATTTTACCTTCCTGGATCATCAATTGGTACCCACAATGGAATAATTATCTAAGTTGCTCGAAGTGCCTATTCTTGATCAGATACCTTTCACCAGTTTAGAGCAAGTTCCAAAACCTGAAGACGTTGCAGTAGCCCTACATCTGAAACAACCGGACATTGTATCTAATTGGGAAACAAGGAATGAAGTCAAGGGTTTTTCTTCTAAATTTCTGATAGAGAAGGCTCAGAGATTTCTAGACTCTATGAACCTTTGTGCTTTTAAGGATATGTTAGCTTTGCTGGTCTATGAGTTGGTATTATTCCCTAATTTGGACCAATTCATAGATGTGAATGTCATCAAAATATTTCTCACTCATAATCCGGTACCCACTTTGCTCAAAGATGTCCTGCATTCCCTCCACACTCGTACTATGAAGAAGCGAGGAACTCTTATGTGTTGCATACCTCTATTATCCAGGTGGTTTATTTAGCACCTTCCCTAATCAATGATAAAGAATGAACAAGGTTTGAGGTGGTCTCAAAGGTTGATGTCACTCACTCACGCATATATCCATTAGTGTTCTCGATATCATGCACATGTCACTATTGTTGGTCGCTGCGGGGAATTCCCTAATGTACCACTCCTTGGTATAAGAGGGGGTGTTGTACCCCAAAATTTTCCCTCCTTTTTCTCAAGAAATTTTCTCACAAGGATTTTCTAAAGGGCAAGTTTGCACAAGTACAATTGGATTTTTGGCTTTCATGCATCAAATCAAAGAAAATCAAGACAACTTTGATTTCCCAAGTTTTGACTGGACTTTGGCCCCCTTCAAGTCTGCTTCGATTTCCCAAGCTTCGATTAGACTTTGGCCCCCGTCAATTTTCGTTCGATCCACTAGGAAAAGGCCCCTTCAACTTGCCTTCGATTCACAAGGCAGATGCTTCCTCAACCTTTCCTTTGATTCACAAGGTAGAGGCTTCCTCAGACTTGCCTTCGGTTCACTAGACGAATACCTGCTCCAGGCTTGCTTTCAATTCACTAGGCAAATACTTCCTTCGTTCCTGGTTCGATTCACTAGGAAATGGTCTCCTTTGTGCCTGCGTTGGTCCATAAAGCAATAGCCTTCCTCATGCTAGAATTCACAAGGCATTAGCTTCCTTTGTGCTAGCTTCGGCTGGGCAATAGCTCCCTTTGAAATGGCTTGCTTCGATTCCACCTTTGAACCCTTCAACACACAGTTTCTACATTATGAACACACATTGGTGGCCCATTCGAAGAAACATACAAGTGGTTCCTTCGAAGGACATACCTTTAGCCCATTCGAAGAAACATACAAGTGGTTCCTTCGAAGGACATACATTTAGCCCATTCTAAGAAACTCACAAGTGATGCCTTCGAAGGACATACAATTGGTCCATTATAAGGACACATAATTGTTGGAAACAAGTTTGTTTTGTCTTCAGATGAGTTTGGTTCAAGATGCTTGCTGACCAAAAGTCCTACATGCTGCCAAGCCCAAGCCTCCTGCATAATTACATTCGAAGGAAGTAACAAAAGAAGCTTTGACTGGCCAGAAGGAAGTGTTCAATTGGGCTAGTTGGATAGTTTCATATCAAGCAACTAAAGCAGATAGTGGCTCAATCGAAGAAGCCACAATGATGAGGCCTGAAGCCATTCGAATTGGAATTCAGGGCCAATCGAAGAACAACGCTTGAGAGCTGGTCTAAAGAAAGAGTTAATGCAGATGGTGACTAAATTGAAGACGCTCTGAGGAGGAAAGCTCTGAACAATTTGAATTGGAATTCAGAGCCATCGAAGAGAACAATACTCTAATGAGGAAACTCTGAGCAATTCGAATTGATGCAGATGTTGACTTAATCGAAGCAGCTCTGATGATGAAATCTTTGAGCAATTCAAATTCGTGCAAGGCGCCAACCATAATTTGTCTAGGTTCATTCAAAGCTCAAAACGACATGAAATCCTCAAAAAAGGAAACCCTTTTTAAGGTCGTCGATTCTGCCTTCAAAACCTGATTAATGGTTGTTTCTTGCCATTTTCATTCACCATTGCCATCTATAAATACAGGGTTAAAGACACGTTTCCAAAAAAATGAAAAAAAAAAGAGAAAAAATCATTGAGACACAGAAACATTGCCACAAAAGTATTTTTGAAGAGACTGAGTCATTTCCCATTGAAACACTTTGCTTACATACACGTTGCCTATACACACACGTTACAAAGTGGTCAAAATCAAAACTGACAGTGAAAGCTTCCTCGTGCCAAACAAACCTCGCCACTCCCTCCTTGAGGTTCCCAAGAAGGTGTCCAGATCATTCATAAGGCGTGAAACATCTTGAATCACTTCCTCCAAACATCACCGGTTGGTAAGGGCTCTAAACTTTGAAACTGAATATACATTCCATTTTATTAACTCTAACTGTTTGGGTCATGTTTAGTGACACCAGTAGTGTAGATCTAACGTGATACATGCAGGAATAAGATCGTGCCATCGAAGGGCATGATATGAATTTTCCTTTTGAAGCTCATGATATAGGCAGTTTTAAGCCAAAACCACCCAGATTCGAACTCAAGGGGTTCGAATTAGGGGAAGATTCGAATTAGGGGGAAAGACTTGGGTTCGATACCCAGGTCCTGCATCTTTATTTCTGCTAACATTTGTCTTGCAGATCCAGATCAAAAGGCAGCTTCCTCCCCTGGATCGAAAAGAATAGACATCTCTCCCTGGATCGAAAAATTACATCCCTCAATGGATCGAAAAAGACAACCTCCTTCCCTGGATCGAAGGATACTCTCCTTCCCTGGATCGGAGGACCATTTGTGTTTTTTTATTTTGTTTTGTTCATGTCTTTTATTAACTTTACTTTTTAAATCAACATTAAATAATAAAAACTCACAAAAATTAGGTTCTAGTCTTTTATTAAAATTAATTTCGTTAATTAACTATTAATTACTTAAACATTTTTATAAATAAAAATTAAGTAGATTTTTATTTTTATTTTTTCTTTTATAAAAAAACAAACAAAAGACTTTTCTTTCTAGGATTTAGACATATTTCCTATTCACGCACGTTTTTACCTTTCGCAATTTTATTTTCATATTTTTTGTATCTGCCTACTGGATGTAATAGATTTAATCTAGGATATTTACTGCTTTATCCCCCTCATCTTTGGACATGTAATAATCTCCCTCCCTGAAGTCATGTAATAGCGTAGCTTTAATTTTCGCACTTTAAATTACTGTACAGATATTAACTTTTAAATGTATGTTAATAGGATTGCATGATAAGACTAAAACGAATGTTAACAAACCTAACACAAAGATAAATAACTGAAACATGGTAAAATTGCACATGCGCACCTCTAGGGTACCCCACTTTGGTTGCCTTCGGAAAAATAGTCACAACTCTCGAAACGTGAGAGATGTTAGTGGCTACCCTTCGGTTTAAAAAGATCATAAGTCCCTCGATGACCCTCTCGAAGTTTCCTCTGTAAAAATGATCTTAAAACCCTAGGGTAGTTACTAAGATTTCTTTCCAAGTTGCCTTCGTGACTATGAAACATCCCTTTGAATGTCCCTCAAACATCCAAAACGACTAGGGCTACCTACTCACTAATAGTAGGATAGAATTGTCTAAAGGAAAGGAGGAAAACAATGAACCTTTCGAGTAAAGTAGATAGTTCCTAGATGTTATGCTCAAAAACAAATTTTTACACTTACACAAAACAATTTTCAAAAAACCTTTTCAAAATGCTCTATCAACACTCTTGAGGACTGATACAAGATTTATCATAAAGCAAATCGCCGCACTAAGGCATTTCAAAATACTTTTCAAAACACACAAAGCACAAGGTATTTCAAAAATGAGTTTAGCATCTAAGATCCCGTAGATAACTATGGATGGAAAGGGTTCTAACACTTTCCCTTTCCATAATCTACCCCCTAATCATAAATAATCTCGAAAGGTATTTTTCTATTCTTTTCACCCTTTCCTTTGTTGGATAAAAGAAAAGTCAGTGGCGACTCTTGCTTACCACAACATTTGAAAACAGAAACGTAAAACTATTATAACAGTCGGTTCTACCACCATATCACAGAACTGGCGACTCTGCTGGGGAGAAATAAAAAGTGGGGTTACCTTAGAGTTTAGTTCAGTCTATATTTGCTTTCATTGTGTGTTTTTTTACTTTAACTTTGAGGGTTTTCTTGGGTTTACTTGTAAAGGTCCTACACCCGGATCTGGGGTACCAATTAGGTAAGTAGCAATAGATCGTGGGGACTGTGCAGGGTATACCGACACAGTTGAAACGATAGCTACGTTGGTGTGACACATTTGTTGGTACCGGTAGCCCTTGAGTATTCAAGGAGAATACGGGGCCACTGTGTGGTTTCATGAAGCACCAACTGACCTTAGAACCTTTAATTGAATAACTTGACCATTAGGAAGTAGTGAGATAGCCGACTTTGGTGTAGTTCGAAGTTGGTTGATACTCGATACTACAATCATTGAGATCCAAATTCCGGGATATTTTGGTCGCCAATAAAGAGGCTTACGCTGAAACAATGCCAGGTGAAGAAAGATCAGTGATATTGAGATTCCATAGAACCCGGTTACTATTAATAGGACAGGTTGAACCAGCTAAACTTCAAAAGGGTACTTACCTATGGAATCCATGCAAGCCTAAACCTAAAGATCTATTTGTATGCTTGTATATATTTGTTTGTACATAACATCATAACATGGCATATCACACTAACCATTTCAAGGACTTTTAGGACTTATCTTTGTGTCTGTTTTATAGGACATGACTCTCATTCACATAAATGCTATCCAAGTCAACCTTGTAAGGGTGCCTCCTCAGCTCAAAGAGTCGGCATCAAGGGTTCCTGAGAATTCCCCATTCACTAAAATACATGGTCGACTCCTCAGTTTGGTCACCTCAAGCCCTGATGAAGACATAGTGAAAGTTCTCTTTCAGTTCTTTGACCTTTTACATCATTGCTTTACATTTCCCGATTACCAGCTGGTGCCTACCATGGAAGAGTTTTCTCAGTTATTAGGAGTGTGTGATCGGTGGATCTGGAACTGACGGTTTAACGCTGGTTCGCGAAATGTCGCGGTAAGCAAGAGTCGCCACCGTCTTTTATTTTCTCCAAATGGAAAGGACAAAAGCACAGAAAAATTCCTTATAGAGATTGCTCTCGGTTCGGGAGGTAGATTATAGAAAGGGAAGGTGTTAGCACCCTTTCTATCCATGGTTATCCATGGGCTCTTAGATACTTGCTCACTTGTGTTTTCAAAATGTTTGTTTGCTTTTCAACTGTGGGTTTTAAAAAGTTTCTTTGAAAATTCCAATTCGACTCTTGTATCGGTCCTCAAGAGTGTTTGAAAAATTGCTTTCGAAAGCTTTTTGAAAAGGTGTCGGTGCGAAAAGTATTTTTGAATTTGTTTTTGAAATTAGAGCAAGTATCTAGAGTCGTCTACCTACCCTAAGGAATTCGTCTGTGTAAATGTCCTTTAAAGTAGTGCCATCCCACCATTGAGAGGTAGGTAGCACCACCGTTGGAGGTGTTCGAGTCAATTCGAGGTTCGGGACATGGTGATCACCAGAGCAATGGGAAGACACCTTAGAAGCTACCCTCATGCCAGGTTCCCGGATCATGAGGACTTACTAAGACATCCTCTACTCGACGATCACCTTTCGAGGCAAGGCAACAGTGAGGCGTACCCTAGGGGTGGTGTGTGCGATTCGTGTGTCGTTTTCATTTATTTTATCTTGTCATGTTATTGGTGTTCTACGCATTGTTTTTATTTTAGGCCATTCATTCTTGCATGCTTTGTTTAACAGTTAAAAGCTGCGAGGAAAAAGTAAATCTAAAGCTATTACAAATGACGCGGGTCCACATTGCCAAAATTAACCAGGACCCGATTTGACAGAAAATAAATAAAGCAAAGAAATTAAAGAACTGAAAAATGCGAGAAGTAATATTTACAAGGCTTAGGGAGAGGTACATAATTATTTAAACGACATAAAATAAATATGCGAAATTAAATCGAAACGAGGGCGTTGGACCCTTTTGCAAAATTAAATTAATAAGGAATTAAAATTAGAATTAGAAGAAAATGTTTTTGGTATTTTTATGTTTTTTTTTAAGATTTAATAGAAAAAGAATTAATTAAAACTAAAATACTAAACCTAATTCTAATTATTTTTTAAGTTATTAAGAAAAATGTTGAAATTTAACCTAAATTAACCCTAAGTTATTTTTATGCAAATTAATTATGAAAATAAATGAAATAAATAATATTATGGTGAACAAGAAAATTAAAAAAGAATAAAACATTAATTAAACCTATTTTTTACATTTTTTAGATTTTTGTTAAAAGAATTAAAATTGCAAACCTAGCTTAAAACTAATTTTATTTACATGCCAATTTATTTGTGAAAATATTAGAAATAAAAATTATTTATGGTATTTTGCTCTTTTCTGATTTTTAGGCATTTTTTGTATTTTGTAGACATAATTAATTAAATTAAAACAATAAAGCAAATAAAACAATAATTGAAAATAAATACAAAGAAAATGTAGAGATTTGCAAACCAGAGGGGGGTAGAAGTCCCCAAAGTGGAGGTCTTGGCCTTAATAATCTGGGCCCAAGAAGCATGGCCTTGTTAGACTTTTGCTGGACACGTATGCACGCGTTGACTTGAGCTTATCATAGTCTTCAATTCGTGGCCATTGATTTGGTGCTCTGGGACACGTGGAAGGTGGGATTTTGTGGACATACAGTAGTCACCTGCCTAAAGGCTGCATAGAAACATATTGAAGATGAAAATATAAGGAAAGGGAGGGGACCTGGGATCGAACCCAGGTCCTGAAGGTCATCAACGCGTGTGCCTGCCAACCGGGCCACTTGATTACTTTGTATATTAAATAGCTGGAGAACAATATAATAAGAAACAACAATGAATGGTAAATTTAGCGCGCAAATTTAAATGGACCGCTCATGTCGTGACAACGCATCATCTTCTCCGTTTTCCTGAAACACAAAACACATAGGCCACGGTTTTATACGCGTTTGCTTAGGCATGCTATTAGAAAATAGCGATTAGCTCTCAGGCGCTCATAAATTGAGCGTGAGGGTTGGTCCATGTTCGTCCCAATGCGTTAAATCCAATGGTCTTAGTCTCAGCCTCTAATTTTGCCTTATTGCAAAAGCCCCAATTTAACATCCTGCAAACCCTAGAATCTCAAACATGGCATCATCGTGTATGGTAAATAAAAATACAATTAAAGGTATTGGTTAGCTTCAAAACTTCATTATGAACATGAATCAAGTAATAAAAAATGCAAAGGACGCGTAAATCATGATGCACGATTATGAGTTTTTTTTTGAAACAGTCTGAACCCTGTATACCAATTCTTGGCGTTTGAATGAATGTCTTTGATTGGAATGTGTTCAGGGGACCCTGAGGAAGCTATTGAAACAAGTCTTGTGCTTTCAATCGACCTGTAACAATGATTTCAGAATTGCTTTTTTGACCAAAATTCCAAGTTTGTTCTTCAAGCTCTTTGAGCAGCTGCGTCTCTCATGATTAGGTTTAGGTTTATGCTTATGTAGTGAATGTATTAGGTTAACAAAAACTGTCTAAAGATCCATGAATTAAAGAATCCAATATTTGATTTTTTCACCATGATTTTCATATCTTTTTCATGTGCTTTTTGTTCTCAATCAAGCCAATCAATCCAAATCTTTCCATAATTGCATATGCACGAAATATTGAGTCCAAAATATGTATAAAAAGATTGGTTAGGTCAAGTTAGATATTTTTCATATATTTAAATGATTTAAATGAATTAATATAAATAAAAATTCAAATAAATAAATAAAAATGAGAAAATACTTCCCTTTGGGCCAAGTGGTCGTGCACATGCTTAGAATGATGAATCATGGAAGAAAAATGGGCCCATTAGCAATTTTAGGTCATTTGAATCAATGTTGACTTTTCAAAATATCCAAAAATTTCCCAACTTCTACAAGGCATAACTTGCTCAATTTTTAAGCTTTTCTCATGTTCTTGGACATTTTGGAAAGGTCTTTGAGTCCTCTAACCAATGCCTTTGGTCCCATGTCATTTTGATTTACCAATCTCAAGTTATGGCCTTTGACTTAAAGTCCATTTTTGTTGACTTTTGAAAATGACCTATAATGTTGAAATTGATAACTTTTTGTGAGAGCATTTCTTGGACTTGAAGTATGAAGATGAGTTGTAGGAAATGTCTTTCTCTTCAAAATGAGCTTTGGATGGAATTTTTCTGATAATCCATGTGAAAGTTATGCCCTGGTCAATTTCAGTTGACTTTTTCAGCTGTCCAAATAAGGAAACTTTTGCATTTTTGATGATTTCTGAGCCAAATTTTGAGAATCATGATCAAGCATTGATAAAATGATGTTTGTGGCTTCAAAATGATATGTTGACCAAAAATTTGAACTTTTGACTGTCAAATGACCATTTTGCCCCTACAGTCGACTGTAGCGCAATAAGGGTTTTTGACTGTGCAATTTTGAACTGAATGTCTTGAAACTTGATATGAGGATGCTTGACCATATTTGTAGGCATGTGAGACTTGATTGGACCTTTGAAAACTTCATTTTCTTGATCAGAACACAAACCTTAGTTTTGACTGTATAGGAGACCTTTGCACTGTGTAACCCTTGGGGAATTTTGTAACTTGACTTGGCAATTTCTTGAAGAATATGGGAGGGCAAATTTTGGGGTACAACAGTTGCCCCTGTTCAATCTTCTTAGACCTGAGGATGCAGATTGGCTGACGTGCCTTTCGTAATCCGAGGGTGGAAGATGATTGAACACTAAAGTACCCAGAAATTTGCGCTCGCATAGTGGCAGTGTGGTGGGAATGGGCTTATAGATGCCATTTAGAGGTTGATGAAATAGGATGATGGGCTTATAGATGCCATCTGGATGTTGAACGCGTAAGAGATTCCTTAGCGAAAACCTGTATACCTGCACAAGAAAAATGAGTACCTGACACGTTGTAGGAGCTGGTTTTCAGATGCTTGGTATAGATATGTCCTGACTGGTTACAGGAGCTGAGTCTGGAGCTTCAAAAGATGATGAATGAACCAGGGATGGTTACTACCTTAGCACGAATGGTAAGAGAACCTTGGGTGACTTTAATTTCAACAACGCTCGTTGAGAAAAATCTTGGTGGGACCTACCATCTTCGCAGTGTTGGGAAGAAAACCATAGGTAATTATAATCTGAAAGGGAAATGTCACCTCACTCACCGTCGGAGAGGGAACCATAAGAAAAGGAATTATCCCCTCACTCACCGTCGGAGAGGGAAACATCTGAAAAGGACTTACCACCCCACTCACCGTCGGAGAGGGAACCATAGGAGACTATCACCTCACACTCACCGTCGGAGAGGGAAACATCTGAAAAGGGCTTACCACCTCACTCGCCGTCAGAGAGGGAACCATAGGAGACTATCACCTCACACTCACCGTCGGAGAGGGAAACATCTGAAAAGGACTTACCACCTCACTCGCCGTCGGAGAGGGAACCATAGGAGACTATCACCTCACACTCACCGTCGGAGAGGGAAACATCTGAAAAGGACTTACCACCTCACTCGCCGTCGGAGAGGGAACCATAGGAGACTATCACCTCACACTCACCGTCGGAGAGGGAAACATCTAAAAAGGACTTACCACCTCACTCGCCGTCGGAGAGGGAACCATAGGAGACTATCACCTCACACTCACCGTCGGAGAGGGAAACATCTGAAAAGGACTTACCACCTCACTCGCCGTCGGAGAGGGAACCATAGGAGACTATCACCTCACACTCACCGTCGGAGAGGGAAACATCTGAAAAGGACTTACCACCTCACTCGCCGTCGGAGAGGGAACCATAGGAGACTATCACCTCACACTCACCGTCGGAGAGGGAAACATCTGAACAGGACTTACCACCTCACTCGCCGTCGGAGAGGGAACCATAGGAGACTATCACCTCACACTCACCGTCGGAGAGGGAAACATCTGAAAAGGACTTACCACCTCACTCGCCGTCGGAGAGGGAACCATAGGAGACTATCACCTCACACTCACCGTCGGAGAGGGAAACATCTGAACAGGACTTACCACCTCACTCGCCGTCGGAGAGGGAACCATAGGAGACTATCACCTCACACTCACCGTCGGAGAGGGAAACATCTTAAAAGGACTTACCACCTCACTCGCCGTCGGAGAGGGAACCATAGGAGACTATCACCTCACACTCACCGTCGGAGAGGGAAACATCTGAAAAGGACTTACCACCTCACTCGCCGTCGGAGAGGGAACCATAGGAGACTATCACCTCACACTCACCGTCGGAGAGGGAAACATCTGAAAAGGACTTACCACCTCACTCGCCGTCGGAGAGGGAACCATAGGAGACTATCACCTCACACTCACCGTCGGAGAGGGAAACATCTGAACAGGACTTACCACCTCACTCGCCGTCGGAGAGGGAACCATAGGAGACTATCACCTCACACTCACCGTCGGAGAGGGAAACATCTGAAAAGGACTTACCACCTCACTCGCCGTCGGAGAGGGAACCATAGGAGACTATCACCTCACACTCACCGTCGGAGAGGGAAACATCTGAACAGGACTTACCACCTCACTCGCCGTCGGAGAGGGAACCATAGGAGACTATCACCTCACACTCACCGTCGGAGAGGGAAACATCTGAAAAGGACTTACCACCTCACTCGCCGTCGGAGAGGGAACCATAGGAGACTATCACCTCACACTCACCGTCGGAGAGGGAAACATCTGAAAAGGACTTACCACCTCACTCGCCGTCGGAGAGGGAACCATAGGAGACTATCACCTCACACTCACCGTCGGAGAGGGAAACATCTGAAAAGGACTTACCACCTCACTCGCCGTCGGAGAGGGAACCATAGGAGACTATCACCTCACACTCACCGTCGGAGAGGGAAACATCTGAACAGGACTTACCACCTCACTCGCCGTCGGAGAGGGAACCATAGGAGACTATCACCTCACACTCACCGTCGGAGAGGGAAACATCTGAAAAGGGATTACCACCTCACTCACTGTCGGAGAGGGAACCATAGGAGACTATCACCTCACACTCACCGTCGGAGAGGCAAACATCTGAACAAGACTTACCACCTCACTCGCCGTCGGAGAGGGAACCATAGGAGACTATCACCTCACACTCACCGTCGGAGAGGGAAACATCTGAAAAGGACTTACCACCTCACTCGCCGTCGGAGAGGGAACCATAGGAGACTATCACCTCACACTCACCGTCGGAGAGGGAAACATCTGAAAAGGACTTACCACCTCACTCACCGTCGGAGAGGGAACCATAGGAGACTATCACCTCACACTCACCGTCGGAGAGGGAAACATCTGAAAAGGACTTACCACCTCACTCGCCGTCGGAGAGGGAACCATAGGAGACTATCACCTCACACTCACTGTCAGAGAGGGAAACATCTGAAAAGGACTTACCACCTCACTCGCCGTCGAAGAGGGAACCATAGGAGACTATCACCTCACACTCACCGTCGGAGAGGGAAACATCTGAAAAGGACTTACCACCTCACTCGCCGTCGGAGAGGGAACCATAGGAGACTATCACCTCACACTCACCGTCGGAGAGGGAAACATCTGAACAGGACTTACCACCTCACTCACCGTCGGAGAGGGAACCATAGGAGACTATCACCTCACACTCACCGTCGGAGAGGGAAACATCTGAAAAGGACTTACCACCTCACTCGCCGTCGGAGAGGGAACCATAGGAGACTATCACCTCACACTCACTGTCAGAGAGGGAAACATCTGAAAAGGACTTACCACCTCACTCGCCGTCGAAGAGGGAACCATAGGAGACTATCACCTCACACTCACCGTCGGAGAGGGAAACATCTGAAAAGGACTTACCACCTCACTCGCCGTCGGAGAGGGAACCATAGGAGACTATCACCTCACACTCACCGTCGGAGAGGGAAACATCTGAACAGGACTTACCACCTCACTCGCCGTCGGAGAGGGAACCATAGGAGACTATCACCTCACACTCACCGTCGGAGAGGGAAACATCTGAAAAGGACTTACCACCTCACTCGCCGTCGGAGAGGGAACCATAGGAGACTATCACCTCACACTCACCGTCGGAGAGGGAAACATCTGAAATAACTTCTACTGAGTCTTTATCAGAAAAATCTGTTGAGAGTCGATTTGGCTGGACTGGAGAAGGCCTTGGACTAGAGAAGGCCTTGGACTGGATAAGAAATCTTTTGAGTTGATTAACTGAACCGGTCTAAGTCTTGAAACTTGATTGAGAATTTCAACTGCATCTTTCCTGAAAGGTAAAGGTCAGTCATATGCAATGCATGATATGGATCAAGCAATGATGTTCTCAACATAAATGAGATTTGTATGACATAATGCGTCTACGCATGCTATAATGATGTATGTGATGTTTTATGAACGCATGTTTTCGTCTAGGAAAGTAAATCTTTGACGGATGCCGGGAAGTCACTCCTGGGTTGATGTTGAAGAATAGATTTTGCTTCCGCTGGGGATGATAATTGCATGAATACCGGTAGGAGAAGATGACTCCGTTGCGGAATAAACTTGGCAAATGGAAGATTATGCGGGGAGAAAAGATACTCTAGCGACCATGTGGGAAGCAATACTCTGTGGGAAGAGGGATGCCTTGCTGAGTGTTGATAATAGTTTGCCGGGGATAGGAAGACTTTGTCGACGACGCTCTTTTCGTGGCTTTTGGCTGAGGATAACCCAGTTATATCCTGTTGAGGAAATAACTCTTTAAATAAAGTTGGGCGACGCGTTCGTGCTCTGCGAGGGGATAAGCTTCCAGAATCTACTGGGGATAAGCTTATTGCTTGGGGATATGAATTCCATCTTTCCTGGGGAATTGGATTGGACTGGACTCTTTTGGGGAGGTTGTGATATGCTGGGGGAGATGACTCCTTTGAAGGTTGACGTGCCGCCGAGGAACAATCTTTAAACCAAGACTGCCGGGGATGCTTGTTAAGAATGTGTATGCTGCCGGGGAATGTTGAGATCTGCTGGGGGATACTCAGCTTTCTTAAGGTTTGGTAACTCTGCTTGGAGAAGAATGCACTGACTGCTGACTTACTCTCTGGGGAGTTAAGAGATCTGATTATGTTCTTTAGCCGAACCTATCTTGGTACCTTGGAGGATGGAACAATTAGATTGCTTGGACAACTCTTTATTGCCCCTGTTTCTGAGGTAGGAGAGGAAGACCTGTGAGGTGCTGATAGTTGTTGATGGACCAACCTTCTTCTGGTAGGCAAGTGACAAGATGACAGGACATAGTCGTACGCTTTGATCCCTAATTTTTGCCTGGACCGCCCTTTCGGGTTTTCAGTCCACCGGGATACCCATTTTTGCCCAAGCCGCCTTTTCAGGTTTTCGACTTGCCGGGTGTACAGATTTTTCTCATTTCATCCCTTATTTTTGCCCGAACCCTTTTGGTTCGCCGGGAGCCCTTATTTTTTCCTAGGCATGTCAGCCTAGCGGGTCTTGGATTGTGCGTAGTATCTTTTCGACTATGTCCATGCTTTCAGAATGTAGGGAGTTGCCCCTGTTAGAAGTATTTTGTCATGCTATCAGAAGGTTTCTGACCAGGCAAGATTTATTGTTGAAATGCCCCAGGTGACTCATGCGGAGATTTGCCCCAGGCTATTTGGCCTTTGAGAGATTCTCTGAATCTTGATTGGATTGCCCCAGATGATGGACCATGCTCATGTCTGCCCCTTGATTGGAAATGCTTCTGTTCATTAGGCATTCGTCGTGCGAACTTCTACGCTGTTCAAACAAAAAGTCATATGCAAACAAAGTTATGTTAAAAATGCAAAGCCTATGTCTGTCTTGAAGATTTTGAAAATGCATTCTTTTTTCATAAAACAAATGAATGTTTGTAAAACGTGATGTCAACTCCTTCTTTATAGTAAGCCTTAAGGAGTCAGGATACCTTTCGTCACAGTATGCTTTCAAACTAACCCATGCTTCGGCTAGGACTTTTAAGGGTTATAACGTGGCCTGGTTCACGGTTTAAGAAACAAAGGATAAAGGCTCAAATTATTTGTACCCACCCGCTCTTCGTGATGTTCTCCAAACCTAAACTCAGTTGATCATACGCTAGACCTTTGTTTGAGTCTTTGCTCTGATTTTCTGGTGATGATTCAGATGTTGATAACTTATTTTGAACAGGCAGTCATTTCCTTTTTTGTTGAGGGTTTGTAGGACTTCTTTCTTTTTGATTTCGTTATCCCTATTTTTTTGCCTGAACTGTTTCCTTTTTTGGAATTACAGTCAGCGGGATGCCCCAGTTTCATAGGTCCCTTTTGTCAGGTTTTGACTTAATGGGCTTCTTTTCTTTTTTTGATTTTGGTAATGACTGCCTGTCCTTTTGATTATTCTGAACCATCACTGTCTTTCTTTGTTTTGTAAGGACATCTTTGGTGCCATTTGTTATGCACTTGGATCAACTGAGCGACTACCCTGCCCCAGGTTATGATTAAGGGTTTTAAATTTCGAAAAGAAAAACTCCTACTTCTTTGGCTCAGAGGGGTTGACGAGGGATTATCTTCCTTATAACTCCAGTGTTTAGGATTTGAAACAACGCCTGTACCTCATCAGCTGGGTCTGTTCAAAAGCATACTGTATATTGTGGTATCGTTTTCGTCATCCTCCCTCAAGAGGCTTAGAATTTTTAATCGAGAGTTAACATCAGAAAAAATATGAAAATAATTTGCGTATAGTGAATACGAATATATTGTTTCAAAATAGACATAAGCGATGCATTAATGTGATAACAATGTTTAACATGAATAAATGTTTGAACAAAAGGAAATTGCAACTTGAACATTCGAATGAACAATGGTTTTCCAGTCTCAGGATTTGTCACTTCAAATGGTGAGTCTTGCAGGGGTAGTAGAAGAACTCAGCCTGGCCATCTTGGGTGAATTCCACAGCTCCTTCCTCAATCAGGTCCTGGATTTTATTTTTCAGAGTCCAACAGTCCTCTGTGGCATGCCCCGGACTGTCAGAATGATAAGCGCAGTGAGCGTTGGGGTCATATCTTGAGAGTGTCCTGTTGGGATTCTTAGGAGGATCCTTTAGAGTTACCAAGTTCAACCTCAGCAGTTGTTGTAAGGCTTGAGGCAGCGACACGCTGAGCTTGGTGAATTGCCTTTTGGGCTTGTCTGGCTGAAGCTGGTGAGGTTGATACTGAATTGGTGATACTGGAGCCATATGAGGAGCTTTCTCCTCGCCTCTTTGTCTCAAAGATGGTTGAACGATGATTGGCTTTTTACCCTTAGATGTTTGCCCCAGTTGGTTACCCTGAAGCAGTTGGTTGATGAGAACCCCGAGCTCGTCTTGTCTTTGAGCTAACCTTTGAATGGCAGTCGCCTGTCCCAGCATCTGGACTTTCAATGCATCCACCTCAGCTTGTAGGTGTTTCAGCCGTTCGTCCTTGTCATCCTCAGCATTGTTCCTGACCGAAGTCCCCGTGAGAAGTGTCCTTAACTCCTCCTGCCCCTTGGATAAATTCAGGAGGATGTCCCCGAGCCGAGTCTCTTGAGCAAGAAGGTCCTGGTTATCTTGTTGGGAGGTCATGGCTGAAATAAACAGCGAGAAAGGTAAGTGCCCTGCAAAGAACGGGTACCTGTAATGCAATGATATGTATGATATGCATGCAATGTTTTCAAGGATCTCGCAGGGTAAACAAGAAAATTGTTAGCATCGGAATTGGTGGCTTGATTGAAGGTACTTCATATTGTTGAGAGTCCTTCTTCAAGGGGTCAAAGGCTCACCATATCAAGTGGGTCATAGCCTCTGACTTTAATCATCATGTCTGGTTTCGATTTCCAAACAACCTTGGTTACAGGAACCTTCTTCAGGAGTCAGAGCTCACCATATCAAGTGGGTCATAGCCCCTGACAACCTTGGCTAGAGGAAAATAAATCCTCTTTGCCCCTTGCTGGGATAGTTGATTCACCATGACCTGCATCACAAGCCCTTGAGATCCTTGAAATGGGTTAGGATGTATGCAATGGTATGATGTCATGATGCATGGGGTAGTATGGATAAACCCTGTTATGAGCCCTTATTAAGGACTAAAACAAACCCTGCAAGAAACCTAAGTAAAACCTGTCATGAGTCCCAATTAAGGACTATAAACAGAACCTGCAAGTAGTTAGTACACCCTGTTATAAGTCCCAATTAAGGACTATGAACAAAACCTGCCAGAAACCTAAGTAAAACCTGTCATGAGTCCCCATTAAGGACTATAAACAGAACCTGCAAGTAGTTAGTACACCCTGTTATAGTCCCAATTAAGGACTATGAACAAAACCTGCCAGAAACCTAAGTAAAACCTGTCATGAGTCCCCATTAAGGACTATAAACAGAACCTGCAAGTAGTTAGTACACCCTGTTATAAGTCCCAATTAAGGACTATGAACAAAACCTGCAAGAAACTCGGTAAACCTTGTTATGAGTCCTAATCAAGGACTACAAACAAAACCTGCAAGAAGCTCAAGTGTCAGACAACAAGCATGCAAATAGTCAAGTACGAAGGCACACAAGTCACACAAAAGAACCCTTAGAGTTTAGGCCAGCATGAGGTCTAGGTATTACCCTCTTTCAGTTTGTTGGTTCATACCTGTCCTATCAAAGTAACCGGGTTCTTAGAGGATCCCAATATCATTGACTACCCTCAATCGGTCATAACTCCAGCATCGCAATCTTTTCTTGCGGCCAGAACCATCACGAGAGTTTAGCCTCAATGGGCGTAGCATACTGCTACTGTTCTAATGGCCAAGTTGTGTCATTTAAGGTTCTAAGGTTGTTGGTGCTTAATGACTCCTTAGAAGACCCATATTCTCCTCGTTGCAACATAAGGGATATCGGTACAGACCAAGGTTCCACACCAACGTAGCCACTGCTTCACCCGTGTCGGTCTACGCCGGACAGGTCCCTCACAGCTTATGCTACCTAAACAGGGTATCCCCAGATCCGGGTTAGGATCTATGTAACTCCCATGCAACCCACAATAGTAAAGCAAGCAAGTCAATACAATTGAAAACACAGTTATGAACTAACCCTAAGGTACACCTCACTTTAAGTTTAGTCCCCAGCAGAGTCGCCAGTTCTGTGATCGGTGGATCTGGAACTGACTGTTTAACGCTGGTTCGCGAAATGTCGCGGTAAGCAAGAGTCGCCACCATCTTTTATTTTCTCCAAATGGAAAGGACAAAAGCACAGAAAAATTCCTTATAGAGATTGCTCTCGGTTCGGGAGGTAGATTATAGAAAGGGAAGGTGTTAGCACCCTTTCTATCCATGGTTATCCATGGGCTCTTAGATACTTGCTCACTTGTGTTTTCAAAATGTTTGTTTGCTTTTCAACTGTGGGTTTTAAAAAGTTTCTTTGAAAATTCCAGTTCGACTCTTGTATCGGTCCTCAAGAGTGTTTGAAAAATTGCTTTCGAAAGCTTTTTGAAAAGGTGTCGGTGCGAAAAGTATTTTTGAATTTGTTTTTGAAATTAGAGCAAGTATCTAGAGTCGTCTACCTACCCTAAGGAATTCGTCTGTGTAAATGTCCTTTAAAGTAGTGCCATCCCACCATTGAGAGGTAGGTAGCACCACCGTTGGAGGTGTTCGGGTCAATTCGAGGTTCGGGACATGGTGATCACCAGAGCAATGGGAAGACACCTTAGAAGCTACCCTCATGCCAGGTTCCCGGATTATGAGGACTTACTAAGACATCCTCTACTCGACGATCACCTTTCGAGGCAAGGCAACAGTGAGGCGTACCCTAGGGGTGGTGTGTGTGATTCGTGTGTCGTTTTCATTTATTTTATCTTGTCATGTTATTGGTGTTCTACGCATTGTTTTTATTTTAGGCCATTCATTCTTGCATGCTTTGTTTAACAGTTAAAAGTTGCGAGGAAAAAGTAAATCTAAAGCTATTACAAATGGCGCGGGTCCACATCGCCAAAATTAACCAGGACCCGATTTGACGGAAAATAAATAAAGCAAAGAAATTAAAGAACTGAAAAATGCGAGAAGTAATATTTACAAGGCTTCGGGAGAGGTACATAATTATTTAAACGACATAAAATAAATATGCGAAATTAAATCGAAACGAGGGCGTTGGACCCTTTTGCAAAATTAAATTAATAAGGAATTAAAATTAGAATTAGAAGAAAATGTTTTTGGTATTTTTATGTTTTTTTTTTAAGATTTAATAGAAAAAGAATTAATTAAAACTAAAATACTAAACCTAATTCTAATTATTTTTTAAGTTATTAAGAAAAATGTTGAAATTTAACCTAAATTAACCCTAAGTTATTTTTATGCAAATTAATTATGAAAATAAATGAAATAAATAATATTATGGTGAACAAGAAAATTAAAAAAGAATAAAACATTAATTAAACCTATTTTTTTACATTTTTTAGATTTTTGTTAAAAGAATTAAAATTGCAAACCTAGCTTAAAACTAATTTTATTTACATGCCAATTTATTTGTGAAAATATTAGAAATAAAAATTATTTATGGTATTTTGCTCTTTTCTGATTTTTAGGCATTTTTTGTATTTTGTAGACATAATTAATTAAATTAAAACAATAAAGCAAATAAAACAATAATTGAAAATAAATACAAAGAAAATGTAGAGATTTGCAAACCAGAGGGGGGTAGAAGTCCCCAAAGTGGAGGTCTTGGCCTTAATAATCTGGGCCCAAGAAGCATGGCCTTGTTAGACTTTTGCTGGACACGTATGCACGCGTTGACTTGAGCTTATCATAGTCTTCAATTCGTGGCCATTGATTTGGTGCTCTGGGACACGTGGAAGGTGGGATTTTGTGGACATACGGTAGTCACCTGCCTAAAGGCTGCATAGAAACATATTGAAGATGAAAATATAAGGAAAGGGAGGGGACCTGGGATCGAACCCAGGTCCTGAAGGTCATCAACGCGTGTGCCTGCCAACCGGGCCACTTGATTACTTTGTATATTAAATAGCTGGAGAACAATATAATAAGAAACAACAATGAATGGTAAATTTAGCGCACAAATTTAAATGGACCGCTCATGTCGTGACAACGCATCATCTTCTCCGTTTTCCTGAAACACAAAACACATAGGCCACGGTTTTATACGCGTTTGCTTAGGCATGCTATTAGAAAATAGCGATTAGCTCTCAGGCGCTCATAAATTGAGCGCGAGGGTTGGTCCATGTTCGTCCCAATGCGTTAAATCCAATGGTCTTAGTCTCAGCCTCTAATTTTGCCTTATTGCAAAAGCCCCAATTTAACATCCTGCAAACCCTAGAATCTCAAACATGGCATCATCGTGTATGGTAAATAAAAATACAATTAAAGGTATTGGTTAGCTTCAAAACTTCATTATGAACATGAATCAAGTAATAAAAAATGCAAAGGACGCGTAAATCATGATGCACGATTATGAATTTTTTTTTGAAACAGTCTGAACCCTGTATACCAATTCTTGGCGTTTGAATGAATGTCTTTGATTGGAATGTGTTCAGGGGACCCTGAGGAAGCTATTGAAACAAGTCTTGTGCTTTCAATCGACCCGTAACAATGATTTCAGAATTGCTTTTTTGACCAAAATTCCAAGTTTGTTCTTCAAGCTCTTTGAGCAGCTGCGTCTCTCATGATTAGGTTTAGGTTTATGCTTATGTAGTGAATGTATTAGGTTAACAAAAACTGTCTAAAGATCCATGAATTAAAGAATCCAATATTTGATTTTTTCACCATGATTTTCATATCTTTTTCATGTGCTTTTTGTTCTCAATCAAGCCAATCAATCCAAATATTTCCATAATTGCATATGCACGAAATATTGAGTCCAAAATATGTATAAAAAGATTGGTTAGGTCAAGTTAGATATTTTTCATATATTTAAATGATTTAAATGAATTAATATAAATAAAAATTCAAATAAATAAATAAAAATGAGAAAATACTTCCCTTTGGGCCAAGTGGTCGTGCACATGCTTAGAATGATGAATCATGGAAGAAAAATGGGCCCATTAGCAATTTTAGGTCATTTGAATCAATGTTGACTTTTCAAAATATCCAAAATTTTCCCAACTTCTACAAGGCATAACTTGCTCAATTTTTAAGCTTTTCTCATGTTCTTGGACATTTTGGAAAGGTCTTTGAGTCCTCTAACCAATGCCTTTGGTCCTATGTCATTTTGATTTACCAATCTCAAGTTATGGCCTTTGACTTAAAGTCCCTTTTTGTTGACTTTTGAAAATGACCTATAATGTTGAAATTGATAACTTTTTGTGAGAGCATTTCTTGGACTTGAAGTATGAAGATGAGTTGTAGGAAATGTCTTTCTCTTCAAAATGAGCTTTGGATGGAATTTTTCTGATAATCCATGTGAAAGTTATGCCCTGGTCAATTTCAGTTGACTTTTTCAGCTGTCCAAATAAGGAAACTTTTGCATTTTTGATGATTTCTGAGCCAAATTTTGAGAATCATGATCAAGCATTGATAAAATGATGTTTGTGGCTTCAAAATGATATGTTGACCAAAAATTTGAACTTTTGACTGTCAAATGACCATTTTGCCCCTATAGTCGACTGTAGCGCAATAAGGGTTTTTGATTGTGCAATTTTGAACTGAATGTCTTGAAACTTGATATGAGGATGCTTGACCATATTTGTAGGCATGTGAGACTTGATTGGACCTTTGAAAACTTCATTTTCTTGATCAGAACACAAACCCTAGTTTTGACTGTATAGGAGACCTTTGCACTGTGTAACCCTTGGGGAATTTTGTAACTTGACTTGGCAATTTCTTGAAGAATATGGGAGGGCAAATTTTGGGGTACAACAGAGTGCCTATTCTCAATCAATTACCCTTCAACGGTATGGAAAGAGACCCAGAGCCTGAGGAGATCGCTCAAGCCCTGTATTTACAACGGTCCGACATTGTGACAAATTGGGAAACAAGAAGCGGTGTGAAAGCGTTTCTAAACAAGTTTTTGTTTGAGAAAGCTCACCATTTTTGGGATACTTTGGACTTACAAGCCTTTGAAGAGGTGTTGGCCCTTCTCATCTATGGGATGATATTGTTCCCTAATCCGGACCAACTCATAGATGTGAATGCGGTCAAAGTTTTCATGTCTCGTAATATAGTGCCTACTTTACTTGGAGACATTTTGCATTCTTTTCACACTCGCATCGTAAAGAGAAGAGGAACCCTCATGTGTTTCACTCCTCTGTTGGTTAGGTGGTTTATTTCTCACCTACCTCGATCTGTGTTGAAGAATGAGCAAGGCATGAGGTGGTCTAATAGGTTTATGTCTCTCACACATTCGGATATTCACTGGTGCCCTCGATCTATGGAAGACGTTACCATCATTGATCACTGTGGGGAATTCCCTAATGTCCCTCTCCTAGGAATTAAGGGGAGGAATCACTTATAACCCTTGTTTGGCGTTGCCACAATTTGGGTATGCTAGGAGAGATAGACCTCATGATACACTGGTTCAGGGAATTGCATTTGACTATGAGAATGATGTCCAAGGGTACTTACTGTCAGAGGTTTGTCCAAGCTTGAGGCATAGTGAACAAAGAGGATAGCAAGACATTGGGGCATAAGAATTCCATCCTTTTGGAACCTTATCTTAAGTGGGTGCGAGCACGCACTCAAAATCTCATGATGCCTTACCCTGCCATCCTACCTATCATCATGGAACCTATTGCCGAGACAAATGTACCTCATACTATTCTTCATCCTGACATGCTATTCTGCAAAGAAGAACGAGACAACTTTGAAACCCAGTTCTACGCAAGCGAGAAGAAGGTTTTGGAGCTTACAGGACAACTATAGGAAGAACAAAGTTTGAATGCCTACATTGCACCGAAATGGATGCGCTCATGGGAAGCCTGAGTCCTGTTTGATTTAGGAGTTTAGTTTTATCTTTGTTTCTTCCATTGTAAGCCCAATAGGCATCGTTGTAATCATTTAAACTTATGAATGCAATTAATGTTTGTTTTCTCTTTGTATAAGAAAATTTAAAATCTTAAAAGTCATTGAAAACATTGCATAAGCATATCATGCATTTCATTGCATAAGCAGGTATTTCGAGACAGGTTTCTTATTCTTTTCGCTGTTTATTTTAGCAAAAGAAATGGCTCTTGAACAAACAGTAAAGGACCTTCAAGCTCAAAATGCTCAGTTCCAACAAATGTTCCTGGCTCTGGCTAAGGGGCAAGAAGATCTGAAAGCTCTTATCATCAAAGAGAAGACAAAGAAGGCAAAGAAACCAATTGGTGTTTTGAATATGGGAAGAAGGTTCAGAGGACCGGCCAAGTGAGCTCTAGATTTCGCAACCCCGTCCAACGAGGGGGACAAACAAGAAGAAAAGCCAATAGAAGAAAACAATAACCCTGGGACTGATGAGGAAGAGGCTGATTACTCTAAGAAACAATATCCTTCTGCTGATGATAAATACAAACAGCTAGAGGATCGTCTCAATACTATGGAAATTCATAGGGTACCCGGGCTAGATTTTGAAGAGCTAGGACTGGTCTCAGGGGTGGTCATCCCTTAGAAATTCAAGGTCCCCACATTTTCTAAGTATGACAGTTCCTCTTGTCCTAAGCTGCACTTAAGGTCATATGTCAGGAAGATTCAACCCCACACTACTGATAGGAATCTGTGGATACATTTCTTCCGGGAAAGTTTGTCAGAGACGTAGTTGGAATGGTTCTGTCAGCTGGAGGGGACCAATATCCTCAATTGAGAAGACTTGGCTGCTACTTTTTACAAGAAGTACCAATATAATGCTGACCTCGCTCCAAATCTTACATAATTGCAAAGTATGTCTATGGGTTCCGGCGAAGGTTTCAAAGATTATACCCAGAAATGGAGGGATCTTGCGGGAAGAGTCCAGCCTCCTCTGTTTGATAGAGAGCTGGTAGACATGTTCTTGGGCATGTTGTCTGGTCCATTCTTCAATCATCTGATTGGAAGCTCTTCAGTCTGATTTACGAAGATGATTTTGACTGGTGAGTGGGTAGAAGCTAGTATCAAATGTGGTAAGATATAAAAAGATGCGTCCTCCAGTACAGTAAAGAAACCCTTCACTGGAAAGAAGGAGGTCAATGCTGCTTATGGCCAAAGGAATCAAAGCAAAATTGAACATCGTCTAACGGTAGGGGCTGTTATGATCTCCAATCCTGCATCAAACCCACAACGAAATAATCAGCACAGACCGGATGCGCCCAGAAGACAGTTCACCCGGATCAACATGACCTTATCCCAAGTTTTGCCACACTTGTTGAAGTCCAACCCGGTGACTCTAAAGGAAGCTCATAAGAATCCCAATACTGCATCTCCCCGCTACAACCCAAATGCTCAATGTTCCTACCATTCCGAAAGTCTGAGGCACGACACAAACAATTGTTGGGCTCTGAAAAATAAGGTGCATGATCTTATTGAGGCGAATGAGATTGAGTTTGACCCTCATAAGACTCCCAACATCATAACTTCACCAATGCCCAACCATGAACCGGGAGTCAGTGCTATTGATCTTGTTTCTGATACAGAAGAGGCTGATAGTGACTGTGACATGGACAAGTGGATCTTCCCAACTATCAGCAGTGGACTCAACAATTGGGAGGCCAAGGATTTTGTTCCTATTACTTTTATTCAAGAGTAATTGTCTTTCATTTTTTTTGGGATATGTAATATTTAAACAATTGAAACTCTAAAGCCTTGTGTATTACCCTAGATGCAATGGTCTATTTGTAAGGGTTATTACTTCATTTTCATATGTCATTAATAAATTATTGGACTTTTGCATGCAAATTTTATGCTCCATGTCTTTCTTTTATGCTTTTACTTTATCAAAAATAGCTATGCTCTCTTACACACACCCATATATCAAATTGCAGATCCACATCCACTCTGGATCCCATTGATAATGGTTCTTCTATTTCCAATTATGATTTTGAAAATCCGATCTACCAAGCCGAGGACGAAGGTGAGGAAGATTGTGAAGTACCAGGAGAACTTGTCGTACTGTTACAATAGGAGGAAAGGGCAATACAACTTCATGAAGAGTCGGTTGAGACAATGAACTTGGGTACTGAGGAGGATAAGAAGGAAGTTAAGATAGGTTCCGATCTAGAGCATAGTGTCAAAAAACGGTTAATTCAGGTGTTACATGACTATGTTGAGATCTTTTCCTGGTCATACGAATACATGCCAGGACTTGATACTGATATTGTGGTTCATCGCCTACCGGAAAAAGAGGACTGCTCCCTAGTGAAACAGAAGGTTCGTCGTATGCGGCCAGAGATATCAGAAAAGATCAAGGTTGAAGTCATGAAACAGTTCAATGCTATTTTCCTAGCTGTAACCTCTTATCCATAATGGGTTACTAATGTTGTTCCAGTACCTAAGAAGGACGATAAGGTACGTATGTATGTGGATTACAGAGAACTAAATAGGGAAAGCCACGAGGATGACTTTCTGCTTCCCCATATTGATGTTCTGGTTGAAAACACCGCACAACATAAGGTATTATCCTTCATGGATGGTTTCTCCGGGTACAATCAGATCAAAATGGCGCCTGAAGATATGGAGAAAACAACCTTCGTCACGCAGTGGGGTACTTTCTGTTACAAAGTTATGCCATTTGGGTTAAAGAACGCCGGGGCAACCTATCAGCGTGCCATGGTAGCTTTGTTTCATGATATGATCCATCACGAGATAGAGGTCTATGTTGATGATATGATAGCCAGGTCTCAGACCGAAGAGGAGCACCTTGATCACCTGCAAAAGCTATTTGAAAGGCTGAAGAAATACAAACTGAGGCTGAAACTGAATAAGTGCACCTTTGGAGTAAGATCTGGTAAGCTCTTAGTCTTCGTTGTCAGCGGCAAAGGTAATGAAGTAGACCCTGCAAAGGTTAAATCTATACAAGAAATTCCAACTCCTCGCACTGAGAAGGAGGTTAGGGGATTCTTGGGACGTCTAAACTACATTGCCAGATTCATTTCCCATGTAACCGCTACTTGTGAGCCAATCTTTAAATTACTGAAGAAAGATCAAGCAGTGAAGTTGAATGACGATTGCTAGACTTCCTTTGACAATCAAAGAATATCTTCAGGAGCCTCCAATTTTGATGTCGCCGGTTGAAGGAAGACCTTTGATCATGTACTTAACAGTATTAGAGAATTCAATGGGGCGCGTGCTGGGACAGCATGACGAGTCTGGTCAAACAGAGCACGCAATATACTACCTTAGCAAAAAATTTACCGACTGTGAAACAAGATACTCACTACTCGAGAAAACTTGATGCGCTTTGGCATGGGCTGCTCGCCGACTAAGACAGTATATGTTGACTCACACTACCTTATTGATATCCAAAATGGATCCTATCAAATACATCTTTGAGAAGCCCGCCCTCTCTGGAAGAATAGCAAGATGGAAAATGAACCTGACCGAATACGACATTCAATATACAACCCATAAAGAAATTAAGGGAAGTGTATTAGCTGATCATTTAGCTCATCAGGCTGTGGACGACTACCAGTCCATGAATTTTGAATTCCCGGATGAGAACATCATGTTAGTAACTGATTGTGAAGAACATGGACCGGATGAAGGACCTGAAAAAGGATCCCGAAGGAATATGGTTTTTGACGGGGCTTCCAACGCACTCGGCAATGGCATCGGTGCCGTGATCATATCTCCCGAAGGCTGTCATACTCCTTTCACTGCCAGTCTATGTTTCAATTGTACCAACAATATGGCTGAATATGAAGCATGCATTATGGGTCTCAAAACTGCTATCGACTTGAGGATCAAATTCTTGAGTATATTTGGAAACTCGACCTTAGTAATCAGTCAAGTTAAAGGAGAATGGGACACAAAGCATCCTAATATCATCCCTTACAGAGAGCATGTGTTTACACTGATTCCACACGTTGAAGAAGTTACCCTTGAGCATTTTCCACGAGAGGAAAATCAACTAGTGGACGCGCTAGCTACTATGTCATCCATGTTCAAGGTCATGTAGGATAATGAAGCTCCTAATATCACTATTGAGAGAATGGATGAACCAACATACTGTCATGAGATTGATACTGAAGAAGTAGTGGACAAACCTTGGTTCCATGATGTCAAAAGATATCTCGAAGCCCAAGAGTATCCTGATGGAGAATCAATCAATGATAAGAAGTTCCTAAGAAGGTTCTCTGCCAAGTTCTTCCTTAGTAACAAAATCCTCTACAAGTGCAACCATGATTCTACTTTACTCCGGTGTGTGGATAAAAATCAAGTAAAAAAGATTATGGCAGATTTGCACGAAGGTTCCTTTGGCACCCATTCTAGTGGGCACACAATGGCTAAAAAAATTCTTCTAGCAGGATACTACTGGTCCACTATGGAAGCAGATTGTTATCAACATTCACGAACTTATCACAAGTTCCAGATCTATGCTGATAAAGTACATGTGCCTTCGGTTCCCTTGAACGTTTTAACTGCTCCCTAGCCTTTCACAATGTGGGGCATCAATATGATTGGGGAGATTAGACCTACAGCTTCTAATAGGCATCGCTTCATCCTGGTCTCCATTGATTACTTCACCAAGTGGGTTGAGACAACTTCATTTTCTTTTATTACCAAGAACGTTGTGGCCTGATTCATCAGACATAACCTTATCTGTCGGTATGGTATTCCAGAAATAATCATTAGGGATAATGGTACCAATCTCAATAATACTATGTTCACCGAGCTCTGCATGAATTCAAGATCCAGCATCATAACTCTTCTCCTTACCGGACAAAGATGAATGGCATTGTAGATACTGCTAATAAAAATATCAAAAAGATCATACAGAAGATGACGGTGACATATAAAGATTGGCATGAGATGTTACCATTTGCTCTCCATGGTTACCGTACCACAGTGCACACATCAATAGGGGCAACTCCATTCTCTTTGGTATATGGTATGGAAGCTGTCCTACCCATTGAAGTCCAGATCCCTTCCTTGAAAATCATGAAGGATGCAGGTTTGAATGAAGACGAATGGGTTCAGACTCGACTCGACCAATTAAACCTGATTGACGAGAAAAGGCTTGCGGCTGTCTGTCATGGTCAGATGTATCAAAAATGTATGATTAAAGCTTTTAATAAGAAGGTCAGACGTCAGGTATATCGGGCTGGGGACCTAGTAATCAAGCGCATCATACTGCCGAAAAGTGATCCCAGAGGCAAATGTACTCCTACATACGAAGGGCCATTTGTGATCAAGAACATATTTTCTGGTGGAGCCATGATCTTAACCAATATGGACGGTGACGACCTTCTGCACCCTGTAAACGCGAACATAGTTAAAAGATACTATGCATGAACAAAGACCCGTTAGGTTGACTGGCCTAGGAAAAAATAAGGGCATCCCGGCGAACCAAAATGGTTCGGGCAAAAATTAGGGATATACACATGGAAAAATCTGTACACCCGACAAGTCGAAAACCTGAAAAGGCGGCTTGGACAAAAAAGGGTATCCCAGTGGACTGAAAACCCGAAAGGGCGGTCTAGGCAAAAGTTAGGGATTTTAAGCGTATAACTATGTCCTGTTGGATCACCTTTCATCCAATCTTCAGTATCAACTATCAAGCTCAAGTGGTACTAATCAATCCAGTCAGCTTCGAACAAGCAGCAAAAGAGATGAGACACTCAAAGTCATAAAGGAAATAGCATAATGCGAACCCATTGGGATCGTTTCACATAGTTATTCTTCTTTGTATACTATTTTTGTATAGTTTTCATTCTTATGATGGCATTCTCTTACTACGATGTCCGTCTCCTTGTACAAAAACGGCTATTATGGGCAAAACTTATTCAAATTAATACAAAACTACCTCTTTGAAAGTGCAAAACTATTTGCTTTTATTTTCCTGTTTTGTTTTCAAAAACGTCCAGTGATTATTTTTGAACATATGCATTTGAATGTGATTACTGTTTACAAATACACGCATAAAAAACAGAAAGACAGTTACTAATGGCTTTAAGAAACATGAGAATGTCTAAAGGCCATCCAAAAAATCCTAGTAAATACTTTATCCAATAGGTACAGAGGCAGGGGCATCCTACTATAAAGTCACTTCCATATCCTCAGCATACAGCCTAATGATGTCAAGTGTTCTTATATCCCCGGCGGAGCAAGAATCTCTAATTACTGCCTCGACATCTTAAAGAATTCCCTAACCTGGGTCACAAGCTTTTCAGGACTCCCCAGCAGGATTTCATAAAAATCCCCAAGCAGTTCATGCAGTTTCCCTTCCTCAATAGAGTTTATTTCTCAAACAACGGAAATCCATCTCCCAGCATTTTAACTTCAACAAAATTTGAAGACTTACACTCTTCATCCCCAGCAACAGTCAGGGATTTATTTCCCCCAGTTCAGCAATACATCAATAGAACGACTAACACGTTCATACATTGCATTCATACACCATCTTACAAGCGTAAAAGAATATGCAACACGAATTCATATATCTCAATATCATTCATTTTGAGAGCATAATTTGCTTGTCATGCGTCATGATATTGCATGCAGCTAACTCTTTACCTTTTCAGAAAAGATCGACAGATGAATGTCATCACCAATTTTCAATAGTTCCAGATTAATACCCGAAACCAAACGGGAAAACTATCTTTCTTTCGCTTAGGTCAGAGATTAATACCTGAAACCAGACATGGCAACTATCTCAACAACCAACAAAAGCAAGTTCCGAATTAATACCTGAAACAAGACATGACAACTATCTGTGAACAGTTGATTATAGATCAATTCCCGAAACTAAATGGGGTGACTATCTACACGACCAGATGAAATAATGTTACACGGGTTCCTTCTCTCCAGATGCAGCTTTACACAGGCTCATCCTGAAACAATCTTACACAGATTCCTTCTCAATCCCCAGATGCAGCTTTACACGGGCTTCTTCTCACAATCTCCTTATGAAGTTTAACACGGACTCATCCTAAGGAAGCCTTACACAGGTTACTTCTAATACATTTCCAGATAACAAGTTAATTTCATTCTCCCCATCAAGTTACTGTGAAGCCCGTATTTCAACCAGAAAATAGAAAACTTTCATCTCTCCAGTTCAGAGATAACTCTTCAGTAGAGGCTTGGACAACTGAAGCTCCTAGATTCTATTCCCCACAGAGTTTTCCTCAAGCAGAAGAACAACAAAAATTAACCTTCCCCAACGGAGTCCTCCTCAGACAACAGGAACATGAATCCCCATGAAGAGACCTCTTATGAATTTAGCATCTACTTTGGATGGCATCTTTAAGCCCATCTCTAACAACTCTCAGTCATCTTATCCAAATGTCATCTTTAAGCACATTCCCTACACAATCAACCATCACATCATCGAGTGCAAATTTATGGGCACTCTAGTGTTCAATCATCTTCCACCTTCAGATCACGAAAGGCAAATAAGCCAATCTAAATCTTCAGGTTTAAGAAGATTGAACAGGGACAGCTGTTGTACCCCAAAATTTAGCCACCTTTTTCTCAAGACATTTTCTCACAAGGATTTTCAAAAGGGCAAGTTTGCACAAGTACAATTTGATTTTTGTCTTCCAGGCATCAAATCGAAGAAAATCAAGACTGCTTCGATTTCCCAAGTTCGACTGGACTTTGGCCCCCTTCAAGTCTGCTTTGATTTCCCAAGCTTCGACTAGACATTGGCCCCCTTCAATTTACCTTTTATCCACTAGGCAAAGGCTCCTTCAACATGCCTTCGATTCATAAGGTAGAGTCTTCCTCAGACTTGCCTTTGATTCACAAGGCAGAGGCTTCCTCAGACTTGCCTTCAATTCACTAGACGAATACCTGCTTCAGGCTTGCTTTCGATTCACTAGGCAAATACTTCGTTTGTGCCTGGTTCGATTCACTAGGAAATGGTATCCTTTGTGCCTACTTTGATCCATAAAACAATAGCCTCCCTCATGCTAGTATTCACAAGGAATTTGCTTCCTTTGTGCTAGCTTTGACTGGGCAATAGCTCCCTCTGAAATGGCTTGCTTCAATTCCACCTCTGGTCCCTTCAACACAGAGTTTCTACATTATGAACACGCATTGGTGGCCCATTCGAAGAAACATACAAGTGGTGCCTTTGAAGGACATACCTTTAGCCCATTCGAAGAAACATACAAGTGGAGCCTTCGAAGGATATACATTTAGCCCATTCGAAGAAACTCATAAGTGATGCCTTCGAAGGACATACAATTGGTCCATTCAAAGGACACATAATTGTTGGAAACAAGTTTGTTTTGTATTCTGATGAGTTTGGTTCAAGATGCTTGCTGACCAAAAGTCCTACATGCTGTCAAGCCCAAGCATCCTGCACAATAACATTCGAAGAAGGTAACAAAAGAAGCTTCGACTGGCCAGAAGGAAGTGTTCGATTAGGCTAGTTGGATAGTTTCAGATCAAGCAACTAAAGAAGATAGTGGCTCAATCGAAGAATCCACAATTATGAGGCCTGAAACCATTCGAATTGGAATTCAGGGTCAATCATAGAACAACGCTTGAGAGCTGGTCAAAAGAAAGAGTCTATGCAGATGGTGACTAAATTGAAGACGCTCTGAGAAGGAAAGCTCTGAATATTTCGAATTGGAATTCAGAGCCATCGAAGAGAACAATGCTCTGATGAGGAAACTCTGAGTAATTCGAATTGATGCAGATGTCGACTTAATCGAAGCAGCTCTGAAGATGAAATATTTGAGCAATTCAAATTTGTGCAAGGTGCCAACCATAATTTGTCCAGGTTCATTCAAAGCTCAAAACGACATGAAATCCTCAAAAAAGGCAACCCTTTTTAAGGCTGTCGATTCTGCCTTCAAAACCTGATTAATGGTTGTTTCTTGCCATTTTCATTCACCACTGCCATCTACAAATACAAGGTGTGATACGGTGGGAGAACTGACTTGAGGTTTTGCGTTTTGTCGCAAATGTTGCGGTTAGCAAGAGTCGCCACCGACTTTTCTTTTATCCAAAAAGGAAAGGTGAAAAAGCACAGGAAAGACCTTTAAAGATGTTTTTTGAGTTCAGGGGGTAGATTATGAAAAGGGAAGGTATTATCACCCTTTTCATCCATGGTTTTCCACGGGCTCTTAGTTACTTGCTAGATCACTTGCTTTTGTTTGAAATTGTACTTTGTGTGTGTAGTTTTTTGAAAGTATTTTTGAAAATGGAACTTCGTAATGGTTCTCGTTTCTATAAGAACACCTACAAAGTGTTTGTTTCAAAAATAGTTCAAAGGTGTGTTTGTGAGATGTGTTTTTGAAAGTATTTTGAAAATGTAACTTTGTAATGATTCTCATTTCTATAAGAACGCGTACAGTGTTTGTTTCAAAAATAGTTCAAAGATGAGAGTGTGGGTGTATAAAAATGTTTTTGTTGTGAGCAAGCGAATAACTAGGAGCGAATCTACCTACTCGAAAGGTCTTAAATGTGTTTTTCCTCCTCCTTTAGATGTTGCTATCTTACCATTAATTTGGTAAGAAGCCCCATCGTTGGATGTGAAGGGACGGGCGTTGGGACGTTTGTATAGTCATAAAAGGCAACATATGGGACGTTTTAGCAATGTCGTTTTAGGGACTATATCGTTTAACGAAGGCAACATCGAGGGTCATCGAGGGACTACGATCTTTTATCGAGGGTCTTTGCTAAAACACCCATGCTCGAGGGACATGACTATTTTCCGAAAGGGGCAACGAGATGGGATTACCCTAAGGGTGCATGTGTGAATAGTGTGTTAGTTTGCATTCATTTTGTCTTGTTTTTGAAAGTCATCTATTTGTTGATTTCATCTTGCCATACATCTTATTTACTAGCATTATATGAAAAGCAAGTAAAGTGCAAAAAATAAAATCTAAGCTATTACATCGCTTTAGGGGGATGGGGGTACAAATTTACAATGGGGATGAAGTGGAAACTGAAATATTACAACCATATCGAATGATAATGAAAACAATATAAAAACAGTGTAAAATAAAAGGAAAACTGCATTTTGAACTGCTATGTGTCGACCCATGCTGCTATGCATCGACACATAGCTTTTCCCTGCCCCTGTAAAACAAAATTAGTTCAGTATGAGTCGACCCATAATGGGATGTATCGACTCATATGCCTTTTGCATCGATGCGAAACGCGTATGTATCGACTCATAGGCCTTTCCAGCTTCTGTTTAGTGAAATCTGTTCAGTATGGGTCGACACATAATGGGATGTGTCGACTCATGCACCTTCTTGTATCGATGCGAAATGCGTATGTATCGACTCATAGGCTTTTCCAGCTTCTGTTTTGTGACCTGAATTCAGAATGGGTCGATGCATGAGGGTTATGTGTCGACTCATACCCTGTATTTTCACTAAGATGGGTCGACACATGTGGATATGTGTCGATACATTCTGCCCTTTTCTGCCTTAAAACACCATTCTTTGCATACGTCAGTTAGTTTTTAACATATAAATGAATAACATGAACAACAAATAAATGATTAACTTCAAAAATAGTGATTTCTACATCCTATAAACAGAAAAGTTGATGTATGGAAAAGGCAAGGTAAAGATGACTTACCTTAAAACTGCACTTTTGGTTTTGAATCCAAATACCCTTCAAGATGTTGTATGAACCTTAAGGAAGCTCTAACAGGCTGCTAGACTTTCCTTTTTTGTTGAAGGTTACTAAACAACCTCTGTATGGTATGAAATGTTTGGATGGTTTTTTAGATGGAATATGCAAAGTGTGAGAAGTTTAAAGGTTTAGACTTCAAAACTCAAGAGTGGAGGTTTTATGGACTGTTATGGCTTTTTTGTGAATATGAGATTTTAAGGGTTTATCAATAAATTTTTTGGCTGTTCTCCTTGTTCTCTCTCTCTCTCTCTCTCTCTCTCTCTCTATATATATATATATATATATATATATATATATATATATATATATATATATATATATATATATATATATATATATATATATATATATATATATATATATATATATATATATATATATATATATATATATATATATATATATATATATATATATATATATATTTTCTAACCTTTTTCCAACCTCTTTCTCTTGCAAATGCTTCTTCTATTTATAGGCAAGAGGTTTGTGCATATGAGCAGACTAAGTTTGCAAGACAACATGTTATGGTTTGGTTGGGATGTAAGTATCAAACTATGTCAAGTACTCCATGGTCCCAAGATGAAGTACCAAAGTTGCTGGTTTAGAGGGATTGATTTCCATGTTTTATGGTAGAGTAAAGTCTGAAATAAACAAAGTATGGGCTCAAGACAAACTTTGTACAAAAAGTTTGCTTTTCAAGAATAACAATGATGCCTTTATGCCATAAATGGAAAGATCCTTTGGACAATGGCTTAAAATCTTGGGTAATGGCTCAAGCTCTTGTGTAAACATTAAATTATGTTGAGATTTGCAAGTCACAAGACCTGTAAAGTGAGATTATGCAGCACATCATGCCAATTGGATTATGTGTTCTTCAACAAAAAGGGCTTGTAATTCAAGAATGGATGCTCAACTTCATGCCCTTGAATCTCCTAGCTCAAGTATGATAAATTCATGCTCTTGGATGTTTTGGAAAGCTTGAAACACCCTCTATAACTTTCATGTTTTCCATTTTGACAAAATCATCTTGGAACTATGTGAAAAAACGCCAAGAAGTTGGGATAAAATCCTGCATAAAATCTGTTGAAAAATTCTCTAAGTGTTAAATGAAAATGTCATGACTTCATGAATTTATAACTCAAAATCCAAGAACTTCTAGGAGAAGTTGTGCAAAGCAATGTTGTAGATATCATGGAGGTCTACAACTTTCATGTTGAAAGTTTCCCTTGAACTGTCTTGCATCTTGGTGAAAGAATGGCATGAAGTGATGGAATTATCATGTATAAAAACACTTAGAAAATTTCTAAGTCTTGGAAATCTTGACTTTTCAAGTTGACTTTTGACTTTCTTAACTTCTTGATGATCAAGCTTGATATTCTTGAATGTCTTGATGAAATTTGATCTTTGAAATGTAATGTTGACCAAAAAAATCAAAGTTTAACTTTTCAGTATGCAATTGACCATTTTGCCCTTGTGCCAATTTCAAGCCTAAATTGATGCATCAGTGCTGCAAACTTGACGTCGTAGAACATCTTGTGAGAAAATACTTGAAAAATGAGAGGGAAAATTTTGGGGTACAACAGCTGCCCTTGTTCAATCTTCTTACACCTGAAGAGTTAGATTGGCGAGTTTTTCCATTCGTGACTCGAAGGTGGAAGATGATTGGACACTAGAGTGCCCAGAAATTTGCACTCGACGATGCGATGATAGGAGGAATGGGCTTAAATATGCCATTTGGAGAGGTGATAGAATCTTGTTGGAGATGGGCTTGTAGACGCCATCCAAGAATGCTTGTTGAATTGTAATTTGTAAGTTGGAAGAATGAGTATCAGAATTGCGTCCATGTCTGGAGTGTATCTGAGCTGTATCTGAATGAGTATCATGATGGCATCCGTATCTGGAGCGTATCTGAACTGTATCTAGAAGTTGAATCTGAATGAGTATCAGGATGGCATCCGTATCTAGAGCGTATCTGAACTGTATCTAGAAACTGAATCTGAATGAGTAACAGAATGGCATCCGCGTCAGGAGCGTATCTGAACTGTATTAGAAAGTTGGGTTGTTTGATGATGAGTCCGTGTAAAACTTCATCTGAAATTTCCTTAGAAGGAACCTGTGTAGGGTTGCTTCATGATGAGTCAGTGTAAAACTTCATCTTGGAAAGAAGGAACCTGTGTAGGGTTTCTTGATGATGAGTCTGTGTAAAACTGCATCTGGAATTGAGAAGGAACCTGTGTAGGGTTGCCTGATGATGATGAGTCTGTGTAAAACTTCATCTGAAATTTCCTGAGAAGGAACCTGTGTAGGGTTGCTTCATGATGAGTCAGTGTAAAACTTCATCTTGGAAAGAAGGAACCTGTGTAGGGTTTCTTGATGATGAGTCCGTGTAAAATTGCATCTGGAATTGAGAAGGAACCTGTGTAGGGTTGCCTGATGATGAT
Organism: Vicia faba; assembly: GCA_948472305.1. Classification (NCBI taxonomy): domain Eukaryota; kingdom Viridiplantae; phylum Streptophyta; class Magnoliopsida; order Fabales; family Fabaceae; genus Vicia; species Vicia faba. Next base: position 77,378,627 of record OX451738.1, on the reverse strand, counting down.
GAGTCCGTGTAAAACTGCATCTTGGAAAGAAGGAACCTGTGTAGGGTTTCCTGATGATGAGTCAGTGTAAAATTGCATCTTGGGAAGAAGGAACCTGTGTAGGGTTGCTTCATGATGAGTCAGTGTGAAACTTCATCTTGGAAAGAAAGAACCTGTGTAGGGTTTCCTGATAATGAGTCAGTGTGAAACTTCATCTTAGGAAGAAGGAACCTGTGTAGGGTTGCTTCATGATGAGTCAGTGTAAGACTGCATCTTGGAAAGGAGGAACCTGTGTAGGGTTTCCTGATGATGAGTTCGTGTAAAACTGCATCTTGGGAAGACGGAACCTGTGTAGGGTTGCTTCATGATGAGTCCGTGTGAAACTGCATCTTGGAAAGAAGGAACCTGTGTAGGGTTGCTTCATGATGAGTCCGTGTAAAACTGCATCTTGGAAAGGAGGAACCTGTATAGGGTTTCCTGATGATGGGTCCGTGTAAAACTGCATCTTGGGAAGAAGGAACCTGTGTAGGGTTGCTTCATGATGAGTCCATGTGAAACTTCATCTTGGGAAGAAGGAATCTGTGTAGGGTTGCCTGAGCTGGTCAAATAGATAGTTGTCATGTATGGCTTCAGGTATTAATCTAAAATCAGTCGTCCATAGATAGTTTTCCTGGCTTGTTACAGGTATTAATCTGGAACTTGAAAAGGCTGCTGGTAGCCATCTGTTGATTGACCTTTTCCTGAAAAAGGTAAAATGTTAGTTGTATGCAATGTCATGATGTATGAAATGCACGATGTCATGATGTTCTCAAAATAAATGAGATTGTGTTGTATGCACTTATCATGTATGTAAATAGGAGGTGTGAAATGTTTATGAATGCATTTTCGTTTGGGAAAATAAATCCTTGACAAATGTCAGGGAGTCGTTAAATCCTAGACTGCTGTTGAAGAGTATGTGTGTCTTCAAGCTTTGCTTAGAATATTTCTACCGGGGATTCCTGTTTTGTTGTTTGAGGAGAACTCCGCTGGGGAATATTGAAAACTCTGTGGGGAGTATGTTTATTCCTGCTTGGGGAAAGAGTTCAGGAGTCTCGATTGTCCGTTGCTCTATTGGGGAGTCGAAGTTGAACTAGTGTCTGGTTGGGTCCAGGCTTCACAGTAACTTACTGGGGATTGTAGAGTAGTCTATTGGGGAAGAGGGGTTGTGGTCCTCTGATTTGGGGAGGCCACCTCAAGCTGGGGATTTCTGCCGTTTGTTGAGGAAATAAACCCTGTTGCCAGTCTGTTAAAGAGGTGACGACTTTGTTGGGGAAGTTCTCGAGGATTCTTGAAGTCGTCTCAGCTGGGGAAAGGTTTTCAGAGATTAAACTCTTGTTGGGGAATCATCCTATGAGAAGGATTTTGGGGAGATTTGTCACTGCCCCTAGTAGCGAGTGTTTGTGGCACTGCCTGGAAATGTTTGACTGTACGTAACCCTTTGCTGAGATTGGCGTTCAATGCCCCCAAGTAATGGAGACCTGCCCCTGGTTATTCTGTACTTCTTGAGAGATTTCCTGGAATCTTGACTGGACTGCCCCAGGTGTGCTAGATAGTGACATGTCATGCCCCCTTGTTTATAGGAGATTTTTCGTTGGAAGTTTCATCCCACTTGAAGTGATTTTGTTCACTGGGAGAGCTTTCGTTCATTGGATATTCTTTGTGTGAATTTCTATGCTGTCAAACAAATAGCCATATGCAAACAGCGATATTCAAATAATGCAAAGTTTATGCTTGTCTTGGAGTTTTGAAAAATGCATTTTTGTAAGTAAAGAAATTTTGTAAGAAAAATTCAACTCAGGATTTAGAGCAAAGCCTTACAGGAGTCAGGACACCTTTGGTAACAGTATGCTTTCGAACTAACTCATGCTTCAATTAGGACTTTTGAAGGGTTGTAACGTGGCTTGGTTCACGGTTTAAGAAACAAAGGATAAAGGCTCAAAGTGTATTTGTACCCACCCGTTCTTCGTGATGTTCTTCAATCCTAAGCTTAGTTAATTGTGCGTTTGAACTCCAATTGAGTCTGGAATGACGTTTTGGTGATGGTTCAGACATGTTAAGTTTGTCGGAAGGCCGTCATTTTCTGCAACATTTTTTCATTTTGTTGAGGATTTGTAGTAACCTCTTTTGATTGATTTGTTATCCCTAATTTTTGCCTGACTGTTCTTGTTTTGAGATTACAGTCAGCGGGATGCCCCAGTTTTCTTAAGTCTCCTTTGTAGGTTTTGACTTAATGGGCTTTTCTTTTTGAGAGACAATGATTGCCTATTTGGTAGGGAACCATCACCGTCTTTTGATTTTTTTGATGTCATTCATTGTATTACGAGATGAGAGTTTGCGGTTAAACGCGCGTTTGAATTAACTGAGAGACTACCCTGCCTCATGTTTTGATTAAAGGTTTCAATTTGTGTTAAAATAGAAAACTTCTACTTCTTTGGCTTGAAGGGGTTGACTAGGGATTATCTTCCTTATAACTCCAGTGTTTAGGATTTGAAAGAATGCCTGTACATCGTCAACAAGGTCTGTCCAAAAGCATACTGTATGAGATGAAGGCATTGTTTTCGTCATCCTCCCTCTAAAGGCTTGTAACTTTTAGCAAGAGTTGAATGTCATAAAGAAAGTAGAAAACATAGTTTAAATGAGTGGATCAAATCAAGACAAACATATGCAGTGCATTAATGAAACAAAGTTTAACATTAATAGATAATTGTTTGAATAACAAAAGAAATTACAATTGAAAATTCAAAATGAAACAAGTTGCTCTCAATGACTTGGAAAGGGAGTAGTGATCATGTTTGGAGTCTCTGGAGGGTCGAATTCGATCTCCTTGGCGTCAATCAAATTCCGAATCTTGTACTTCAATGCCCAGCAATCGTTAGTGTCATGCCCGAGACTGTTAGAATGATAAGCACATGTCGCATTAGGATTGTAGTTAGGAGAAGAAGTTTGGGGGTTTGGATGAGGTCCTATCAATGCAATCAGATTCATCCTCAACAAGTGTTGTAGCGCTTGAGACAGCGGCATGTTGATGTTAGTAAATTGTCTTTTAGGCTCGTCTGGCCTTCATTGATTTCCCTTTTGCTGTTGTCGGTGTGACGCAGAACCAGAGATCAGGACTGCCCCTACGTGTTGGTCATGGCGACTCTTTTGACTGTACACAGCATTGGACTCTTTCTTCCCACTGTATGGCTTTTTCTGAGCATCAGAAGGTGTAGCTTCTTGAATCTTTCCACTTTTTATGCCAGCTTCGACCCTTTCTCCGGTCAATATTAGCTCGGTGAACCCGGCTGAGGAGCTTCCGATCAAGTGATTGAAGAAAGGTCCTGTCAGAGTTCCCATGAAGATGTCAATCAGCTCCCTGTCAGTTAAAGGGGGTTGCACCCTACCAGCCAGATCTCTCCATTTTTGGGCGTACCCTTTGAAGCTTTCGTTGGAACCCATGGTCTTGTTCTGCAATTGCACACGAGTTGGTGCAAGATCAGCATTGTACTGATACTGCTTGTAGAAAGCAGCAGCTAAATCCTCTTAGGTGTGGATGCGAGAACTCTCCAATTGATAGAACCATTCGAGTTGAGTCCCGACTAGGCTCTCTTGGAAGAAATGGATCCAAAGCTTTGGATCAGTTGTGTATGGTTGAATTTTGCGGACATAAGACTTTAAGTGCATCTTAGGGCAAGAGACTCCAATCGTACAGGGCAAAGGTAGGGACTTTGAACTTTGGCGGGATGACCACTTCAGAAACCAAACCCATGTCTCCTAAATCAAAGCCAGGTATTTGTTGAATCTCCATAGCACCGAGGCGATCCTCCAACTGTTTGTATTTGTCATCAGCGGGAGGATATTGTTCCTCGGAGTAGTCGGCTTCAACTTCATCAATCTCCAAATTGTGGTCTTCTTCAAGACTATCCCCCGTGTTGGATGGAGTTGAAAGATCTAGAGCTCTCTTGAATGGTCCTCCAGGTCTTCTTCTCAAGTTCAGGACGCTTATTGACTTCTTGGACTTTTTCTTCTTGTCTTTAAGAAGGAGAGCTTTCAGGTCCTCTTACCCCTTAGCCATAGCTAGAAACATTTGTTGGAATCGAGCGTTTTGAGCTTGGAGATCTTTCACCGTTTGTTCCATATCCATCTTACTGAAATAAACAGTAGGAAGATAAGGAGACCTGTATGGTAGAAACCTGTCATGACATGATGCATGATATGTAGATGCATGTTTTTAAGGATCTCACGGGGTAAACACAAGAAAAAGTTAGAGATTGAATTTTGATCAACATCTTTGATTGGAGAACTTTGTATCAGTGGATGTCCTTCCACAAGAATTAAGCTCACCATGTCAAGTGGGTCATAGCCCTTGACTCAAGTTTGTTGTACTTGATCTTTGACGATGTTTGGTCAGAGGAAAATAAATCCTCTTGCCCCTTGATAGACATCTGGTTCATTGTGAAACTGCATCAAAGACCCTCGAGATCCTTGAAATGGTTATTGAAAATGCTATGGTATGATGTTATGATGTTAAGCACAAGTATGCAAAGTAAACAAGCTTATACAAATAATCATGTACACGCAAAGCAGACAAGTCCTTAGGTTTAGGCTTGCATGGAGTTTGTAGGTAAGTACCCTCTTGAAGTTTAGTTGGCTTAACCTGTCCTAATAATAGTAACCGGGTTCTAAGGAGCCCAATATCACTGGATTGTTTCCTTGGTCATTGTTTCAGCTCAAGCCTCTTTAATGGCGACCGAAATATCCCAAGAAACCAAACCTCAATGAGTGTAGTATCGAGTATCTACAAACTTCGGACTGCACCAAAGTCGGTCATCTCACTACATCCTAAAGACCAAGTTGGTCAAGTAAAGGGTTCTAGAAGTTCATTAGTGCTTCATGACATCACTCAGCGGCCCCGTATTCTCTTTGATTGACTCAAAGGCTACCGATACCCACAAATATGTCACACTAACATAGCTATTGTTTAGACCATGTCGGTATACCCCGCACAGTTTCCATAACGTATTTCTATTTACCTACAATGTTTCCCAAATCCGGGTGGAGGATTCAAACCCAAACAAAGAACCATAATGTAAAGCAAACAAGTCAAACAGTGTAAGCAAATAAATGTGATCTAGCCATAAGGTAACCCCACTTTTATTAATAATTCCCCAGCAGAGTCGCCAGTTCTGTGATACGGTGGGAGAACTGACTTGAGGTTTTGCGTTTTGTCGCAAATGTTGCGGTTAGCAAGAGTTGCCACCGACTTTTCTTTTATCCAAAAAGGAAAGGTGAAAAAGCACAGGAAAGACCTTTAAAGATGGTTTTTGAGTTCGGGGGGTAGATTATGAAAAGGGAAGGTATTAGCACCCTTTTCATCCATCGTTTTCCATGGGCTCTTAGTTATTTGCTAGATCACTTGCTTTTGTTTGAAATTGTACTTTGTGTGTGTAGTTTTTTGAAAGTATTTTTGAAAATAGAACTTCGTAATGGTTCTCGTTTCTATAAGAATGCCTAAAAAGTGTTTTTTTTTGAAAATAGTTCAAAGGTGTGTTTGCGAGATGTGTTTTTGAAAGTATTTTGAAAATGTAACTTTGTAATGATTCTCATTTCTATAAGAATGCATACAAAGTGTTTGTTCCGAAAATAGTTAAAAGATGAGAGTGTGGGTGTATAAAAATGTTTTTGTTGTGAGCAAGCGAATAACTAGGAGCGAATCTACCTACTCGAAAGGTCTTAAATGTGCTTTTCCTCCTCCTTTAGATGTGGCTATCTTACCATTGATTTGGTAAGAAGCCCCATCGTTAGATGTGAAGGGACGGGCATTGGGACGTTTGTATAGTCATAGAAGGCAACATATGGGACGTTTTAGCAATGTCATTTTAGGGACTAGATCGTTTACCGAAGGCAACATCGAGGGTCATCGAGGGACTACAATCTTTTATCGAGGGTCTTTGCTAAAACGCCCATGCTTGAGGGACATGACTATTTTTCGAAAGGGGCAACGAGATGGGATTACCCTAAGGGTGCATGTGTGAATAGTGTGTTAGTTTGCATGCATTTTGTCTTGTTTTTGAAAGTCATCTATTTGTTGATTTCATCTTGCCATACATCTTATTTACTAGCATTATATGAAAAGCAAGTAAAATGCGGAAAATAAAATCTAAGCTATTACATCGCTTTAGGGGGATGGGGGTACAAATTTACAATGGGGATGAAGTGGAAACTGAAATATTACAACCATATCGAATGATAATGAAAACAATATAAAAACAGTGTAAAATAAAAGGAAAACTGCATTTTGAACTGCTATGTGTCGACCCATGCTGCTATGCATCGACACATAGCTTTTCCCTGCCCCTGTAAAACAAAATTAGTTCAGTATGAGTCGACCCATAATGGGATGTATCGACTCATATGCCTTTTGCATCGACGCGAAACGCGTATGTATCGACTCATAGGCCTTTCCAGCTTCTGTTTAGTGAAATCTGTTCAGTATGGGTCGACACATAATGGGATGTGTCGACTCATGCACCTTCTTGTATCGATGCGAAATGCGTATGTATCGACTCATGGGCTTTTCCAGTTTCTATTTTGTGACCTGAATTCAGTATGGGTCGATGCATGAGGGTTCTGTGTCGACTCATACCCTGTATTTTCACTAAGATGGGTCGACACATGTGGATATGTGTCGATACATCCTGCCCTTTTCTGCCTTAAAACACCATTCTTTGCATACGTCAGTTAGTTTTTAACATATAAATGAATAACATGAACAACAAATAAATGATTAACTTCAAAAACAGTGATTGCTACATCCTATAAACAGAAAAGTTGATGTATGGAAAAGGCAAGGTAAAGATGACTTACCTTAAAACTGCACTTTAGGTTTTGAATCTAAATACCCTTCAAGATGTTGTATGAACCTTAAGGAAGCTCTAACAGGCTGCTAGACTTTCCTTTTTTGTTGAAGGTTACTAAACAACCTCTGTATGGTATGAAATGTTTGGATGGTTTTTTAGATGGAATATGCAAAGTGTGAGAGGTTTAAAGTTTAGACTTCAAAACTCAAGAGTGGAGGTTTTATGGACTGTTATGGCTTTTTCTGTGAATATGAGATTTTAAGGGTTTATCAATAAAACTTTTGGCTGTTCTCCTTGTTCTCTCTCTCTATATATATATTTTCTAACCTTTTTCCAACCTCTTTCTCTTGCAAATGATTCTTCTATTTATAGGCAAGAGGTTTGTGCATATGAGCTGACTAAGTTTGCAAGACAGCATGTTATGGTTTGGTTGGGATGTAAGTATCAAACTATGTGAAGTACTCCATGGTCCCAAGATGAAGTACCAAAGTTTCTGGTTTAGAGGGGTTGATTTCCATGTTTTATGGTAGAGTAAAGTCATAAATAAACAAAGTATGGGCTCAAGACAAACTTTGTACAAAAAGTTTGCTTTTCAAGAATAACAATTATGCCTTTATGCCATAAATGGAAAGATCCTTTGGACAATGTCTTAAACACTTGGGTAATAGCTCAAGCTCTTGTGTAAACATTAAATTATGTTGATATTTTCAAGTCACAAGACCTGTAAAGTGAAGTTTATGCAGCACATCATGCCAATTGGATTATGTGTTCTTCAACAAAAAGGGCTTGTAATTCAAGAATGGATGCTCAACTTCATGCCCTTGAATCTCCTAGCTCAAGTATGATAAATTCATGCTCTTAGATGTTTTGGAAAGCTTGAAACACCCTCTATAACTTTCATGTTGGCCATTTTGACAAAATCATCTTGGAACTATGTGAAAAAACGCCAAGAAGTTGGGATAAAATCCTGCACAAAATCTGTTGAAAAATTCTCTAAGTGTTAAATGAAAATGTCATGACTTCATGAATTTATAACTCAAAATCCAAGCACTTCTAGGAGAAGTTGTGTAAAGCAATGTTGTATATATCATGGAGGTCTACAACTTTCATGTTGAAAGTTTCCCTTGAACTGTCTTGCATCTTGGTGAAAGAATGGCATGAAGTGATGGAATTATCATGTATAAAAACACTTAGAAAATTTCTAAGTCTTGGAAATCTTGACTTTTCAAGTTGACTTTTGACTTTCTTAACTTCTTGATGATCAAGCTTGATATTCTTGAATGTCTTGATGAAATTCGATCTTTGAAATGTAATGTTGACCAAAAAAATCAAAGTTTGACTTTTCAGTATGCAATTGACCATTTTGCCCCTTGTGTCAATTTCAAGCCTAAATTGATGCATCAGTGCTGCAAACTTGACGCCGTAGAACATCTTGTGAGCAAATACTTGACAAATGATAGGGAAAATTTTGAGGTACAACACAAGGTTAAATACACATTGCCAAAAAAATGGAAAAAAGAAGAGAAAAAACCATTGAGACACAGAAAGATCGCCACAGAAATATTTTTGCAGAGACGGGGTCATTGCCCATTGAAACACTTTGCTTACATACACATTGCCTATACACACACGTTACAAAGTGGTCAAAATCAAAACTGATAGTGCAAGATTCCTCGTGCTAAAAAATCCTGACCAATCCATCCCTGAGGTTCCTAGGAAGGTGTCCAGATCATCCATAAGGCGTGCAACATCTAGAATCACTGCCTCCAAACATCACTGGTTGGTAAGGACTCTAAACTTTGTAACTGAATATACATGCCATTTTGTTAACTCTAATTGTTTGGTTCATGTTTAGGGACACCATTAGTGTAGATCTAACGTGATAAATGCAGGAATAATATCGAGCCATCGAAGGACATGATCTGAATTTTCCTTTCGAAGCTCCTGATATAGGAAGTTTCAAGCTAAAACCACCCAGATTCGAACTCAAGGGGTTCGAATTATGGGAAGATTCAAATTAGGGGGAAAGACTTGGGTTCGATACACAGGTCCTGCATCTTTATTTCTACTAACATTTGTATTGCAGATCCATATCAAAAGGCAGCTTCCTCCCCTGGATCGAAAAAAATAGACATCCCTCCCTGGATCGAAAAATCACATCCCTCACTAGATCGAAAAAGACAACCTCCTTCCCTGGATTGAAGGATACTCTCCTTCCCTGGATCGAAGGACCATTTGTGTTTTTTTATTGTTTTGTTCATGTCTTTTATTGACTTTACTTTTTAAATCAACATTAAATAAAAAAAATCACAAAAATTAGGTTCTAGTCTTTTATTAAAATTAATTTCGTTAATTAATTATTAATTACTTAAACATTTTTATAAATTAAAATTAAGTATATTTAGATTTTTATTTTTTCTTTTATAAAAAACAAACAAAAGACGTTTCTTTCTAGGATTTAGACATATTTCCTATTCACGCGCGTTTTTACCTTTCGTAGTTTTATTTTCATATTTTTTGTATCTGCCTACTGGATGTAATAGATTTAAACTAGGATATTTATTGCTTTATCCCCATTATCTTTGGACATGTAATAATCCCACTCCCCGAAGCCATGTAATAGCGTAGCTTTAATTTCCGCACTTTAAATTCCTGTACAGATATTAACTATCAAATGTATGTTAATAGGATTGCATATAAGAATAAAATGAACGTTAGCAAACTTAACACAAAGATAAATAACTGAAACACAATACAATTGCACATGCGCACCTCTAGTGTACCCCACTTTGGTTGCCTTCGGAAAAATAGTCACAACTCTCGAAACGTGAGAGATGTTAGTGGCTACCCTCCGGTTTAAAAAAGATCATAAGTCCCTCGATGACCCTCTCGGTATTGCCTCGGTAAAAATGATCATTAAAACCTAGGGTAGTTACTAAGATTTCTTGCCAAGTTTCCTTCGTGACTATGAGACGTCCCTTCGAATGTCCCTCAAACATCCAAAACGAATAGGGCTACCTACTCACTAATAGTAGGATAGCACTGCCTAAAGGAAAGGAGGAAAAGAACGAACCTTTCGAGTAAAGTAGATAGTTCCTAGATGCTATGCTCAAAAACAAATTTTTACACTTACACAAAACAATTTTCAAAAAACCTTTTCAAAATGCTCTATCAACACTCTTGAGGACTGATACAAGAGTTATCATAAAGCAAATCGCGGCACTAAGGCACTTCAAAATACTTTTCAAAACACACAAAGCACAAGGTATTTCAAAAATGAGCTAAGCATCTAAGAGCCCGTAGATAACTACAGATGGAAAGGGTGCTAACACATTCCCTTTCCATAATATACGCCCCTACTCAGAAATAATTTCGAAAAGGTCTTTTTCTGTTCTTTTCACCCTTTCCTTTGTTGGATAAAAGAAAAGTCGGTGGCAACTCTTGCTTACCGTAACATTTGCAAACACAAACGCAAAACAAGTATAACAGTCGGTTCTGCCACCGTATCACATGGGGAATCACTTACAACCCTTCTCTAGCTCTGTGTCAGTTTGGTTATGCTCGAAGGGACGGTCTTCATGAGATGCTCATCCAAGGTATTTTGTTCGACTATGAGAATGATCCTCAAAATTACCATCAAAGGTTTATACGTGCTTGGGGTATGGTCAACAAGATTGGTATCAAGACTTTGGGACACAAGAATTCTATTCCTCTAGAGCCTTACCTCAAATGGGTGCGGTCTCGTGCTCAAAATCTAAAAATGCCATATCCTATTATCCTACCAGTGATCGTAGAGCGTGTTATTGAGGGGGATGTTCCTCATGTAGTTCTTCATCTCGATATGCCTAATGACTTCAAAGAACTACAGAAGTCCTGGATTCAACTAAAGGAAGAAACAAATACCTTTGAAGCTCAGTTCTATGGTAGTGAGAAGAAAGTATTGGAGCTGAAAAAACGAATCAACGAAGAACAAAGCCTTAATGCATATGTCAACACAAAGAGAAAGCGTCCATGGGAGATTTCAATTTACATTTTTTCTATTTTTTAACTCTTTTTATTAAAAGAAATTATAATTCAAGCTAGTTACTAAAATTTATCTTGTTTCCTTTTGTTTAAACAAACTTAAATCCCGCAACGATCCTTGAAAACATTGCATCTACATGTCATGCATAATTACATAACAGGTATTCCCATACATGTTTTCTCATCTTCTTGCTGTTTATTTCGGTAAAAAATGGCTCTTGAACAAACTGTTAAGTAAATCTAAGCTCATAATGCCCAATTCCAAGAGACCCTCCTGAACCTAGCTCAAGGACAGAAAGATATGATGACACTCATCGCAAAAAAGAAGAAGACTCGTGTTGTACCCCAAAATTTGCCCTCTCATTTCTAAAAAAAAATCACCCAGAATTCTCAAGCTTTCCCTTGTACAAATCCAAGCCTTGAATTATCATTTCTTTCCAAGCAAGCCATTTATAAGGGCAAAATGGTCAATTGCAAGCTAAAAAGTCAAACTTTGGTTTTTGGATCAACATCAAAACACAAAAATCATATTTCATCAAGACATGTTGGAATATGAAATTTGTTTCATCAAGAAACTCAAAAGTCGAAATTTTTACCTTGGAAAAGTTAAATTCTAAATACTTAGAATTTTTCTAAAGTATTTAAGAAAAATGACACTTCAGAACTTCTGAACCAACCTCCAGGCAGGAGCAGTCAGAAGTTGCAAACTTGGCTCAACATATAATACTCATTAAGAAGTTGTAAACATGGTTAAACACATAATCTTCAATCAGAACATGGCTTTTTCAGCAGTTACGCAAGTTCAGTCAGAGTTTGCCAGAGGAATGCAAAGAAAGCAACAAAGCCTGAAAGCTCCTTCAGAACGTGCTGGAATCAGAAGGTAAGGTGGTCAAAAGATTGGGTCTTACACTGAAGCAGAATCTCTAAGTCCAGAGTTTTCAGAGGCAAATCAAAAGAATATGTTGAAAAGTATGGAGAACCCTCAGAATTTCCTGAGGCAGCAGGATACTAAGATCAGAACTTGGGTGCGTTGTTCTAGGCTTATGCTAAAGTAGGAACTGCTGGCTCAGATTTAAGTAATGATGCAAATCTCACATTACAAGATTTCTTAGTCTTGACCAATCTCATCACCATTTAATGCTCATTAATGCTCACAACCACTTTTGAGCACTTGTCCAAAGGGTCTCTCCACGTGCAGCATAACAACGCTCTTGTGAAGATTTAGGTATGGGTTCATGCGCTACTTTTCGCTCATGGGTGTCACTTTTCCTTAATCCTCGCTTACTAACCCAGCCTAGGCTAAAAGTTGTCAATCACCACAACTTTTTATGAACTTTCTTCAAGAGTAAGTCAGCATCTATTGCATGGTATTGGCGCCACTTAACGTTTAAAAAAACCACAAAGCTTTTCCTATAAATAGAGCACCATTATCCACTGAAAAAGCCGATCCAACCCCAGAAAAATTGCTAGAAAAGAAACAGAAAATTTTAGCAAGAAAACACCCTGAAACTCTGCCAAAATTCCTAGTGTTTCAAGAGCCTTAAACACAACTTTGAATCTCCTGCCTCCAAACTTCATTGGTACCCAAATTGTTTCTTGACTAAGAAACGCCCATATAGTTTCTGACCACATATATACACCTCCATCCATCCATTCAAAGAACCTGTTCAGAACATCACCAGAGTTAAGGCTAACTCCAGTCCACTTTTTCTACCTGCAAGGTAAGCACTTGCTGACCCTCACCACATTGCTTAAACATCACCAGATTTGCATGCTCAAAGACACAATGTAGATATCATGCTTCTGATGTTGTGCATGTTTTGAGGTTTTCATGCTTCTGCATGCTTAAGTAGGGAGTGAATCAGTACATAACTTGCCTCTGATTTTTGGTTCTGACTTCTGAAACGCTATGAATCTTGCTGAAACTGTCCTAGGCATGCCTTCTGTTTTGTGGAAAAATAACCAAATTGCAGATGTTTTGACTAGCACGGAGGGAGACCAAGTTCTGACTTTGATGCCAGAACTTCTGGGGCCTGTTTTGTCATCAAGTAATATCAGAACTTCTGAAAATTACTGTGTGCCCAGCAGGGTCAGAACTTCTGACCCCGTATATTTGCACTAACAGGTTTCTGTTTTGCAGCGCACTAGGGTCAGAAGTTCTGACCTATACATTTTCACTAACAGGTTGCTATTCTGCGGCAGGCCAGGGTCAGAACTTATGACTTCCTTTCAGCAGCGCGCTGACCCCCTCCTTCTTTCTTTTTTTCTTCCCCTTGTTATTTTTCTTTATTTTTCTCGCTGGATTCCCCATTCATAAGTGTGTACCCCCACCCCCTAAATATTGTAATAGCGTAGGACTTTACATTTCCGCATTTTTATCGCTTTCAAATGTAAATGCTAGCAATTAGGATATGTATGGAAAGATAAAATCAATGAAATAGAAAATCCTAATTCAAGATAAAATCATGCATGCAATCAAACACACTTGCATGCAAACACCCTTAGGGTTTCTCCACTTGGTTTCCTTATACAAAAATATCCATGTTACGCATGCAAAGTATCTTGGTAAAACAAACAAAATCAAAAGATCATAGTCCCTCGATGACGTTATTCAAAGTTGCCTTACCAAAATGATCTTAGTCCCTCGAAAATACTAAGATACTTTGCAACATTGCTAATCATGGTTATACGATGACCCACGCCCGTCCCGTTTACATCCAAAGATAGGGTTGCTTACCAAATTAATGGTAAGACAACAATGTCAAAGGAATAGAAAATGTACAAGAAAGAAATTTGAGTAGGTAGATTTCTTCTAGTTACTTGCTTTAATTTCAAACAACCATCCTTGCTATTTTCAAAATAAACACACACATTTCAAAACATCTTCCAAACATTGAAAACATTTTCAAAAAGACAAACATCTTTGTATACATTCTTATGAACGAGAATCATTACAAAGATTGCCTAAACGAATGGCCTCTTTTACAAATACTTTTAAAACCACACCAAACACATTTTCAAACAACAAAAGCAAGTGATCTAGAAAGTAACTAAGAGCCCATGGAAAACCATGGATGAAAAGGGTGCTAATACCTTCCCTTTTCATAATCTACCCCCCGAACTCAAGAGAACATCTCAAAGGTCTTTCCTGTGCTTTTTCACCTTTCCTTTTGGATAAAAGAAAAGTCGGTGGCGACTCTTGCTAACCGCGACATTTGCGATAAAACGCAAAAACCCTCAAGTCGGTTCTCCCACCGTATCACAGAACTGGCGACTCTGCTGGGGACGTTCAAATGAAAGTGGGGTTACCTTAGGGCTAGATCACATTTATTTGCTTACATTGTTTGAATTGTTTGCTTTACATTATGGTTCTTTGTTTGGGTTTGAATCCTCCACCTGGATTTAGGAAACATTATAGGTAAATAGCAATACATTGTGGAAACTGTGCGGGGTATACCGACATGGTCTAAGCAATAGCTATGTTAGTGTGACATATTTGTGGGTACCGGTAGCCTTTGAGTTAATCAAAGAGAATACGGGGCCTCTGAGTGATGTCATGAAGCACTAATGAACTTCTATAACCCTTTACTTGACCAACTTGGCCTTTAGGATGTAGTGAGATGACCGACTTTGGTGCAGTCCGAAGTTGGTAGATACTCGATACTACACTCATTAAGGGTTGGTTTCTTGGGATATTTAGGTCGCCATTAAAGAGGCTTGAGCTGAAACAATGATCAAGGAAACAATTCGGTGATATTGAGCTCCTTAGAACCCGGTTACTATTATTAGGACAGGTTGAGCCGACTAAACTTCAAGAGGGTACTTAGCTATAAAACCCCATGCAATCCTAAACTAAGAACTTGTTTTCTTTTCTTGTATATGCATACTTATAAATAACATCATGGACATCATGAACATCATATGCATTTGTGATACAGTGGGAGAACTGACTTGGGTTTTGCGTTTGTGTTCGCAAATGTTTCGGTTTAGCAAGAGTCGCCACCGACTTTTTATTTTATCCTAAGGAAAGGTCAAAAAGCACAGGAAAGTCCTTTGAGATGTTTTCTTGGGTTCGGGGAGTAGATTATAGAAAGGGAAGGTATTAGCACCCTTTCTATCCATGGTTATCCATGGGCTCTTAGTTACTTGCTTAGATCACTTGCTTTGCTTTTCAATTGTTTGAAATGGTGCTTTGTGTGTGTGGTTTTGAAAATGTTTTGAAAAAGATGCCTTGTCTAGGAAACCTTTGTAATGATTCTTGTTTGAATATATACAAAGGTGTGTGTCTTTTTGAAAAGATAATTCAATGTTTTTAAAGTTGTTTTTGAAGTTGTGTTGTGAAGTGTGTTTGAAAATGGCAAGGATGTTTTGCAAGATTTTTGATCAAGTAACTAAGAGTTGTCTACCCTATTTTACTCAAAGATCTTTCTCATGTTTTTAACCCTTTTAACAGTGTTGTTTCACCATTGTGTTTGATGAACAACCTTGCGTTAGGATGTTAAACGGGACAGGCGCGGGTCATCGTATACAATCATTGAAGGCAACTTGTGAGATGCTCTAGCAATTTTGTAAGGGACGAGATCGTTTTATCGAAGGCAACATCGAGGGTCATCGAGGGACTACGATCTTTGTTTATCGAAGGGACGTTTGCTAGAGTGTCACATACTCGAGGGACATGATTGCATTTTCCGAGGCAACAAGTGAGGTTACCCTAGAGGTGTAAGCGTGAATTGTGTATTGATTTTCATGCATTTATCTGGTATTAGGTTATCTAGCGGTTGATTTTGAATCTTCGCATACAAACCCTAATTACTATACAGTATATGGAAAGCGATAAATTGCGGGAATTTAAAGTCTAAGTTATTACAAATAAGTGTCCGGGGATTGGGGTACAAATGTTTACAAATGGGGATGAGTCTTATTAGAATAATGTCCAAATATTATTTACAACCAAATCGAATCGTCGCATTCTCAATGTAAAAGTATAACAAGGTATAAGAATCAAAGAGAATCAAAAGTATTGTGAGATGTATGTGGTTATTTACAAATGATCAAATAAAATGTCAACCTAATGAAAATTAAGTGTTTATTATTATTTTTGTGGTTTTGTTAGTTTTATATAGAAATTTATGTAAAAAAGATTAATTAAACCAAGTATTCTTTTATATTTAAAATTTATTATATAAATATTAAAGAAAATGTATCAAAATAAACTTTTGTTTATTATTTCTTTTTTACTATTAATAAAACAAAAGAAGATTTTTTTTAGAATAAATAGAAAGAAAGGTATTAACTTTTTCTAAACAAAAGTAAATTAATTTAGAAAGCTTGAATATTAATTAAGGAGAAATGAAAGGGAAAGATGATGGGCCTTAGGGGACGCATTTGGCCCAAATGAAAAACAAAATAGATTGAAAAAAGGGGGGTGCACGCGCTGAAAACCATCGGGCCTTGGTTTGGTTTATGGGGCAGAAGCCCAATTGAAATGTACAATGGTTTTTTTTGTTAGGGTTTGTGTTATGAGAATTCAGAAGTTTGGTTTGCAGTTTTTGTGAACGGCGCCGCTCCTCTCCTCTCGTCTTCATCCTCTTTGTCTTTCTCAAATCAGGAACAACTGATGTCCTCTCCCCTCGCCTTAGACTACCAGAGCGATACCTCCACTCCCTCCTCCCCGTGATTGTACATGGCGGCGATTTAAAAAAGGTATCGTTTTCCTTTGTTCTTGACGCGTTTTAGATTTAGATTTTTATCTTGCATATTATCGTTTCACAGAGTTTTGACCTTTAATGTTTATGATATGGTGATGTAGAAAATGAAAGAGGGAAACTGATATCTTGGTGGCTTCGTCTTTGGGGAATGGACGGAGGGTGGAATGGTGGCGCTCTAGGTGGCCGGAGGAAGGAGAAGCATGATGATTCTGTATCTTTTTTTCTTGAATTGTTTTGTGATGAGATTACTCTGAAAACGCTTGCTTCTGAGTTCTCTCTTTGAATATCTTATTTATTCTATGATGAATTTCGTTCTGAGATGCTTGTTGTTCTTTGGTTTTGGTTATGTTGATTCTGATGATGAATTTATTTTGAAGATTGTTGTTTGTTTTTCACTTCTAACTTCTTCCTCTTTGTGGGCTTTGTTGATTTTCAATGATGAGCTTCGTTCTGAGATATTGCTATTGTTGTTGTTGATTTGGTGTTTGGTATTTGATGATGGACCCTGTTTCTGAGGATTTCTATTGTTGTTGATTTGTGGTTTGTTTGATTTTTGTGAAGCTGAAAGCCATTGCCCCTGAATACTTGACAATAATGGATTTACTTGTTCTTTGTTGAGCTCTTTTGTGAAGGCAAGCTGATGAGCATGTGGTGTTTTGCAGTTTGAAACAGGTTTGCCACCTTGTGGTGCTTGTGCTTACAAGCCAATTTGCAGGTTATGCAGGCCTGTAGTGCAGGTTTGAATGGTTTTTTTGAGGAAGGCTTGCTAATGGTTTTGCTTTAAGTTACAGTTTTTTGTGGCTTGTGTTATTTTTGGTTCTGAAGGCAGACTGGTGTATTCTGATATCAACTTGCAGTTTTTTTTGAGTTTTGGGAAGGCAGGTTTTGTTATCAGCTTGCTTTCTGAGTTTTTTGCAGATTTGAGTGTTTTTGCGTTGGTAAGGCAGGCTACAAGCTTCCTGTTGGTAAGGCAGGCTACAGGTTTGTTGGGTTTGGAAACAGACTTGCTGCTGTAGGTTTGTGTTTGAACAAGTTTGAAGGCTTGTTTGGTCAGGCGGGCTACTGAGTTTTGCTTGTGGTTTGCTTGCAGTTTGCTTCTGGTTTTGAAAGCAAGCTCTAGTTTTTTGTGGCTTCTCCCTTTCTGAACTGTTAGCTGTTATATTTATTTGTTTTATCCCTGCTCTATATAGCCTGCCAAACTGCAAAGCCTGCTTCACTCTCTCTTTCTCTCTCCATAAAAGCATCTTTTGCTTAATATACTTTTAATCTGAAAAGATTGTTGGCCAGAAAATGATGGAAAGTTTTTTGACAAGCTTGCTTGCTTGTATCTTGGTTTACCTCTGCATTTTCCATATTTTTTGCATTGACAGTTTTGTGTACTTTGACAGCTTAGTGTACTTGGTTGACAGTTTCTTGACAGCTTGTGCAACTTGGTTGACAGTTTGTGCAACTTGGTTTGCTTTTGGTTGACTAGTGCAATTTGTTTGTTCAGTTTGACATTGTGCAGCTTGTGCCTTCTTTGTATGCAGCCTTGTGCCTTGTATTTATTGATTATGTGCTTGCAAAATTAATTTTACTTTCCTCTTTGTGAACCAAGAAGAGAAATCTTCTTGAGATTTGCAAAGAGGACGAGTAAAACATGATGAAACTAAAACAATCTGATTCCGGCCAACAATCTTTAATGATGACTTTATATTTTTCTGCCTGAAAATGCTTTTCAATTCATCTGCACTGATTTCTTTTTCTTCTGTCCTTTGCAGGTAATTATCAGTTGGATAATGGAAGCAGCAGTAGAAGATAGAAGACTTCAAGAGACTTAGATTTTAGATTTATTTTCTTTTCAATTATTGTAATAAATATTATTGTAAACATTGTAAATAAATTTACAGTATTCAAATAACATTTGTAACAACAATTAAAATAAATAAAAAGTCTTTGTCAGATAATTCCTTATTTCTTCTGCACTGTCTATTTAATTATTTAAATCTCTTGAATTAAAATAACTGGAAATGCATCCCAATAATTTTAACTCAGATAAAATAAATAATCAACAAACTTTGCAGTCTCGCAACCTTGCATTAACCACAATACGCCCGGTATTCCAATCAATCATATGCTTTGTACAGTTGAACAAACAAACATCCATACACTTTTCACTTCACTGATCAAACCAATGCTTCAAACTTTCAATCAAAAGCCTCAGCTCCTAGCCTAGATGTTTAGGTTTTGAGAAACAAACAACAATCTTGAACAAGCGTAAAAACAATGTAACAGTCAATTGAGATACTGTGGATTCAAATTCTTCTGAGAAATACGAGTGAGAAACCCTAATTCCGGATTTGCCGTCAAAGAAAAGTCTGCTTGATCAATTCCTGAGCCAAACTCAACAAAATCAATAGGAACCCTAATTTTGGATAGATTGATAAAGAAAAGTCTGTTTGACCGATTCTTGAGCCAATTTGAAAAAATCAGGGAAAACCCCGAAGTTGTGATTTCTTGTGAAAAAGGGAGGGCAAATTTTGGGATACAACAGTTGCCCCTGTTCAATCTTCTTGAACCTGAAGAGTTAGATTGGCAATTTTTCCGTTCGCGACTCGAAGGTAAAAGAATGATTGGACACTAGAGTGCCCAAAAATTTGCACTCGTCGAAGCGCAGTTGGGGGAATGGTCATAACGATGCCATTTGGAGATGTGACAGAATCTTGTCGGAGATGGGCTTAAAGATGCCATCTGGAGATGTGACAGAAACTTGTCGGAGATGGGCTTAAAAGATGCCATCTGGAGATGTGACAGAAACTTGTCGGAGATGGGCTTAAAGATGCCATCCAAGAATGTTTGTTGAACTGTATGTCGTTGGTGAGTGGGTGAGTATCAGAAAGGTATCCATGTTTGGAACATCTCTGTACTGGGGGTCTGAATAAGAAATAGATTGACATCCATGTTTGGGGAATCCGTAAACTGTTTTCAAAAGTTGAATCCGAACAAGCGATAAATTAACACCCGTGTTTGGAGAATCCGTAAACTGTTTTCAGAAGTACTGAGTTTGAACAAGCGATAGATTAACATCCGTGTTTGGAGAATCCGTAAACTGTTTTCATAAGTCTTGAAGTTGAATAAGAAATAGATCAGTATCCATGTTTGGAAGCATCCGTAAACTGTTTTCAAAAGTTGAATCTGAACAAGCGATAGATTAACATCCGTGTTTGGAGAATCCATAAACTGTTTTCAGAAGTACTGAGTCTGAACAAGCGATAAATTAACCTCCGTGTTTGGAGAATCCGTAAACTGTTTTCAGAAGTTGAAGTTGAATAAGCAATAGATCAGCACCCGTGTTTGGAAGCATCCGTAAACTGTTTTAAAAGTTGAATCTGAACAAGCGATAAATTAACATCCGTGTTTGGGGTGTATCTGTACTGTATTTTGACTTGAAATTCTGAATGAGTATTAGAATGAACGCCGTGTCTGGGGTGTATCCGTACTGTATCTGAACAATGGTTAACAAAAGCCTTTTAATCTTATCCTGAAAAGGGTAAAATGTTAGCTAAAACACCAAGTTATGCTGCATAGTATGTATGATGCAATGAATTGTGTTTCATCAATGTTTATGATATATGAATGAAATGGATGCGCATGTAAGCTGAGTAGCTGTCTTGCTGAGGAAAATAAATCCTGGATAATGAAATCTTTGACTGCTGTCGGGGAAAGTAAATCCTCGACTGCTGCTGGGGATTGAAAATCCTTTGATCGTTGAAAATGAGAAGTCCTGGGACCGCTGTTGGGGAATCAGGAGTTTGGGTTGTACGCCAATCTACTGGGGATTCCTGTTTTGAGGAGATCTTCACTGGGAAATATCTGAATACTTTGTGAGGTACTGAGAATGAGAGTCTTCGTTCTGTTTGGGGAATAAGAATTCTGTGGGGAATAGCCATACCGTTGAAAAGTAGCTATCCTGTTGGAGAGTAAAAACTCAGGATTCTAGAAAAAGCTTATTCCTGTCTAGAAGAAGTTCAGGTTTAGGTCGTATGCCACTTTAAGAATGAGAATCTTCACTCTGTTGGGGAATATCAGGAGGTTGGGTGTATGCCAATCTACTGGGGAAGTCAAAATGATAATCTTCATTTAGGTCTTTGGGTCAAAAGATTGGGTGTATGCCAATCTCTTGAGGTTTTAAGGATGAGAATCTTCATTCTGTTAAGGGTCAGGAGGTTGGGAGTATACCAATCTTCGGAGGTTTCAAGGATGAGAATCTTCATTCTATTAAGGGTCAGGAGGTTTGGAATATACCAATCTTCTGAGGTTTCAAGGATGAGAGTCTTCATTTTGTTAAGGGTCAGGAGGTTGGGAGTATACCAATCTTCTGAGGTTTCAAGGATGAGAGTCTTCATTCTGTTAAGGGTCAGGAGGTTGGGAGTATACCAATCTTCTGAGGTTTCAAGGATGAGAGTCTTCATGATGTTAAGGGTAAGGAGGTTGGGAGTATACCAATCTTCTGAGGTTTCAAGGATGAGAGTCTTCATTCTGTTAAGGGTCAGGAGGTTGGGAGTATACCAATCTTATGAGGTTTCAAGGATGAGAGTCTTCATTCTGTTAAGGGTCAGGAGGTTGGGAGTATACCAATCTTCTGAGGTTTCAAGGATGAGAGTCTTCATTCTGTTAAGGGTTAGGAGGTTGGGAGTATACCAATCTTCTGAGGTTTCAAGGATGAGAGTCTTCATTCTGTTAAAGGTCAGGAGGTTGGGAGTATACCAATCTTCTGAGGTTTCAAGGATGAGAGTCTTCATTCTTGAGAGAAACAGATTTTTAGGAGCTTTAATTGTCCGTTATTCTGTTGGTGGCTGTAACTTCCAACAGGTGATGAAGGAAATTTTTAACGACCGTGAATTCCAACAGGTGATGAAGGAAATTTTTAACGACCGTTCAACTTGAAATGTGATTTGTTTTGGAGAATAAATCCTTGACAAATGTTGGGGGAAATAAACCCATGACTGCTGGTCTGCTTAGAGAGGTGATAAACTTCTCGAGGACGCTTGAATTTCTTTTCAGAAAGATTTCAGAGAGGTTCATCACTGCCCCTAGTATCATATGCTTGTGGCATTGTCAGGAAACTTGGACTGTTCGTAACCCTTTTGATGAGATTGACGCTTAAATGCCCCAAGTGATGGTGAGGGAAACTTGCCCCAGGTTATCCTGCAATTGAGAGATTTCTTGAAATCTTGACTGGACTGCCCCAGGTTTACTGAGCTTTGAAAGATTCGTTGAAATCTTGATTGGACTGTTCCAGGTTAACTTTGAAAGATTTGTTGAAATCTTGACTGGACTGCCCCAGGTTCACTGGACAATACCATATCAAATCCCCTTTTGTTGATAGGGGATTTTTGCAACGGGAGTGTCATCCCACTTGAAGTGACTTCATTCACCGAGAGAGCTTTCGTTCCTCCGAACATTCACTGTGTGAATTTCTTTGCTGTCAAACAAATAAGCATGTGCAAACAATGATATTCAAATAATGCAAAGTTTATGCTTGTCTCGAAGTTTTGAAAAAATGCGTTTTTTAGCAGAAAACTTTTTATAAGACAAATTCAACACAAGATTTAGGGCAAAGCCTTACAGGAGTCAGGATACCTTTTGTAACAGTATGCTTTCGAACTAACCCATGCTTCAATTAGGACTTTTGAAAGGTTGTAACGTGGCTTGGTTCACGGTTTAAGAAACAAAGGATAAAGGCTCAAAATATATTTGTACCCACCCGCTCTTCGTGATGTCCTTCAATCCTAAACTCAGTTAATTGTGCGTCGAACTCTATTCGAGTTTGGAACGACGTTTTGGTGATGGTTCACACAAGTTGAATTTCATGGGAAGACAGTCATTTACGCAACATTTTTCATGTTGTTAAGGATTTATAATGACCTATTTCTTCTGATTTATTATCCCTAATTTTTGCCTGACTGTTCCTGTTTTCGAGATTACAGTCAGCGGGATGCCCCAACTTTCTTAAGCCTCCCTTGTAGGTTTTGGCTCAGTGGGCTTTTCTCTTTTGAGAGATTGACGGCCTATGAGATAAGGAACCATCACTGTCTTTTGATTCCAAAGGAATGTTTTTGGTGTTATTCGTTGTATTATGAACTGAGATTTTGCGGCTTTCAATGCGCATTTTTTGAATTAACTGAGAGACTATCCTGCCCCAGGTTTAATCAAAGGTTTCAATTTGTGTTTAAAACAGAAAACTCCTACTTCTTTGGCTCGAAGGGGGTTGACTAGGGATTATCTTCCTTATAACTCCAGTGTTTTGGATTTGAAAGAAACGCCTGTACATCATCAGCAAGGTCTGTTCAAAAGCATACTGTATGAGATTATGGCATTGTTTCGTCATCCTCCCTCTAAAGGCTTGTAGATTTTTTTGCAAGAGTTAAATGCCATAAAGCAGAAAGCATAGTTCAAGAATAGTGAAAATGAATGGATGAATTCAAGACAAACATATGCAATGCATTAATGAAACAAAGTTTAACATCAACAAATAATTGTTTGAATAACAAAAGAAATTACAACTTGAAAATTCAAATGAAACAAAAGTCTCTTAGTTCGAACTTTGTCAATTCAGGCGGTAGAACCCTTAGTGGAAGATTTTCATCTCACCATCCGACATGAATTCCAACACTCCTTCTTCAATCAAGTCTTGGATCTTGTTTTTCAAAGCCCAACAGTCATCGGTGTCATGTCCAGGGCTATGGGAATGGTATACGCAAAACGCGTCGGGGTGATAGCTAGAAGTAGAGGTATTGGGCTTCCGAATAGGATCCCTTAAAGCAAGTAGATTGACCTCCAACAAGCGTTTCAGTATTAGGGATGATGGTATGTAAGTCTCAGAAATTTCTTCCAGACATATTTTTCTTGCGCCGATTACCCTGTTGACGCTGACGAGGTTGTTGCTGGGCTTGTGACTCTGAAGCAAGTTGGGGAGCCTTTCCCTTGTCTTCTTGTCTCAAAGGAGGTTGAATGACGACTCGATCTTCAACCCTAGTTTTTTTGCCCTACTTGGTTATCTCGAAGCAGTTTGTTGACGAGAACTCTAAGCTCTTCTTGTCTTTGAGCCAAGTCTTGAATGAGAGCCATCTGACCCACCAATTGTCCCATCATCTGGATCTTCATTGTTTCCAGCTCAATCTGAAGTTCTTCCAACTGATCATTCCTGACACTGCTTGGATTCCCTAGGACCATGCCCCTTGTGAGGAGAGCTTTCACTTCTTCTTGCCCCTGGGACAGGTTCAAGAACATTTCTTGAAGTTGAGCATTTTGATCCTGGATATCTTTGACAGTCCTCTCTAGAGCCATCTCTACTGAAATAAACAGTAGGAGAATAAGGAAACCTGAAAAAGAAAACCTGTCATGATACAATGCATGATATGTGGATGCATGTTTTCAAGAATCTCACGGGGTAAACACAAGAAAATGTTAGAGATTGAACTTTAATCAACATCTTTGATTGGAGAACTTTGTATCGGTGGATATCTTTCCACGAGAATCAAGCTCACCATGTCGAGTGGGTCATAGCCCCTGATTCAAGTTGTTGCACTTGATCTTTGACGGCGTTTGTTTAGAGGAGAACCTTCTTGCCCTTTGGTAGACGTCTGGTTCAATGTGACCCTGCATCAAAAGACCCTCGAGATCCTTGAAATGGTTATTGAAAATGCTATGGTATGATGTTATGATGTTATGTACATGTATGCAAAAGTAAGCAAGTGTATATACAGGTAATCCTATTCACACAAAGCAGACAAGTCCTTAGGTTTAGGCTTGCATGGGGTTTGTAGGTAAGTACCCTCTTGAAGTTAGTTGGCTCAAACCTGTCCTAAAATAGAAACCGGGTTCTAAGGAGCTCAATATCACTGGATTATTTTCTGTGTTCATTGTTTTGGTTTAGCCACTTAACTGGCGACCAAAATATTCCAAGAAAACAATCCTCAATGAGTGTAGTATCGAGTATCTACCAACTTCGGACTGTACCAAAGCCGATCATCTCACTACCCCTAATAAGGCCAAGATGGTCAAGTAAGGTTTTAAGAGTTCGTTAGTGCTTCATGACATCACTCAGCGGCCCCGTATTCTCTTTGATTAACTCAAAGGCTACCGGTACCCACAAATATGTAACACTAACGTAGCTACTGCTTCAACCATGTCGGTATACCCCGTACAGTTCCCTCACAGTTTATTGCTACTTACCTAAAAGGTGCCCCCAAATCCGGGTGTAGGATTTAAAACAAACCCAAACAAAGAACCCAAAAAGTAAAGTAATCAAATCAACAAGATAAGCATGTAAAGGTGATCTAAAACCCTAAGGTAAACCCACTTTCAAAATATTCCCCAGCAGAGTCACCAGTTCTATGATACGGTGGGAGAACTGACTTGGGTTTTGCGTTTGTGTTCGCAAATGTTTCGGTTTAGCAAGAGTCGCCACCGACTTTTTATTTTATCCTAAGGAAAGGTCAAAAAGCACAGGAAAGACCTTTGAGATGTTTTCTTGGGTTCGGGGAGTAGATTATAGAAAGGGAAGGTATTAGCACCCTTTCTATCCATGGTTATCCATGGGCTCTTAGTTACTTGCTTAGATCACTTGCTTTGCTTTTCAATTGTTTGAAATGGTGCTTTGTGTGTGTGGTTTTGAAAATGTTTTGAAAAAGATGCCTTGTCTAGGCAACCTTTGTAATGATTCTTGTTTGAATATATACAAAGGTGTGTGTCTTTTTGAAAAGATAATTCAATGTTTTGAAAGTTGTTTTTGAAGTTGTATTGTGAAGTGTGTTTGAAAATGGCAAGGATGTTTTGCAAGATTTTTGATCAAGTAACTAAGAGTTGTCTACCCTATTTTACTCAAAGATCTTTCTCATGTTTTTAACCCTTTTAACAGTGTTGTTTCACCATTGTGTTTGATGAACAACCTTGCATTAGGATGTTAAACGGAACAGGCACGGGTCATCGTATACAATCATTGAAGGCAACTTGTGAGACGCTCTAGCAATTTTGTAAGGGACGAGATCGTTTTATTGAAGGCAACATCGAGGGTCATCGAGGGACTACGATCTTTGTTTATCGAAGGGACGTTTGCTAGAGTGTCACATACTCGAGGGACATGATTGCATTTTCCGAGGCAACAAGCGAGGTTACCCTAGAGGTGTAAGTGTGAATTGTGTATTGATTTTCATGCATTTATCTGGTATTAGGTTATCTAGCGGTTGATTTTGAATCTTCGCATACAAACCCTAATTACTATACAGTATATGGAAAGCGATAAATTGTGGGAATTTAAAGTCTAAGTTATTACAAATAAGTGTCCGGGGATGGGGGTACAAATGTTTACAAATTGGGATGAGTCTTATCAGAATAATGTCCAAATATTATTTACAACCAAATCGAATCGTCGCATTCTCAATGTAAAAGTATAACAAGGTATAAGAATCAAAGAGAATCAAAAGTATTGTGAGATGTATGTGGTTATTTACAAATGATCAAATAAAATGTCAACCTAATGAAAATTAAGTGTTTATTATTATTTTTGTGTTTTTGTTAGTTTTATATAGAAATTTATGTAAAAAAGATTAATTAAACCAAGTATTCTTTTATATTTAAAATTTATTATATAAATATTAAAGAAAATGTATCAAAACAAACTTTTGTTTATTATTTCTTTTTTACTATTAATAAAACAAAAGAAGATTTTTTTTAGAATAAATAGAAAGAAAGGTATTAACTTTTTCTAAACAAAAGTAAATTAATTTAGAAAGCTTGAATATTAATTAAGGAGAAATGAAAGGGAAAGATGATGGGCCTTAGGGGACGCATTTGGCCCAAATGAAAAACAAAATAGATTTTAAAAAAGGGGGTGCACGCGCTGAAAACCATTGGGCCTTGGTTTGGTTTATGGGGCAGAAGCCCAATTGAAATGTACAATGGTTTTTTTTTTTAGGGTTTGTGTTATGAGAATTCAGAAGTTAGGTTTGCAGTTTTTGTGAATGGTGCCGCTCCTCTCCTCTCGTCTTCATCCTCTTTGTCTTTCTCAAATCAGGAATAACTGATGTCCTCTCCCCTCGCCTTAGACTACCAGAGCGATACCTCCACTCCCTCCTCCCCGTGATTGTACAAGGCGGCGATTTAAAAAAGGTATCGTTTTCCTTTGTTCTTGACGCGTTTTAGATTTAGATTTTTATCTTGCATGTTATCGTTTCACAGAGTTTTGACCTTTAATGTTTATGATATGGTGATGTAGAAAATGAAAGAGGGAAACTGATACCTTGGTGGCTTCGTCTTTGGGGAATGGACGGAGGGTGGAATGGTGGCGCTCTAGGTGGCCGGAGGAAGGAGAAGCACGATGACGCTGCTTAATTACTTTGGGTATTTCTGTATCTTTTTTTCTTGAATTGTTTTGTGATGAGATTACTCTGAAAACGCTTGCTTCTGAGTTCTCTCTTTGAATATCTTGTTTATTCTATGATGAATTTCGTTCTGAGATGCTTGTTGTTCTTTGGTTTCGGTTATGTTGATTCTGATGATGAATTTATTCTGAAGATTGTTGTTTGTTTTTCACTTCTAACTTCTTCCTCTTTGTGGGCTTTGTTGATTTTCAATGATGAGATTCATTCTGAGATATTGCTATTGTTGTTGTTGATTTGGTGTTTGGTATTTGATGATGGACCCTGTTTCTGAGGATTTCTATTGTTGTTGATTTCTGGTTTGTTTGATTTTTGTGAAGCTGAAAGCCATTGCCCCTGAATACTTGACAATAATGGATTTACTTGTTCTTTGTTGAGCTCTTTTGTGAAGGCAAGCTGATGAGCATGTGGTGTTTTGCAGTTTGAAACAGGTTTGCCACCTTGTGGTGCTTGTGCTTACAAGCCAATTTGCAGGTTATGCAGGCCTGTAGTGTAGGTTTGAATGGTTTTCTTGAGGCATGCTTGCTAATGGTTTTGCTTTAAGTTACAGTTTTTTGTGGCTTGTGTTATTTTTGGTTCTGAAGGCAGACTGGTGTATTCTGATATCAGCTTGCAGTTTTTTTTTGAGTTTTGGGAAGGCAGGTTTTTTTATCAGCTTGCTTTCTGAGTTTTTTGCAGATTTGAGTGTTTTTGCGTTGGTAAGGCAGGCTACAGGCTTCCTGTTGGTAAGGCAGGCTACAGGTTTGTTGGGTTTGGAAACAGACTTGTTGCTGTAGGTTTGTGTTTGAACAAGTTTGAAGGCTTGTTTGGTCAGGCGGGCTACTGAGTTTTGCTTGTGGTTTGCTTGCAGTTTGCTTCTGGTTTTGAAAGCAAGCTCTAGTTTTTTGTGGCTTCTCCCTTTCTGAACTGTTAGCTGTTATATTTATTTGTTTTATCCCTGCTCTATATAGCCTGCCAAACTGCAAAGCCTGCTTCACTCTCTCTTTCTCTCTCCATAAAAGCATCTTTTGCTTAATATACTTTTAATCTGAAAAGATTGTTGGCCAGAAAATGATGGAAAGTTTTTTGACAAGCTTGCTTGCTTGTATCTTGGTTTACCTCTGCATTTTCCATATTTTTTGCATTGACAGTTTTGTGTACTTTGACAGCTTAGTGTACTTGGTTGACAGTTTCTTGACAGCTTGTGCAACTTGGTTGACAGTTTGTGCAACTTGGTTTGCTTTTGGTTGACTAGTGCAATTTGTTTGTTCAGTTTGACATTGTGCAGCTTGTGCCTTCTTTGTATACAGCCTTGTGCCTTGTATTTATTGATTATGTGCTTGCAAAATTAATTTTACTTTCCTCTTTGTGAACCAAGAAGAGAAATCTTCTTGAGATTTGCAAAGAGGACGAGTAAAACATGATGAAACCAAAACAATCTGATTCCGGCCAACAATCTTTAATGATGACTTTATATTTTTCTGCCTGAAAATGCTTTTCAATTCATCTGCACTGATTTCTTTTTCTTCTGTCCTTTGCAGGTAATTATCAGTTGGATAATGGAAGCAGCAGTAGAAGATAGAAGACTTCAAGAGACTTAGATTTTAGATTTATTTTCTTTTCAATTATTCTAATAAATATTATTGTAAACATTGTAAATAAATTTACAGTATTCAAATAACATTTGTAACAAAAATTAAAATAAATAAAAAGTCTTTGTCAGATAATTCCTTATTTTTTCTGCACTGTCTATTTAATTATTTAAATCTCTTGAATTAAAATAACTGGAAATGCATCCCAATAATTTTAACTCAGATAAAATAAATAATCAACAAACTTTGCAGTCTCGTAACCTTGCATTAACCACAATACGCCCGGTATTCCAATCAATCATATGCTTTATACAGTTGAACAAACAAACATCCATACACTTTTCACTTCACTGATCAAACCAATGCTTCAAACTTTCAATCAAAAGCCTCAGCTCCTAGCCCAGATGTTTAGGTTTTGAGAAATAAACAACAATCTTGAACAAGCGTAAAAACAATGTAACAGTCAATTGAGATACTGTGGATTCAAATTCTTCTGAGAAATACGAGTGAGAAACCCTAATTCCGGATTTGCCGTCAAAGAAAAGTCTGCTTGATCAATTCCTGAGCCAAACTCAACAAAATCAATAGGAACCCTAATTCTGGATAGATTGATAAAGAAAAGTCTGTTTGACCGATTCTTGAGCCAATTTGAAAAAATCAGGGAAAACCCCGAAGTTGTGATTTCTTGTGAAAAAGGGAGGGCAAATTTTGGGGTACAACAACATTCACTAACCATTTCAAGGATTTTGGAAATTCATCTTTGTTCTTGTTTTGTAGGATATGGATTCACTTCGCAGGAAAACTATCTAAATAAACCTTGTAAGAATTCCTCCACAACTCAAGGAGCTAGCTTCAAGGATCCATGAGAACTCTCCATTCACCGAGAGGCATGGTCGTCTACTCAACTTGGTCACCTCCAACACAGAGGAGGTTATGATGAAGGTGCTCTTCCAGTTCTTTGACCCTTTGCATCATTGCTTCACATTTCCCGACTATCAGCTTGTGCCAACTTTGGAAGAATTCTCTCAACTCTTGAGGATTCCTATTCTCAATCAACTACCTTTCAATGGTACGGAAAGAGATCCAAAGCCAGAAGAGATTGCACAAGCTCTGCACTTACACTCATCTGATGTCATAACCCATTGGGAAACTAGGAGTGGTGTCAAAGGCTTCTTAGCAAAGTTTCTGTTTGAGAAGGCCCAAAGCTGTTGGAATTCCCTAGACTTGCAAGCTTTTGAGGAGATTGTCGCTCTTCTTATCTATGGGATGGTCTTGTTTCCCAATCCTGACCAACTCATAGATGTAAGTGTTGTCAAAATCTTCATATCACGTAATCCGGTGCCTACATTACTAGGGGATATCCTGCACTCTTTTCACACCCGTACAATGAGGAGGAGAGGTGTCTTTATGTGTTGCACTCCTCTCCTGGCAAGATGGTTTATTTCTCATCTTCCCCAATCAGTCTTAAATAACGAGCAAGCATTAAGGTGGTCACAAAGGTTAATGACGCTCAAACATTCAGATATTCATTGGTGCTCTCGATCCAAAGAGAATGTTATCATTGTTGAACGTTGTGGGGAATTCCATAATGTCCCTCTACTTGGCATTAGGGGAGGCATCACCTACAACCCATGCTTAGCTCTAAGACAGTTTGGTTATGCCCGAAGGGATGGCCCATATGAGATGCTGATTCAAGGCTTGGTATTCGACTACAACAACGACGATCAAGGTCTTCGCCAGAGATTCATCTGAGCTTGGAGGATGCTAAACAAGGTGGATAGCAAGACTTTGGGACACAAGAATTCCATCCCTCTTGAGCCTTACCTCAAGTGGGTACGAACCCGCGCTCAAAGTCTTATGATGCCTTATCCTTCCATTCTCCCGATGATTATTGAGTCTGTTAAGGAAGGAGAAGTTCCATACACTATCCTACATCCTGACATGCCCACATCTCTTGAAGATCTACAAAGGGATTGGATACAGCTCAAAGGAGAGCGAGATACTTTCGAAGCCCAATTCTACGCAAGCGAGAAGAAGGTTTTGGAACTCACTAGACTACTTCATGAGGAGCAGACTCTAAATGCCTACATTGCACCAAAGAGGATGCGCACTACTTTTTTATCTTAGAGTGTTGTATTATTTTGCCCAAGGGGCATTGATGTACTCAAACTCTATCTCATTAATATAACGTGTGTTTCTTTTTGTTTAAAACGAATTTGAATTTTTAATCCTTGAAAGCATTGCATGTATACATATCATTCATCATGACATAAACAGGTCTTTCGCAACGAGTTTCCTCATCTCTCTACTGTTTATTTCAGTAAGATGGATCTCGAACAGACATTCAAAGATCTTCAAGCTCAAAACATGCAGTTTCAATAGTTATTCACAACCCTGGCCAAAGGACAACAGGAGCTGAAGACTCTGTTGGCAAAAGAGAAAAAGAAGAAAGAGAAGAAACCAACTGGTGTTGTAATCATGGGGAGAAGGTTTCAAGGGAAAACTAGAAGAACCTTGAATTCCGCAGCAACATCTGATGAAGAGGAAGGGAAAGGAAAAGAAACAGCAGTTCCGTCAGAATCTGAAGAGGAGGAAGAAGAGGAAGACTACTCTGAGGAACAGTACCCTCCGGCTGATGATAAGTACAGACATCTTGAAGAGCGTTTAAGCGCTATGGAAATCCAAAGGGTACCAGGTCTAGATTTTGAAGAACTGGGGCTAGTGTCGAGAATTTTGATCCCACCAAAGTTCAAAGTTCCGTTGTTTGCAAAATATGATGGGGTGTCATGTCCTAAGATGCACCTCCGATCATATGTGAGAAAGATCCAACCGCACTCCGTCGATAAAGACCTATGGGTGCATTTTTTCCAAGATAGTTTATCCGGAACACAACTCGATTGGTTTTACCAATTAGAAAGGGCCAACGTCCACAACTGGGAAGATCTTGTCGCAGCTTTCTATAAATAATACCAGTATAATGCAGATTTGGCGCCTACCCGTACTCAACTTTAGAGTATGGCTATGGCTTCAAATGAGGGTTTCAAAGATTACGCGCAGAAATGGAGAGATCTAGCTGGAAGAGTGTAACCCCCTCTGTCTGAAAGGGAGTTGGTGGACATGTTCTTGGGCACTCTATCAGGCCCTTTCTTCAACCATTTGATTGGAAGTTCATCAACTGGATTTACTGAGTTAATATTAACCGGAGAGAGGGTGGAAGATGGTATAAAAAGTGGAAAGATTCAGAAGGATTCGTCTGCCTCTGCAACTGTGAAAAAACCCTTCACTGGGAAGAAGGAGGTATCTGCTGTTTATCCACAAAGGAACCAAGGGAGAGCTGAACGCCGACCATTGGTAGGGGTTGTTATGATCCCAAAGCTTACATCTGATTAACCAAGGAGTAATCAACCGAGTGTGGAAAGGCCAGTCCGGCAATTCACCAGAATTAATATGACTCTAGCCCAGGTTTTACCACATCTTCTGAAATCTAATTTGGAAACTTTGAAGGAAGCTCCAAAGAATCCCAACACGGCGTCCCCTCATTATCACCCGAATGCCAGATGCGCATATCATTCCGAAAGTCCAGGTCACGACACTAACAACTGTTGGGCTTTAAAAAACAAAATTCAAGACCTTATAGATGCAAAAGAGATTGAATTTGAGGCGCCCGAGAAACCAAACATCATTTCCGCTCCTATGCCTAGACATGGTCACAACGCCAATGCTATCGAAGAAGATTTGTTTGTTACCACAGTGGATGAACTCTTGACTCCGCTCCCAATCATTAAGATAAACTTGTTGAAAGCTGGTATATTCCCAGGTTGTAATGAAGACTGCCATCTTTGCTTATCCTCACCAACTGTTTTCCCTCTATTGAAGACAGGCATTCAACACTTGATAGACAACCAAGAGATTCTGTTTGAAAATGCTCCTGTTTCACCTGTTCCTGTTGAATACGTTTCAATCATAACCATCTCCGCCAATCCTTCCAGGGTCCCCAAAAGACCCGTTAGGATTACATCAGTTCCAAATACTAATCCTCTTATAATCACAATGCCCGGGCCGGTCCCGTATGAATCAGACAAAACAGTACTGTGGAATTACGGTGGAGACATCTACTACCATGGTGTCAAACTAGATGGGCTGGCCTCCGAAGAAGTGAGCTCCGAAGAAGAAGATTCCGACATTAGAAATATTGCCGAAACCAGTAAGATTACCCGTAGCGGTAGAATCTTCTCTCCAGAAATTGCCCCTCCAAAGGCAGTTTTTGGACCCGTGGCTGTTCCAAAGGTTACCTCCATACCAATAATCATATCTGCAAGTGCTCCTACCGGCAAAGATGACACAACCCCTGCTGTTATCCTTACCAACACTGCTACTGCTGAAATTCGAGGAAAAAGTATTCAAGAAGAGCCTGTCCGGACGAAGGCTCAACCACTGACTATCCCCGAAACCTCCAAGAAGGAAATGGAGGAGATCCTGAGAATAATAAAGAAGAGTGACTATGACGTGGTTGAACAGTTGGGGCAAACTCCCTCCAAGATCTCCATGCTAGCATTGTTGCTATATTCTGAGGCACATGTGAAAGCTCTGGTGAAGTTTCTGAAGACAGCCCATGTACCGCAAGAGACATCTGCTAACCAATTCCAAGATTGTGTGGCCAGTTTGACAGCTGATAACGGCTTAGGCTTCTCTGATGCTGATTTGACACCAAAAGGGAGAAAGCACAACGAGGCTTTACATGTCTCCGTGGAGTATAGAGGAACAACTCTGGCCCATGTCTTGGTGGACACTGGCTCATCTTTGAATGTTTTACTGAAGAAAGCTCTCGACATATTAGATTGCGAAGGACTGACATTGAAACCCAGTAACATAGTCGTAAGAGCATTTGATGGCTCAAAGAGGACGATCCACGAGGAGGTGGACATCCCCATAAAGGTGGGAACTAAGACTTTCAACTCAACTTTCTATGTAATGGACATCCTCCCCTCTTACTCATGTCTGCTAGGACGACCCTGGATCCATAATGCTGGTGCTGTCACCTCTACACTACACCAGATGCTGAAATACCCGGTCCATGGAAAGATTATCACTGTCCAAGGATAGGAAGAGTACATGATTATCCACCTAAATTCTTTCCGGTATGTGGAATTGGATGGCGAGTTCATTGAAACTCCTTTTCAACATTTCGAAGAAGTCTCTCAAGAAGTAGAAGTAACCAAGACGGTATCCTAGATCCCCAAGATCACAAGACCTCCGCTTCGGATGTCATCTCTTAAGGACGCCAAGGCGGTAGTAGAGGAGGGTGGATGCACCATCTGGGGGCAACTTCCAGACATTCCGTATAAATCTGACAAGTTTGGCTTAGGGTTTACTTCGAATGCTCAGAAGGCTATGCGTCGTGCCCGTGCTGGAGGGCCACCTCTGAAGATCAGCAACAGAGAGGTCAATGCAGTGGAAGATGGTGAAGAAGATTGCAGCTTGGAGGATTGGATATTTCCTACTGTCAACGGAGGACTTCGCAATTGGGAAGCCAGAGACTTTGTCCCAATAACTTTCATCTCTCAGTAATTTATCTTTTACATTTCTATTGGACTTGTAATATTCACAAACAATTCGAACATTAAAAACCTTGTGTCTTACCCGAGGCACAATGGTCCATTTGTAAGGATTTTTATTTCATCTTCATATGACATTCAATGAATCATGGACTTTTTTTTCACATACAAACCTTTTATGCTCATTGTCTTTCTTTTACATTTTTATTGTTTAAAGATGGCTATACCCTTACACACACCCACACTTACAAATGCAGGTACCCCTTCATTCTGAATCCCATGGGTAACGATACTGCTATGGCCTTTCGTGACTCTGAGGATTTGGTCTACCAAGCCAAAGACGAAGGTGAGGAAGATTGTGAAGTACCAGGGGAATTGGCCAGACTACTACAACAAGAGGAAAGAACTATTCAGCCTCATGAGGAACCAGTGGATACAATCAACTTGGGAACCGAGGAAGATAAAAAGGAAATCAAGGTGGGTGCCAATCTAGAGCCGAGTGTCAAGGAGCGTCTAATTCAGCTATTGCATGATTATGTTGAGATCTTTTCCTGGTCATACAAAGACATGCCAGGACTTGATACAGACATCGTGGTACATCGTCTACCCACTAGAGAAGTCTGTCCACCAGTAAAACAAAAAGTCCACCGCATGAGACCTGACATGTCAGAGAGGATCAAAGCGGAAGTCATGAAGCAATTCAATGCTGGATTCTTGGTTGTCACTTCCTATCCTCAATGGGTTGCCAACATTGTTCCCGTGCCTAAAAAGGACGGCAAAGTACGAATGTGCATGGATTATAGAGATTTAAGTAAGGCCAGCCCTAAGGATGATTTTCCACTTCCCCACATTGATATCCTGGTTGACAATACGGCCCAACACAAAGTATTTTCCTTCATGGACGGATTCTCAGGTTATAACCAAATCAAAATGGCACCCGAGGACATGGAGAAAACTACATTTGTCACACAATGGGGCACCTTCTACTACAAAGTGATGCCATTCGGACTGAAGAATGCTGGGGCAACCTATCAACGCGCCATGGTAGCCTTATTTCATGATATGATACATCATGAGATAGAGGTCTATGTAGATGACATGATAGCCCGATCACAAACCGAAGAGGAGCACCTTGATCATTTGCAAAAGTTTTTTGATAGATTGAAGGAGTACAAACTAAGGTTGAATCCAAACAAGTGCACATTCGGAGTGAGGTCCGGTAAACTCCTAGGCTTTGTTGCCAGCAACAAAGGCATCGAGGTTGATCCTACAAAGGTTAAAGTGATACAAGAAATTCCTACTCCTCGTACTGAGAAGGAGGTCAGAGGATTCTTGGGACGCCTGAACTATATTGCCAGATTCATTTTTCACCTAACAGCTACCTGTGAACCAATCTTCAAGCTATTGAAGAAAGATCAAGTAGTCAGATAGAATGATGAATTCCAGTTTGCTTTTGACAAGATCAAAGAATACTTACAAGAGCCTCATGTTTTAATGCCACCAGTCGAAGGAAGACCACTGATCATGTATATGACCGTTTTAGAGAACTCAATGGGGGTGTGTATTGGGGCAGCATGACGAGTCTGGCCGAAAAGAGCATGCTATTTACTACCTGAGCAAAAAGTTTACCGAATGTGAAACCAGATATTCACTGCTCGAGAAAACTTGCTGCGCTCTGGAACGGGATGCTCGCCGGCTAAGACAGTATATGTTAACTCATACTACTTTGTTGATATCTAAGATGGATCCGATAAAGTACATCTTCGAAAAACCTGCTCTGTCTGGGAGGATAGCTAGATGGCAGATGTTTCTAACGGAATATGACATACAGTACACTACCCAGAAAGCTATAAAGGGCAGTGTGCTAGCTGATCATCTTGCTCATCAAGCTGTAAAATATTATCAGTCCATGAAATTTGAATTCCCGGATGAAGACATCATGACATTAGACAACTATGAAGAAATCAGACCATATGACGGACCTGAACAAGGATCCCGATGGACCCTATTCTTTGATGGGGCATCCAATGCACTTGGTAACGGTATCGGCGCTGTACTCATATCCCCAGAAGGGTGTCATACTCCCTTTACTTCCAGACTTTGCTTCAACTGTACGAACAACATGGCCGAATACGAAGCATGCATCTTTGGTCTCAAGGCTGCCATAGACTTGGGAATCAAATCTTTAGATGTGTTTGGAGATTCAGATTTGGTCGTCAGTCAGATCAAAGGAGAATGGGACACTAAGCACCCAAACCTTATCCCTTACAAAGAACATGTTTTGTCATTGCTACCACATTTTGAGGAGATTACCTTCGAACATTTCCCGCGAGAAGAAAATCAGCTAGCAGACACTCTAGCTACAATGTCATCTATGTTTAAACTTAATTGGGATAACGAAGCTCCCCAGATCTCCATCAAACGAATGGATGAACCAGCACACTGTCACGAGATTAATACTGAAGAGGTAGTGGAGCAGCCTTGGTTTCATGAAGTCAAAAGGTATCTCGAGGCTCAAGAATATCCAAAAGGAGTTTCAATCAATGATAAAAAGTTCTTAAGGAGATTCTCTGCTAAGTTCTTCCTGAGTAATGGCATCCTGTACAAACGCAATCATGACTCCATTCTGCTCCGGTGTGTGGATAAGATTGAGGCTGAAAAGATCATGGCTGAATTGCATGAAGGTACTTTTTACACTCACTCCAGTGGGCATACGATGGCAAAGAAAATCCTACGGGCGGGCTATTATTGGTCTACCATGGAAGCAGACTGCTATCAACACTCTCAAACCTGTCATAAATGTCAAATTTATGCTGATAAGGTGCATGTACCTCCGGTTCCTCTGAATGTCTTGACAGCTCCTTGGCCCTTTGCTATATGGGGCATTGATATGATTGGGGAGATCAAGCCTACAACCTCCAATGGACACCACTTCATTCTAGTGGCCATTGACTACTTTACAAAGTGGATCAAAGCAGCTTCCTTCGCTTCCGTTACTAAGAATGTTGTTGCCCGCTTCATCAAGCAGAATCTCATTTGCCGGTACGGTATCCCAAAAAGGATCATCACTGACAATGGTACAAATCTTAACAATACCATGATCACCGCCTTGTGCAAGCAGTTCAAGATTCAGCATCACAATTCGTCCCCCTATCGTCCAAAGATGAATGGTGCCGTCGAGGCTGCAAATAAAAATATCAAAAAGATCATACAGAAGATGACAGTCACCTACAAGGACTGGCATGAGATGCTACCATTTTCTCTCCACGGGTATCGTACCACGGCTCACACATCAACCGGGGCAACACCCTATTCTTTGGTTTACGGCATGGAGGTTGTCTTACCTGTTGAGGTTCAGATCCCCTCTTTGAGAATTATGAAGGATGTAGGTTTGAATGAGGACGATTGGATCCAGACTCGACTTGATCAACTAAACTTAATTGATGAAAAGAGACTTACTGCTGTTTGCCATGGTCAGATGTATCAAAAACGGATGATCAAGGCTTTCAACAAGAAAGTCAGACGGCAAGTATATTAAGTTGGAGATCTAGTGATCAAACGAATTATCTTACCACAAAGTGATCCTAGGGGCAAATGGACTCCTACTTATGAAGGACCATTTGTAATCAAGAACATATTCTTCGGTGGGGAAATGATCTTAACCACCATGGACGGCGACGACCTGCCACACCCTGCGAACGCGGACATAGTTAAAAGATACTATGCATAAGAGACCCTCTAGGTTGACACACCTAAGCAAAAATTAGGGATAAAAAAAAATCTGTACACCAGGCAAGTTGAAAACCCGAAAGGGTGACTTGGGCAAAAAAGGGTTTCCCGGTGGACTGAAAACCCGAAAGAGCGGCCCAGGCAAAAGTTAGGGAATTAAAGCGTATGACTATGTCCCGTCGGATCACTTTGTGGATAACCTCTTGACTTCCACTAACAAACTCAGAGTTTATGATCAATTCAATCATCTTCGGACGAAGCAACAAATAGACAAGATATTCAGAGATACGAAGGCTATAGCAGAATGGAAACCCCATGGGATTATTACACATAGCTATCTTTCTTTGTATAAAGTTTTTCTTGCTTTTTTTATGGCATCATTCTCTTACTAGAATGATTGTCTCCTTTGTACAAAATACTTATTCAAAGTCAATACGAAGATATCTCTTTGAAAGTGCATAAAACTATTTGTCTTTTTCTTTACGCTTGTGTTTTATTTGCAAAAACGTCCAATGATTCATTAATGAACATATGCATTTGAACATAATTACTGTTTAGAAATAAACAAAATGAGAAAGACAATTACTGATAGGTTGAAAGAGCCGGAAAGCGTCTCTAGGCTATTCCATAAGCAATCCCCACAATACGTCCTTTAGATCCCCAGTGGTACTAAAACTTCAAATTATTAATCCTCAGTAGAGATCTTCAAATTTCTCAGGATTCCTCAAAGCAACGTGTGGCATTACTCTCACAAACAGGATTTTTGTCAGTACTTCAACTTCAAGACATAAAGAATTCACATATCCTCATCAGCGTTCAGGAATTTCTTTTCCTCAGTGAGGCAGCAATACAGCAAATCGACTTACATGCGCATACATTACATCCATATGTCATAAACATTGATAAAACAAATACATTGCATCATGCAACATAACTTTGTGTTTCAGATAACGTTCTACCATTTTTCAGGATAAGATTAACAATTACCATTAACAATATTCTCCAGATACGCTCCAGACACGGATGCCATTCTGATACTCATTCATACTCAATACAGATACGCTCCAGACACGGATGCCATTTTGTTACTCATTCAGATGCATATCGTTCAGATACAGTACAGATACGCTCCAGACACGGATGCCATTCTGTTACTCATTCAGATGCATATCATTCAGATACAGTACGGATACGCTCCAGACACGAATGCCATTCTGTTACTCATTCAGATGCATATCGTTCAGATACAGTACGGATACGCTCCAAACACGGATGCCATTCTGTTACTCATTCAGATGCATATCGTTCAGATACAGTATGAATACGCTCTAGACACAGATGCCATTCTGTTACTCATTCAGATGCCTATTCTTCAGATACAGTTCAGATACGCTCCAGACCCGGAAGCCATTCTGATACTCATTCATACTCAATACGGATACGCTCCAGACACGGACGCCATTCTGATGATCAAATTTGTAGATTACATCTCAACAAGAACTCTTGGATGGCATATATAAGCCCATCTCCAACAGGATTTTATCACCTCTCTAAATGGCATCTTTTAAGCCCATTCCTCATATCACCGCCGAGTCCAAATTTTTGGGCACTCTAATGTCCAATCATCTTCCACCTTCGAGTCGTGAAGGGCAAATCTCGCCAATCTAACTCTTCAGGCTAAAAGAAGATTGAACAGGGGCAGTTGTTGTATCCTAAAATTTTCCCTCTCATTTCTAAAAAAAAATCACCCAGAATTCTCAAGCTTTCCCTTGTACAAATCCAAGCCTTGAATTATCATTTCTTTCCAAGCAAGGCATTTATAAGGGAAAAATGGTTAATTGCAAGATGAAAAGTCAAACTTTGGTTTTTGGATCAAGATCAAAACACAAAAATCACATTTCATCAAAACATATTGGAATATGAAATTTGTTTCATCAAGAAACTCAAAAGTCAAAATATTTACCTTGGAAAAGTTAAATTCTAAATACTTAGAATTTTTCTAAAGTATTTAAGAAAAATGACACTTCAGAACTTCTGAACCAACCTCCAGGCAAGAGCAGTCAGAAGTTGCAAACTTGGATCAACACATAATACTCATTAAGAAGTTGTAAACGTGGTTCAGCACATAATATTCAATCAGAACATGGCTTTTTCAGCAGTTACGCAAGTTCAGTCAGAGTTTGCCAGAGGAATGCAAAGAAAGCAACGAAGCCTGAAAGCTCCTTCAGAACGTGCTGGAATCAGAAGATAAGGGGGTCAGAAGATTGGGTCTTACACTGAAACAGAATCTCTAAGTCCAGAGTTTTCAGAGGCAAATCAAAAGAATATGTTGAAAAGTCTGGAGAACCCTCAGAATTTACTGAGGCAGCAAGATACTAAGACCAGAACTTGGGTGTGTTGTTCTAGGCTTATGCTGAAGTAGGAACTGCTGGCTCAGATTTAAGTAATGATGCAAATTTCACATTACAAGATTTCTTAGTCTTGACCAATCTCATCACCATTTAATGCTCATTAATGCTCACAACCACTTTTGATCACTTGTCCAAAGGGTCTCTCCACGTGCAGCATAACAACGCTCTTGTGCAGATTTAAGTATGGGTTCATGTGCTACTTTTCGCTCATGGGTGTCACTTTTCCTTAATCCTCGCTTACTAACCCAACCAAGGCTAAAAGCTGTCAATCATCACAACTTTTTATGAACTTTCTTCAAGAGTAAGTCAGCATCTATTGCATGGTATTGGCGCCACTTAACGTTTAAAAAACCCACAAAGCTTTGCCTATAAATAAAGCATCATTGTCCACTGAAAAAGCCGGTCCAACCCCAGAAAAATTGCTAGAAAAGAAATAGAAAATTTTAGCAAGAAAACACCCTGAAACTCTGCCAAAATTCCTAGTGTTTCAAGAGCCTTAAACATAACTTTGAATCTCTTGCCTCAAAACTTCATTGGTACCCAAATTGTTTCTTGACTAAGAAACGCCCATACAGTTTCTGACCACATATATACACCTCCATCCATCCATTCAAAGAACCTGTTCAGAACATCACCAGAGTTAAG
Organism: Vicia faba; assembly: GCA_948472305.1. Classification (NCBI taxonomy): domain Eukaryota; kingdom Viridiplantae; phylum Streptophyta; class Magnoliopsida; order Fabales; family Fabaceae; genus Vicia; species Vicia faba. Next base: position 77,337,707 of record OX451738.1, on the reverse strand, counting down.
GCTAACTCAAGTCCACTTTTTCTAGCTGCAAGGTAAGCTCTTGCTGACCCTCACCACATTGCTTAAACATCACCAGATTTGCATGCTCAAAGACACAATGTAGATATCATGCTTCTGATGTTGTGCATGTTTTGAGGTTTTCACGCTTCTGCATGCTTAAGTAGGGAGTGAATCAGTACAGAACTTGCCTCTGATTTTTGGTTCTGACTTCTGAAACGCTATGACACTTGCTGAAACTGTCCTAGGCATGCCTTCTGTTTTGTGGAAAAATAACCAAATTGCAGATGTTCTGACTAGCACGGAGGGAGACCAAGTTCTGACTTTGATGCCAGAACTTCTAGGGCCTGTTTTGTCATCAAGTAATATCAGAACTTCTGAAAATTAATGTGTGCCCAGCAGGGTCAGAACTTCTGACCCCATATATTTGCACTAACAGGTTTCTGTTTTGCAGCGCACCAGGGTCAGAAGTTCTGACCTATACATTTTCACTAACAGGTTGCTATTCTGCGGCAGGCCAGGGTCAGAACTTCTGACTTCCTTTCAGCGGCGCGCTGACCCCCTCCTTCTTTCTTTTTTTCTTCCCCTTGTTATTTTTCTTTATTTTTCTCGCTGGATTCCCCATTCATAGGTGTGTACCCCCACCCCCTAAATATTGTAATAGCGTAGGACTTTACATTTCCGCATTTTTATCGCTTTCAAATGTAAATGCTAGCAATTAGGATATGTATGGCAAGATAAAATCAATGAAATAGAAAATCCTAATTCAAGATAAAATCATGCATGCAATCAAACACACTTGCACACAAACACCCTTAGGGTTTCTCCACTTGGTTGCCTTATAAAAAAATAGCCATGTTACACATGCAAAGTATCTTGGTAAAACAAACAAAATCAAAAGATCATAGTCCCTCGATGACGCTATTCAAAGTTGCCTTACCAAAATGATCTTAGTCCCTCAAAAATACTAAGATACTTTGCAACATTGCTAATCATGGTTATACGATGACCCACGTCTGTCCCGTTTACATCCAAAGATAGGGTTGCTTACCAAATTAATGGTAAGACAACAATGTCAAAGGAATAGAAAATGTACAACAAAGACATTTGAGTAGGTAGATTGCTTCTAGTTACTTGCTTTAATTTCAAACAACCATCCTTGCTATTTTCAAAATAAACACACACATTTCAAAACATCTTCCAAACATTGAAAACATTTTCAAAAAGACAAACATCTTTGTATACATTCTTATGAACGAGAATCATTAAAAAGATTGCCTAAACGAATGGCCTCTTTTACAAATACTTTCAAAACCACACCAAACACATTTTCAAACAACAAAAGCAAGTGATCTAGCAAGTAACTAAGAGCCCATGGAAAACCATGGATGAAAAGGGTGCTAATACCTTCCCTTTTCATAATCTACCCCCCGAACTCAAGAAAACATCTCAAAGGTCTTTCCTGTGCTTTTTCACCTTTCCTTTTGGATAAAAGAAAAGTCGGTGGCGACTCTTGCTAACCGCGACATTTGCGATAAAACGCAAAAACTCTCAAGTCAGTTCTCCCACCATATCACAACTCGGAAGCCAATTGCTATGCTTAACATGGGAATAAGATTCAAGGGTCCTGCTAAACCATTTCAAACTGTTGTGATCACCTCTGATGAAGATGACAACCAAGAGGAGGTTGGTAGAAATTTTAGGACTGAATGTGGAAGCAACCTTGGTTCTGGTAAGATTTATGAGGATGAAGACTATTCTGATAAATAGTATCCTCCCACTGTTGATAGATACAAACAGCTAGAAGATCGCCTCAAGGCCATGGAAATGTAGAAAGTCCCTGGATTGGATTTCGGAGAGTTAGGTCTTATTCTGAGGGTAGTTATCCCTCACAAGTTTAAAGTCCCTGTTTTTTCTAAATATGATGGTGTGTCTTGTTTGAAACTTCATCTGAGGTCCTATGTTTGGAAGATCTAACCCCATACTACTGATAGAAAGTTATGGGTTCACTTATTTCAGAAAAGTTTGTCGAGTACACAACTCGAATGGTTTTATCAGATAGAGGGAACCAACATTCGTACTCGGGAAGATCTGGCTGCTGCTTTTTACAAGCAGTATCAATATAATGCTGACCTTGTACCAACTCGCGTGCAATTATAAAACATGACTATGGGTTCGAATGAAGGGTTCAAAGAATATGCCCAGAAGAGGAGAGACTTAGCTGGAAGGGTGCAACCTCCCTTATCGGACCGGGAGCTAGTTGATATGCTCATGGGCACTCTGACAGGTCCATTCTTTAATCATCTGATTGAGAGTTCTTCATATGGTTTTACTGAGCTAATTCTAACTAGAGAACATGTCGAAAGTGGTATTAAGAGCGGAAAGATCCAAGTGGTCAGGTCTTCAAGTGTTGTAAAGAAGACATTCAGCGGAAAGAAGAAGACTGATGTTGTTATGGCCAGAAGGGCCATGGTAAAACTGACTGCAATAATTCTGTGGGAGGGTACTAATTTCTAATCTTGCACCTATTCAACAATAATAACATGGCAATAGGCGTAGGTCAGACACTCCAGAAAGGCAATTTACCAAGATTAATATGCCATTTTCCCAGGCGTTACAACATTTACTAAAAGCAAAGCTGATTACGCTAAGGGATCCTCCTCAGAACCCCAACACATTCTCTCCTAAGTACAATTTGAACGCGAAGTGCACCTATCATTCTAGCAGTCCCGGGCACGACACCAACAACTGCTGGACCCTGAAAAACAAAATTCAGGACATGATTGACAACAAGGAAATTGAGTTCGATCCTCTGGAGACCCCGAATGTGATTACCGCACCAATGCGAAAGCATGACAAAGGCATAAGTGTTATTGATGATGTTCTTTATCTTGCTACTGTAAGTGAATTGGTGATTCCTCTACCAATTATCAAGAAGAATCTGCTGCGGGCCAGTTTATTTCTGAGCTGTGTTGAAAAATGTTATTGCTGCACAGTCCAACCCAACGGCTGGAAATTATTGAAGGAAGTCATTCAACACCTAATGGACAATCATATAATTCTGATCGAGAAGGTTTCGTCTGCTGAGAATCTGTGTCAAGACTTATCGATAATTTATGGCCTTCTTGTCAGGATCACCTCCAAAGGTCCTGTAAAGATTACTGTCAATCCGAACGTTGCTCCTCTGATCATCACTACACCCGGACCTATTCCATATTCTTCGGATAAAGCTATTCCTTGGAACTATGGATCTGACGTCTACTACTATGGCGTCAAACAAGAACTACTGATTGTTGAAGGTGAAGTTATTGAAGTTGTTGATCTCGGCATTGACAATATTGATGGAACCAGTAAGGTTACTAGAAGCGGAATGGTTTTCTCTCTGAAAATCTCTCTGGAGATTATTGCTACACCTCTTAAAGTTACAGCCATCGATTCAACTACCGAGGCTCGGGGTAAAGAGCAAATAACAGAGCCTGCCTAGATGGAGGCACCTAAGGAAGATAAAGTTGAAGACACCTCTAGGAAAGAGTTGGAAGAGGTATTTAAAATTATCCGCAAAGTGATTATAAAATTGTTGAACAGCTGGGGAAAACCCCATCCAAAATCTCCATGTTATCCCTGCTATTGTGTTCTGAAGCCCATGCACAGGCTTTAGTGAAATTTTTGAAGACTTCTCACGTACCACAAGAGATTTCTGCTGATGAATTTGGAAGTTATGTTTCTAGCTTAACGACTGACAATGCATTAGGTTTTTCTGATGCTGATCTGACTCCTGAGGGAAGAAACCATAATAAGGCCTTGTATGTATCCATTGAATGCAATGGCACTACTCTGGCTCATGTTTTTGTTGATATTGGGTCCTCGTTAAATGTTCTACCAAAATTCTCTCTTGACAGACTTGATTACGAAGGAGTCGTACTAAAACCCAGTGATATTACAGTTCGAGCCTTTGATGGGTCGAAAGTGATGGTACACGGGAAATTGGATCTTCCGATCAAAGTGGGATCCCAGATCTTTGAATCTAACTTCTATGTAATGGACATACGGCCAGCTTATTCTTGCTTACTTGGACGCCCCTGGATCCATGGGGCAACCGTTTTTACCTCTACCCTACATAAGAAATTAAAATATCCTCTGAACGGAAAGATTGTTATTGTCTATAATGAAGAAGAGTATATCGGCAACCACTTGAACTCTTTCGGGTATGTAGAGATGGACGGTGAATTCATCGAGACTCCCTCTAAAACTTTTTGAAGTCATCCATCCTGCCTCAACTGAAGATGTCTTTTCCATTCCCAAAGTTACTAGGGTTCCACCCAGGATGGCTTCATTGAAAGATGTTAAGGCTATTGTAGAAGAAGGTGGTTATACTATTTGGGGTCAGCTTCCTGACATCCTCTATAAATCTGAAAAGTTTGGTTTGGGTGTCACTGCAGAGGGCCAAAGGGTTGTTAGTTGCACTCGTGATGGAAGGCCACCATTTCGCATCAGCAACAACGGAGTCAACATAATAGAAGATGCTGACAGTGATTATGACCTTGATAGCTAGATATTTCCTACCATTGGCAATGGGCTCAACAACTGGAAGGTCGAGGACATTATCTTTATCTCCTTTAGTCAGAAGTAATAGCTATATTTCTATTTTTTATTGCTTTCAAGTTTTGTCTTTGTAATATTTGAACAATGACTTTAAGCCTTGTGTCTTACCCGGGGCACAACGGTGCATTTGTTAAGCGTTGTTATTTCATAAACATATTTTCATTTAATAAAGCATTGGATGTTTTGCATTCAAAATTTGCACTCTCTGTCTTTCTTTTATTTTCATCACTTTCAAGCTATGTGTTCTTACATACACCCACGCAATACATTGCAGATCCACATCCACTCTGGATCCCGATGATAACGATTTTCGCTATTGCCACTTATGACTTTGAAAATATGATCTACCAAGCCAAGGAAGAAGGTGAGGAAGATTCTAAGATACCAAGATAACTTGCCAGACTATTAGTACAAGAAGAGAAAGTTATTCAACCACATGAAGAGCCAGTTGAGGTGGTAAACTTGGGTTCCGAAAAAGACAGAAAAGGAGTCGAGATAGGCGCCAACTTAGAGGACAGTGTCAAGAATAGGTTAATACAGATGTTTCATGAATATGTTGAGATCTTTTCTTGGTCGTACGAAGACATGCACGTGATTGATATTGATATCGTGGTTCACCGACTGCCGATGAAAGAGGGTTGTGCTCTGATTAAGCAGAAGGTTTTTCGCATGCGTCCTGAGATGTAAGAGAAGATTAAAGTCGAGGTTTTGAAAAAATTAAACATAGGTTTCTTAGCAGTGACATCCTATCCTCATGGGTTGCGAATGTGGTTCCGGTACCTAAGAAGGACGGCAAAGTACGCATGTGTTTAGACTACATGGATCTAAACATAGCAAGCCCTAAAGATGACTTCCCACTTCCATATATTGATGTTTTGGTCAACAACACCACCCATCATAAGGTATTCTCCTTCATGGATGGCTTCTTAGGTTATAGTCAGATCAAGATGGCACCTGAAGACATGAAAAAAACTACTTTTGTTACACAGTGGGTGTTGTACCCCAAAATTTGCCCTCCCATATTCTTCAAGATTTGCCAAGTCAAAGCTTCAAAATCTCCCCAAGGGTTGCACAGTTCAAGGGCCTCCTAACAGTCAAAAATTAGGGTTTTGGTTCTGACAAAGAAATTGAAGTTTCCAAGGGTCCAATCAAGTCCCACATACCTATAAACATGGACAAGCATCCTCATACCAAGTTTCAAGACTTACAGCACAAAATTGCACAGTCAAAAACCCTAATTGCACTACAGTCAACTGTAGGGGCAAAATGGTCATTTGACAGTCAAAAGTCCAAATTTTTGGTCAACATCTCATTTTGAAGCCACAAACATCATTTTATCAATCCTTGATCATGATTCTCAAAGCATGGCTCAAAAAGTCTCAAGATGCAAAAGTTTCCTTATTTGGACAGTTGAAAAAGTCAACTGTAACTTGACCAGAGCATAACTTCCACATGGATTATCAGAAAAATTCCATCCAAAGCTCATTTTTAAGAGAAAGACATTTCCTACAACTCCTCTTCATACTTCAAGTCCAAGAAATGCTCTCACAAAAAGTTATCAATTTCAACATTATAGGTCATTTTCAAAAGTCAACAAAAAGGGACTTTAAGTCAAAGGCCATAACTTGATATTGGTAAATCAAAATGACATGGGACCAAATACATTGGTTAGAGGACTCAAAGACCTTTCCAAAATGTCCAAGAACATGAACAAAGATTAAAAATTGAGCAAGTTATGCCTTGTGGAAATTGGGAAATTTTTGGATATTTTGAAAAGTCAACATTGCCTCAAATGTCTTAAAAATGCTAATGGGCCTCTTTTTCTTCCACAATTCATCATCCAAGGCATGTGCACGACCATTTGGCCCAAAGGGAAGTTTTTTTTATCATTTTTATTTATTTATTTGGATTTTTAATTATTAATAATTCATTTAATTAAAATAAATAGGTGAAAAATATTAAACCTAATGTTTTAAATCTTTTTGTGCATGAAATAGGCTTAAGATTTCGTGCACAATCAGATATAGAAGGAATTATGGTGATTGGATATGATTGAAGCCAAAATAGCATGAAAAAGATTTGAAAAATTATGGCATAAAAATCAAATATTGATTCCTTCAATTCATGGATTTTTTGATCAAAATTCTCAACCCTAATCCTTCCATACATAAGTGCAAAGCCAACCCTATTCCAAAAAACCTCTAAGCTGCGCCATACACAAATAACCAAACTTGATTTTTTTTGCCAAAAATTGAAAACTGAAAACAAGGTTCCAGCACGATTCAGAGCAAGAGACCAATTGCAAAAGCTTCCTCGTGCATTACTGAAGCTAACTGGATAATTTTCCAACCCTTACACGCCCAGAATTGGTATAGGGAGTTCAAACTGTTTTCAATTATATGCATAATCGTGTTTTAATATTTAGGCATTTTCATGGCATTTCTTTTATGGATTCATACTAATTGGATGATTCTGAAACTAACCATGTGATTGAATTGAGTTTTTATGCACTATATGCAAAAACGCCATTGTTGTATTTTAGGGTTGCAGAGGTTCTAGTTTAGGGCTTCTCTATCATGGAAAAATTAAGACACGGGAATGGTACCATTAGAATCAAGAGCTTCCAACGAATTTCATGATGGGGTCGCGCCCAATTTCTGATCCAAGACAAGCTAATCGCTATTTTCTAGAATGGTGCATTTGGGGACGGTTCAAAACCGTTGCTGATTCTTTTATGTTTCAGGGAAAAAACAAAAGCCATGGAGAAGACGATGAAGTGTCAGGCAGTGATTGGAGCATTTAAAATTTGCGCGCTAATTTTCAACTAACCATTGTTTTTACCTTATATTATTTGTTTCTTATTATGTAATCAAAAGCGCGTGAATAGCTTGAGTGGTGGAGAAAGCACTTGGTAAACCACAGGACCTGGGTTCGATCCCAGGTCCCTCTCCCTTCCCTTATATTTATCTCATAATTGTATTCTTGTGTGACTCCCTTGCAAGCGTCCACCCTATGGACTTGCATCCAGGCGTGCCACCCGTCCCACTATGTCAAACCCAAGGCCAGGATTTAGAGCGTATGGTGTGTCTCAGTCCACGCGTACACGTGCTAGCGTCAGAGTCAACAAGGCCAAAGGCTTAATGGGCCTGAAATACTGGACTCTACCTCCCAATTTGGGGACAGACCCCCCTAGGTTTGAATTTTCATTCTTTTCTTTATTTTATATTTATTTCAATTATTGTTTTTTTTTAATTAATTCCTTTAATTTAATGTTTTCATAAAAAATATAAAAACAATATAAAAATCAGAAAAAAGACAAAAAATAAGTATTTTTATTTAATTAATATATCTTTTGTAAATAAATATTATTCATTAATTTTAGCTATTAAATTAGGTTTAATTCAAGCATTTTCTTAATTAACTTAAAAATTTGTAGAATTAGGGTTTGTATTAATTTTTTATCCTTTTTCTTTTCTTTCACAATGATTAATTATTAAATATTATTTTTGTAATTAAATTACCATGTAAATAATTAGATTAATCTTAGGTTTAATTTTAATACGTTTTCTTAATAAACTAAAAAACAACTAGAATTAGGGTTAATATTTTCTTTCATTTAATTATTCTCATTAAAATCATAAGTACCCAAAAAAACTCAAAAAACAATTTCTTTTCATTTTAATTTCATTAATTTAAACAATTTAATTTAATTTCATTAAAAAGGATCCAACGCCCTCGTTTCCAATTTTAATTCAATTCGCGTATTTATTTCTTTTTCTTTTAATTATTTATGTAATTCTCCCAAGGCCATGTAATATTTATCTTTCGCACTTTAATTCTTTATTTTCTGTCAAATCGGGTCCTGGGTTAAATTTTGGCGATGTGGACCCGCGCCTTTGTAATAGTTTAGAACTTTACATTTCTCGCAACTTTTTAACTTAAATAAATGCATGCAAGAATGAATGACAAAATAAAAACAAACGCATAGATCACTTTGACATGACAAGACAAAATAACTGAATCTGACACACAAATCACACACCACCTCTAGGGTACGCCTCACTGTTGCCTTGCCTCGAAAGGTGATCGTCGAGTAGAGGATGTCTTAGTAAGTCCTCATGATCCGGGAACCTGGCATGAGGGTAGCTTCTAAGGTGTCTTCCTATTGCTCTGGTGATCACCATGTCCCGAACCTCGAATTGACCCGAACACCTCCAACGGTGGTGCTACCTACCTCTCAATGGTGGGATGACACTACTTTAAAGGACATTTACACAGACGAATTCCTTAGGGTAGGTAGACGACTCTAGATACTTGCTCTAATTTCAAAACAAATCAAAAATACTTTTCACACCGACACCTTTTCAAAAAGCTTTCGAAAGCAATTTTTCAAACACTCTTGAGGACCGATACAAGAGTCGAACTGGAATTTTCAAAGAAACTTTTTTTAAACCCACAGTTGAAAAGCAAACAAACCAATTTTGAAAACACAAATGAGCAAGTATCTAAGAGCCCATTGATAACCATGGATAGAAAGGGTGCTAACACCTTCCCTTTCTATAACCTACCTCCCGAACCGAGAGCAATCTCTTTAAGGAATTTTTCTGTGCTTTTGTCCTTTCCATTTGGAGAAAATAAAAGACGGTGGCGACTCTTGCTTCCGTGACATTTCGCGAACCAGCTTTAAACAGTCAGTTCCAGATCCACCGATCACAGAACTGGCGACTCTGCTGAGGATGAACTTAAAGTGAGGTGTACCTTAGGGTTAGTTCATAACTGTGTTTTCAATTGTATTGACTTGTCTGCTTTAAATTTGTGGGTTGCATGGGAGTTACATAGATCCTAACCCGGATCTGGGGATACCCTGTTTAGGTAGCATAAGCTGTGAGGGACCTGTCTGGCGTATACCGACATGGGTGAAGCAGTGGCTACGTTGGTGTGGCGCCTTGGTCTGTACCGATATCCCTCGTGTTGAAACGGGGAGAATATGGGTCTTCCAAGGAGTCATTAAGCACCAACAGACCTTAGAACCTTAAATGACACAACTTGGCCATTAGAACAGTAGCAGTATGCTACGCCCATTGAGGCTAAACTCTCGTGATGGTTCTGGCCGCAAGAAAAGATTGCGATGCTGGAGTTATGACCGATTGAGGGTAGTCAATGATATTGGGATCCTCTAAGAACCCGGTTACTTTTGATAGGACAGGTATGAACCAACAAACTGAAAGAGGGTAATACCTAGACCTCATGCTGGCCTAAACTCTAAGGGTTGTCTTGTGTGACTTGTGTGCCTTCGTACTTGACTACTTGCATGCTTGTTATCTGACACGTGAACTACTTGCAGGTTTTGTTTATAGTCCTTAATTGGGACTCATAACCGGGTTACTAAGTCTTGCAGGTTTTGTTTATAGTCCTTAATTGGGACTCATGACAGGTTTTATTTGAGTTTCTTGCAGGTTTTGGTTTGCGGTCCTTAATTGGGACTCATAACAGGGTTTATCTACATTACCCCATGCATAGCATAACATCATACCATTGCATACATCCTAACCCATTTCAAGGATCTCAAGGGCTTGTGATACAGGTCATGATGAATCAAACATTTAGCAAGGGGCAAAGAGGATTTATTTTCCTCTAGCCAAGGTTGTCAGAGGCTATGACCCACTTGATATGGTGAGCTTTGACTCTTGAAGAAGGTACCTCTAGCCAAGGTTGCCCAGAGATCTAAACAGGATAACTAGAGTCAGGGGCTATGACCCACTAGATATGGTGAGCCTTTGACCCTTGAAGAAGGACTCTCAACAACATGAAGTTCCTTCAATCGAGTCGCAAATTCAAATGCTAACAATTTTCTTGTTTACCCCGCGAGATCCTTGAAAACATTGCATATATATACATACATATCATTGCATTGCAGGTATCCCTTTTACAGGTCACTTACCTTCTCCGTTGTTTATTTCAGCATCATCATGTCTTCTTCACCATCCAACGAACAATCCATCAAGGCCCTCCAGGCTCAGAACGCCCAGTTCCAAGAGCTGATCATGAATTTGGCCCAGGGGCAGCAAGATCTGAAGACCCTGCTTTTGAAAAAGAAGAAGAAGAGGACTGTTTGGTTCAACCCTAGACGTCGATCTGGGAATACACTGCAGAATGAGGCAGATCAAGCTGATGCGTCTGTGGGCAAAGACAGTCCCCAAGGGAGAGAGGTTCCTAGTCCAGCGGTCTCCGACAACGAGACAGAATTCAATGATGAGCAATACTCTCCCGCTGAGGACAAATACAAGCAGTTGGAAGACCGTCTGAATGCAATGGAAATTCAACAAGTGCCTGATTTGGATTTCGGAGACTTGGGTCTAACTTCTGGTGTGGTGATCCCACACAAATTCAAAGCACCCTCTTTTGCTAAGTACGAGGGGGCATCCTGTCCCAGGCTGCATCTCAGGTCTTATGTGCGGAAGATTCAACCGTATACTGTGGACAAGAATTTGTGGATCCACTTCTTCCAGGAAAGTCTTTCAGGGACTCATCTCGAATGGTTCTATCAGCTGGATGGAACCAAGATTCGTAACTGGGAGGAGTTGGCTACTGCTTTTTACAAGCAGTATCAATATAATGCCAACCTCGCTCCTACGCGTACCCAACTCCAGGGTATGTCGTTAGGATCGGGAGAAGGTTTTAAAGAATATGCGTAAAAGTGGAGGGACCTTGCTGGAAGGGTACAACCACCTCTGACTGACCGCGAGCTCGTCGACATGTTCTTAGGGACCCTGTCTGGTCCATTCTTCAACCATCTGATTGGGAACTCTTCTGCTGGGTTTACAGATCTGATCTTGACTGGGGAGAGGATCGAAGCTGGTATCAAGGCTGGGAAGATACAGAAGCATGCTTCATCGAGCACCGATAAAAAACCTTTTAAGAAGGAATCCAATGCTGTCTATGGTTCAAGGAGGCAGAATAGACCAGAACGCCGCCAAGCTGTCAATGCAGTGGTGATCTCAAAACCTGCTGGTGCTCTTCAACATCACAACCAACAAAAGAGCGAGAGAAGGCAGTTCACTCGGCTCAGCATGACCTTATCCCAGATGTTGCCACAGTTGCTGGAGACCAAGCTAGTAACTCTAAAAGAAGCTCCGAAAAACCAAAATACAACGTCACCGAAGTATAACCCCAACGCTCGCTGCGCTTATCACTCTGACAGCCCGGGGCATACTACAGATGATTGTTGGAGCTTGAAAAATAAGATCCAAGACTTGATTGACGCAAAGGAGATTGAGTTCGAGGCGCACGAGGCTCCCAACGTGATCACTGCTCCCATGCCACAACATGGCTAGGATAGAAAGCACTTTTTGTTCATTTGAATTCAAGTCGTATTTTTCTTTGTTTATTCAAACAATAATACTCATGTCAAACATTGTTATTTCATTAATGCATTACATATGTCTGTTTTGAAGTAATTATTTCGTATTCACTATATGCAAACTGTTTTCATATTTGTGTGATGCTCAACTCTCGATTATTAATTCTAAGCCTCTTGAGGGAGGATGACGAAAATGATACCACAATCTACAATATGCTTTTGAACAGACCCCGCTGATGAGGTACAGGCATTGTTTCAATTCCTAAACACTGGAGTTATAAGGATGATAATCCCTCGTCAACCCCTCTAAGCCAAAGAAGTAGGAGTTTTTCTTTTCAAAAATTAAAACCCTTAATCATAACCCGGGGCAGGGTAGTTCTCTCAGTTGATCCAAGTGCATAACGAATGGCACCAAAGAGGTCCTTACAAAACAAAGAAAGACAGTGATGGTTCCGAATAATCAATAAAGAAAGGCAGTCATCATCTATCAAAATAAAAAGCCCAAAAAGTAAAAACCTATGAAGGAGACTTACGAAAACTAGGTGTTGTACCCCAAAATTTTCCCTCCCATATTCTTCAAGATTTGCCAAGTCAAAGCTTCAAACATTCCTCAAGGGTTGCACAGTTCAAGGACCCCCTAAGCAGTCAAGAATTAGGGTTTTGGTTCTGACAAAGAAAATGAAGTTTCCAAGGGTCCAATCAAGTCCCACATGCCTATAAATATGGTCAAGCATCCTCATACCAAGTTTCAAGACTTTCAGCACAAAATTGCACAGTCAAACACCCTAATTGCTCAACAGTCAACTGTAGGGGCAAAATGGTCATTTGACAGTCAAAAGTTCAAATTTTTGGTCAACATCTCATTTTGAAGCCACAAACATCATTTGATCAATGCTTGATCATGATTCTCAAAGCTTGGCTCAAAAATCATCAAGATGCAAAAGTTTCCATATTTGGACAGTTGAAAAAGTCAACTGTAACTTGACCAGGGCATAACTTTCACATGGATTATCAAAAAAATTCCATCCAAAGCTCATTTTGAAGATAAAGACATTTCCTACAACTCCTCTTCACACTTAAAGTCCAATAAATGCTCTCACAAAAAGTTATCAATTTCAACATTATAGGTCATTTTCAAAAGTCAACAAAAAGGGACTTTAAGTCCAAGGCCATAACTTGAGATTGGTAAATCAACATGACATGGGACCAAAGACATTGGTTAGAGGACTCAAAGACCTTTCCAAAATGTCCAAGAACATGAGCAAAGCTTAAAAATTGAGCACGTTATGCCTTGTGGAAGTTGGGAAATATTTGGATATTTTGAAAAGTCAACATTGATTCAAATGACCTAAAATTGCTAATGGGCCTCTTTTTCTTCCACAATTCATCATCCAAGGCATGTGCACGACCATTTGGCCCAAAGGGAAGTTTTTATCATTTTTATTTATTTATTTGGATTTTTTATTATTAATAATTCATTTAATTAAATAAAATACATGAAAAATACTAAACCTAATCTTTTGAATCTCTTTGTGCATAAAATAGGATCAATATTTCGTGTACAATCAAATATGGAAGGAATTGAAGTGATTGGATATGATTGAAGCCAAAATAGCATGAAAAAATATTTGAAAAGATCTTTGAAAATCAAATCTTGAAAGTCATGAATGCCAAGGTTTTTGGTTGTTTTCTTTGACCTAAATCATTCATACATATATACATATGCCAACCCTATTCAGAACAAGCTCCCAGCCGCGCATAAACTCCAGAATCAAACTCACACTTTTGCTTAAAAATTTCAAAACTGAAAACAAGGTTACAGGTGGATTCAAGCCATAATATTTATTCCATTGTGTTCCTGAGGTTTCAAGGAACATATACAGATCAAAATCAACGTCCCTAACACAAGAAATAGGTAGCACGACCATGGCCGGTTCAAGCTTTTTTCAGTTTCTTGAAACATAATTCATGCATTATTTGTAAATTCTAATATTGGATTTGTATTCATTATATCATTCTGAAGCTAACCACATAATTTGATTGCATTTTTATACACTATATGCAAAGATACCATTGTCGTGTTTTAGGGTTACAGGGATTGTGATTTAGGGCTTTGCGTTCAAGGAACAATTGGGACACGATAATGGCACCATCAGATTCAGAAGCTTCATGGCAATTAAATCCATATGTCGCGCCTAATTTCTAATGCAAGGGTTCCTAATCGCTATTTTCTGGAATAGCATATTTTGGAACGGTTCAAAAACCGTTGCTTATAGTTTTGTGTTTCAGAAAAAAAATACAATGAAGAAGAAGAAGAGGAGGTGTCCAGTAGCGATTGGTTTATTCAAATTCTCGCGCGAAAGACAAGCACTAACCTTTGTTTTGTTTTATTATATTCGTTGTTTATTTAATATACAAAGAACTCAAGTGGCACGATTGGCAGGCATATACACTGGTAACCCTCAGGACCTGGGTTCGAGCCCCAGGTCCCCATCCCTTTGCAATACTATTTTTCTAATTATCATTATATGCAGCATCTCTCTTGAAGACCACCATACATCCATAATCACAAGCGTGCCACGCGTTTGTTGGGATCAATCACAAGGCTGTGAGTTGGAGAACATCATAGGCCCAGGTCAACGCGTGTGTATGCTCCCAAGGAAGGTCAACTGAGGCCTTAAACAAGTGGGCCTAATTGCTAGGAATGTACCTCAAATCTGGGGACAGAACCCCCCAAGGTGTGCAATTTCCTTTACATTTATTTTATTTTTGATTCAATTTTCTTTTTTTAATTAATTCCCTTAATTTGATATTTTCATAAAATATAAAAAAAAAAACAATAAAAAATCAGAAAAACACCAAAAACAAGTATTTTATTTAATTAGTATATTTTTTAAAATAAATATTATTCATTAATTTTAGTTATTAAATTAGGTTTAATTTTGATATTTTCCTTAATCAATTTAAAATTTGGTAGAATTAGGGTTTGTAATAATTTTTTATCCTTTTTTCTTTTCTTTCATAATAATTAAATATTATTTATTTTTATAAATTAAAATTGCATGTAAATAATTAGGTTTAATTGTAGGTTAAAATTTAATACTTTCTTAATAAACTAAAAACAATTAGAATTAGGGTTAATATTTTATTTTAATTAATATTTTTTCATTAAAGTCATAAAATACAAAAATACCAAAAATAATTTCTTTTTCCTTAATTTAATTAACTTAATCATTTAATTTAATTTCACAAAAAAAGGGTCCAACGCCCTCGTTTCTTATTTTAATTCATATTCGCGTATTTATTTTTTATTCTTTATAATATTCATGTACCTCTCCCAAAGCCGTGTAACATATTTCTCGCACTTTACTTTTCTTTAATTCTTTATTTTTCTGTCAAATCGGGTCCTGGAAATTTTGGCGATGTGGACCCGCGCCTTTTGTAATAGCTTAGAACTTTACCTTTCTCGCATTTTTTTTAACTGTTAATAATGGCATGCTAGAATGAATGACGAAAAATAAAAACAAACGCTTAGATCATCCAATAACATGACAAGACAAAAATAAACGAATCTGACACACAAATCACACACCACCCCTAGGGTACGCCTCACTGTTGCCTTGCCTCTAAAGGTGATCGTCGAGTAGAGGATGTCTTAGTAAGTCCTCATGATTTGGGAACCTGGCATGAGGGTAGCTTCTAAGGTGTCTTCCCATTGCTCTGGTGATCACCATGTCCCGAACCTCGAATTGACCCGAACACTTCCAACGGTGGTGCTACCTACCTCTCAATGGTGGGATGGCACTACTTTAAAGGACATTTACACAGACGAATTCCTTAGAGTAGGTAGGTTCTCGTAGATACTTGCTCTAATTTCAAAAACAAATTCAAAAAATACTTTTCACACCAACACATTTTCAAAAAGCTTTCGAAAGCATTTTTTCAAACACTCTTGAGGACCGATACAAGAGTCGAATTGAAATTTTCAAAGAAACTTTTTTAAAACCCACATTGAAAAGCAAACAAACCATTTTTGAAAACACAAATGAGCAAGTATCTAAGAGCCCATGGATAACCATGGATAAAAAGGGTGCTAACACCTTCCCTTTCTATAACCTACCTCCTGAACCGAGAGCAATCTCTATAAGGAATTTTTCTGTGCTTTTGTCCTTTCCATTTGGAGAAAATAAAAGACGGTGGCGACTCTTGCTTCCGCGACATTTCGCGAACCAGCGTTAAACAGTCAGTTCCAGATCCACCGATCACAGAACTGGCGACTCTGTTGGGGATTTAACTTAAAGTGAGGTGTACCTTAGGGATAGTTCATAACTGTGTTTTCAATTGTTTTCCTTGTTTGCTTTAAATTGTGGGACTGTCTTGGGAGTTCTATAGATCCTAACCCGGATCTGGGGATACCTTCTTAGAAAGTAGCAACAAGGCTGTGAGGGAACTGTGTGGGGTATACCGACATGGTTGAAACAGTCTGCTACGTTGATGTGGCACTTTGGTGTGTACCGGTAACCCTTGAGTTCAGTCAAGGAGAGTACGGGGCCTCCGCGTGGTGTCGTGAAGCATCAACAAACCTTAGGAACCTTAATTGAACTATCTTGGCCTCTTTAGGGTAGTGAGATAACTGACTTTGGTGCAGTCCGAGGTTGGTTGATACTCGATACTACACTCAATTGAGGGTTGCTTTCCTGGAATATTTCGGTCGCCAGTTCAGTGGCTAAATCGAAACAATGAACAATGAAAGCAATCCAGTGATATTGGGACCCTTAGAACCCGGTTACTTCTGATAGGACAGGTTGAGCCCACCAACTCCAAAAGGGTACTACCCATACCCCATGCTGGCCTTAAACCCTAAGGGCTTGTCTTGTGTGCCTTGTGTGCCTTACATGTTTGTCTTTGTAAATATCTGTGGTGTGTTTAATCATAGCATCATGACATCATCCAGCATCATATGCATTGACTAACCATTTCAGGGGTTCGAATTTTCATCTTTGTTCTTGTTTTGTAGGACATGGAAATTGTTCGTAGAAAGACAATTCAAATCAATCTTGTAAGGATCCCTCCTCAGCTTAAGGAACTTATATCCAGGATTCCCGAGAACTCTTCATTCAGTGAAAGACATGGAAGACTCATCAGCTTGGTCAATACCAACATTGAGGAAGATATGATAAAGGTCCTGTTCCAGTTCTTTGACCCTTTGCATCACTGTTTCACCTTCTTGGATTATCAGCTGGTACCTACATTAGAGGAGTTCTCCCGGCTCCTGAAGATCCCTATCCTTGATCAACTACCCTACAACGGTACGGAAAAGGAACCCGAGCTTGAAGAGATTGCTAAAGCCTTGCACCTACAGTCATCTGACCTCAAGGGACATTGGGAAGTTAGAAGTGGTATCAAAGGGTTATTAGCCAGGTTTCTGTTTGAAAAGGCCCATGAATGTTGGAACTCCCTTGACTTACAAGCTTTTGAAGAAGTTGTGGCCCTCCTCGTCTATGGTTTGGTGTTGTTCCCTAACCCAGATCAGCTTATTGATATCAGTGCTGTCCAGATCTTTATGTCCAGGAATCCTATACCTACGTTGCTGGGGGACATCCTTCACTCATGTTACACTCGAACCATGAGAAAAAGAGGTGTCCTTATGTGTTGCACTCCTCTCCTGGGAAGGTGGTTTATTTCGCACCTTCCACAATCAGTTTTGAAGAACGAGCGGGGTTTGAGATGGTCACAACGGTTGATGACTCTTACACATGCGGATATACATTGGTGCCCTAGGTCCAGAGAAGATGTCACTATCATTGATCGTTGCGGGGAGTACCCTAATGTTCCTTTACTTGGAATCAGAGGAGGTATTACTTACAGCCCGTGCCTGGCTTGGAGACAGTTTGGTTATGCTCGGAGGGATGGTCCTCATGACATGTTAATTCCTGACATAGTTTTTGACTTCGACAATGATACTCAAGGACTTCGCAAGAGATTTATCAGAGCTTGGAGGATGCCCAGTAGGATAGATAGCAAGACACTGGGGCATAGGAATTCCATCCCGTTGGAACCTTATCTCAAGTGGGTACGAGCCCGCTCCCAGAAGTTAGTGATGCCTTATCCCCATATGCTCCCTGTGATCAAAGAGCCAGTCTTGGAAGGAGAAGTGTCCTGCACTATTCAGCACCCTGATATGCCCACATCCTGGGAAGAGATGCAGAAGAGCTGGATCCAGCTTAAGGAAGAACGGAATTCTCTTGAGACCAGTCTACATGCTAGTGAAAAGAAGGTCTTGGAGCTCACCCGCCTGTTGCATGAGGAGAGGAATCTCAACACTTACATAGCTCCAAAGAGGATGCGTAGTATATTTTGGGATTGATTTGCTTTTGTATTATTTTGCCCATGAGGCTTTGATGTACTGAACAATTATTTCCTTAATGATAACGTGTGTTCCTTTTTGTCTACAACAAATTTGAATTTTCGAACCCTTGAATGCATTGCATAAACACATATCATTCATCATGTGCATAGCAGGTTTTCCTCTTTTCAGGTTGCTTACAGTTCTTCGCTGTTTATTTCAGCATCATGAATCCTGACTCATCATCAACTGAGATATCCATCAAAGCTCTTCAGGCGCAGAACGCGCAATTTCAGGAACTAATCATGGGTATGGCTCAGGGCCAAGAAGAGCTGAAGGCTCTGCTCCTGAAGAAGGAAAAGAAGAAGAAGAGAAGAACTGTTCTTTTCAACTCGGGCCGGAGGTTCGGCAACACTCTGCAAGATGAAGAGGCTGGTTCTTCCATTGGCAAGGGTACTCCTCAAGCGGAAAAAGGTCCTAGTCCGGTAGTCTCCGACAACGAGACTGATTTTGATGAGGAACAGTATCCTCCGGCTGAAGACCGTTACAAGCAGTTGGAGGACAGATTGAATGCAATGGAGATCCAACAGGTACCCGGGCTGGATTTTGGAGATCTGGGTTTGTCTACTGGTGTGATCATTCCTCATAAGTTCAAAGCACCATCTTTCACTAAGTATGACGGGGCATCTTGTCCCAAGCTACACCTCAGGTCATATGTGCGGAAGATTCAACCGTACTCAGTGGATAAGAATTTGTGGATCCACTTCTTCCAGGAGAGTCTTTCAGGGACTCATCTCGAATGGTTCTATCAGCTGGATGGGACCAAGGTTCGTAACTGGGAGGAGTTGGCTACTGCTTTCTATAAGCAGTATCAGTATAATGCCGACCTTGCCCCTACACGTACCCAACTCCAGGGTATGTCGTTAGGTTCAAGTGAAGGTTTTAAAGAGTACGCTCAGAAGTGGAGGGATCTGGCTGGCAGAGTGCAGCCTCCGTTGACTAACCGGGAGTTAGTAGACATGTTCTTGGGGACCCTATCTGGGCCATTTTTTTACCATCTTATTGGGAATTCTTCTGCTGGATTCACTGATCTTATTCTGACTGAAGAGAGAATTGAGGCTGGGTTGAAGTATGGTAAGATTCCGAAGGGTACATCGTCTAGTTCTGAGAAGAAACCCTTCAAAAAGGAGGCTAGTGCTGTATATGGCTCCCAGAGACCAGAAAAATCTGAGCGCCGCCAATCTGTCAGTGCGGTAATGATTGCCAAGCCTGCTGCCACTCCTCGGCCAACCAATCCTCAAAGGGCTGAAAGACCCCGGAGAGAGTTTACCCGTTTGAGCATGACCTTATCGCAGATCTTGCCACAGTTGCTAGCCACCAATCTAGTGACTGTTAGAGAGGCACCCAAGGGTGTAAACACTGCTTCCCCCAAGTACAACCCAAATGCCCGCTGCGCATACCATTCTGATAGCCCGGGGCATTCCACTGATGACTGTTGGGCATTAAGGAATAAGGTGCAAGACCTTATTGACGCGAAAGAGATACAGTTCGAAGCGCCTGAAAGGCCGAATGTGGTAACTGCTCCTATGCCCCAACATGGAGTAAATGCGGTTGATGAAGATGTTTACGCTGTTTCTGTGAATGATCTAGCCACTCCCTTAATAACTGTCAAGAAGAACCTACTGCTGGCCGGTTTATTTCCGGGTTGCAGTGAGGGTTGCTTGTTCTGTGTTGTTTCCCTATCTGGTTGTCCCTTGCTGAAGTTAGGCATCCAAAGCCTGATGGACAGTAAGGAGATTCTGTTCAAAAAGTCTGCTGTTCAGTTGGTTCCGGTAGAAGAAGTTTCTGTGGTTACCATCTTCAATAATCCAATCAAGGCTCTCCCGAAGAAGCCTGTTCAAATCATGACTGTTGCACCTGTGGTTATTACTGTTCCGGGGCCTCTCCCCTACGTATCTGATAAAGTTGTCCCCTGGCACTATGGGGCAGATGTATATGTGAATGGAATCAAACAAGAGTTCAACACTGGCGCCAGTATCTGCGATATCACTGGCCCAGCCAAGGTTACCCGCAGTGGCAGGCTCTTCTCGCCTGACATTGCACCGCCCGCTGCTCGAAGACCCCTCCTTATAACACCTACAAGTGTACCTGTTCCTGTTGCTGATCAAGTTGTTCCCCCTGCCGTCGAGTCGTCTAATGCTCGGGGCAAAGGGATTGAAGTTGAGCCGGCCCGGATGGAGGCACCGATACCTATAAATGCTGAGGCCTCCCAACAAGAAATGGAGGAAATTCTAAAGATAATAAAGAAGAGTGACTTTAATGTTATGGAACAGCTGGGGCATACGCCCTCCAAGATCTCCATGCTCTCCTTATTGCTATGCTCCGAGGCCCATGCTAAGGCCTTGATCTCATTTCTCAAGATGGCCCATGTGCCACAGGAGACATCTGCAGTCCAGTTCACTGATTGCGTAGCAAATCTGACAGCAGACAATGGCTTGGGTTTCTCAGATGCTGACCTGACTGCGAAGGGAAGAGACCACAATGATGCCCTGCATGTCTCTATCGAATGCAGGGTGTTGTACCCCAAAATTTGCCCTCCCATATTCTTCAGAAATTGCCAAGTCAAGCTTCAAGATTCCCCAAGGGTTGCACAGTGCAAGGGCCTCCTAAGCAGTCAAAATTAGGGTTTTTGTTCTGATCAAGAAAATGAAGTTTCCAAGGGTCCAATCAAGTCCCACATGCCTATAAATATGGTCAAGCATCCTCATATTAAGTTTCAAGACTTTCAGCACAAAATTGCACAGTCAAAAACCCTAATTGCACTACAGTCAACTGCAGGGGCAAAATGGTCATTTGACAGTCAAAAGTTCAAATTTTTGGTCAACATCTAATTTTGAAGCCATAAACATCATTTGATCAATGCTTGATCATGATTCTCAAAGCTAGGCTCAAAAATCATCAAGATGCAAAAGTTTCCTTATTTGGACAGTTGAAAAAGTCAACTGTAAATTGACCAGGGCATAACTTTCACATGGATTATCAGAAAAATTACATCCAATTCTCATTTTGAAGAGAAAGACATTTACTACAACTCCTCTTCACACTCCAAGTCCAAGAAATGCTCTCACAAAAAGTTATCAATTTCAACATTATAGGTCATTTTCAAAAGTCAACAAAAAGGGACTTTAAGTCAAAGGCCATAACTTGAGATTGGTAAATCAAAATGACATGGGACCAAAGACATTGGTTAGAGGACTCAAAGACCTTTCCAAAATGTCCAAGAACATGAGCAAAGCTTAAAAATTGAGCAAGTTATGCCTTGTGGAAGTTGGGAAATTTTTGGATATTTTGAAAAGTCAACATTGATTCAAATGACCTAAAATTGCTAATGGGCCTATTTTTCTTCCACAATTCATCATCCAAGGCATGTGCACGACCACTTGGCCCAAAGGGAAGTTTTTCTTCATTATTTATTTATTTATTTGGATTTTTATTATTAATAATTCATTTTAATTAAATAAAATACATGAAAAATGCTAAACCTAGTTTTTCAATCTTTTTGTGCATATTATATCCTCAAGATTTCGTGCCTAGCCAAATATGGAAAGAACCAATGGAATTGGATGTGATTTGTATCAAAAAGCATGTGAAAAAGATTTGAAAATCATGGTGAAAAAATCAAATATTGCATTCATCAATTCATGGATCTTGGACCAATTTTATTTGACCTAATCATTCCTACATATACAAGCAAGCAAGACCTAATGCCATTAACCCCTAAGCTGCGCAAAAACCCCATTATCAAACTCAAGCTTTTTTGGCAAAAATTCCAATTCTGAAAACCTAGTTCTAGGGCGATTCAAGGCAGGATTTTGATCTCATTAGCTTGCTAAGGCTTCATAGAATGGATTTGCATCAAAAACCACAAGCTCTCGTGCCCAGAAACGTGAGAACGATCTCACCTGTACACAAAAAAATCCATAGTCGTGCATCTCAATTCATGCATCTTTTGTAATTTTTAATGCTTGATTCATGTTCATTGTGTGATTCTAATGCTAACCCAATGGTTTAATTTTGTTTTTGTGCATCGTATGAAGATTTGCCATGGATGAATATTAGGGTTTTGCAAGCTTTAATTTGGGCGTTTTGTGATATGGTAAAATTAGGACACCTGAATACCACCATTGAATCAAGCATACTCAGACGAAAAGAAACCCACCCTCGCGCCTAATTTATGAGGCCTTATGGCCTGTTCGCTATTTTCTGTAAAGATGCTTTCTGAAACGGTGTGAAAACCGTTGCCTATGTTTTATTGTATTTTCAGGAAAAAAACAACATGAGGAAGACGATGAAGTGGAAGGCGTTGATTGGACCATTTAAATGCTTCGCGCGTTTTTGGAGCCACTGACCACTTTTCTTTCATAATAATTGTTAGTTATTTTATGATAAACACGCGTTGGATGGTTCAGTGGTAGGCTTAAGCAATGGTAACGTTCAGGACCTGGGTTCGATCCCAGGTCCCCACCCCCTTTCATATTTTTCTTCAATTAATAATTACATGCAGTTTCAGCTTAAAGGAGCACCATGCGTCCATCACATCTGGCCATCCACGTGCCCAATGAGATTAATCAGAAGGCCACAATCTGAAGCGTACCATAAGCCTGAGTCAAAGGTCCCACACGTTGCATGGAAAAGTCAACAAGGCCTCCAGTAATGGGCCAGAATTATTGGACTTTCACCTCCACTTTGGGGACTGCAACCCCCCTAGGTTTGCTAAAACTTTTTTACTTTTTTTGTTTTTTATTATTTCTATTTTCTTTTAAATTATTGTTTTCTTAATTAATTTATTATTTTCATAAATATAAAAAAACACCATAAAAAATCAGAAAAAAGAGAAAAAAGATAATAAATATTTTATTTTAGTATTTCTATAAATAAATTGCATTAATTCATTTAGTTTTAATTTAGGGTTTAATTGTAATACTTTTTTTTAAAAATATAAAAAATATAGAATTAGGGTTTATGATAATTTTTATTCCTTTTTATTTTTCTTTCATAATAATTAAAATATTAAATATTTATTTTTGTAATTAAATAGCATGTAAATTAATTAGGGTTAATATTAGGTTTAAACTTTAATATGTTTTCATAATAAAATAAAAATTGTAGAATTAGGTTTAATTGCATTTAATTCTTTTTCCATCAAAATCATAAAAAACAAAAAAATACCAAAAACAATTTCTCTTTCTTTTCTTAATTAATCAATTCCATCATTTAATTTAATTTTGCAAAAAGGGTCCAACGCCCTCGTTTAATTCTTATTAAATTCGCATGTTTATTTTTATTCTTTATAATTTTGATGTATCTCTCCCAAAGCCGTGTAACTAATTGCCCGCACTTTATTTTCATTAATTCTTTATTTTTCTGTCAAATCGGGTTCGAGAAATTTTGGCGATGTGGACCCGCGCCTTTTGTAATAGCTTAGAATCTTTTACTTTTCGCAATCTTTAACTGTTTAATCAAGGCATGAAAGAATGTATGGACAAAATTAAAAACAAACGCTAGATCACCTTTAACATGACAAAAGACAAAAATAACTGAATCAGACACACAAATCACACACCACCCCTAGGGTACGCCTCACTGTTGCCTTGCCTCGAAAGGTGATCGTCGAGTAGAGGATGCTTTAGTAAGTCCTCATGATCCGGGAACCTGGCATGAGGGTAGCTTCTAAGGTGTCTTCCCATTGCTCTGGTGATCACCATGTCCCGAACCTCGAATTGACCCGAACACCTCCAACGGTGGTGCTACCTACCTCTCAATGGTGGGATGACACTACTTTAAAGGACATCTACACAGACGAATTCCTTAGGGTAGGTAGACGACTCTAGATACTTGCTCTAATTTCAAAACAAATCAAAATACTTTTCACACCGACACATTTTCAAAAAGCTTTCGAAAGCAATTTTTCAAACACTCTTGAGGACCGATACAAGAGTCGAACTGAAATTTTCAAAGAAACTTTTTTTAAAACCCACAGTTGAAAAGCAAACAAACCATTTTTTTGAAAACACAAATGAGCAAGTATCTAAGAGCCCATGGATAGAAAGGGTGCTAACACCTTCCCTTTCTATAATCTACCTCCCGAACCGAGAGCAATCTCTTTAAGGAATTTTTCTGTGCTTTTGTCCTTTCCATTTGGAGAAAATAAAAGACGGTGGCGACTCTTGCTTCCGCGACATTTCGCGAACCAGCGTTAAACAGTCAGTTCCAGATCCACCGATCACAAAACTGGCGACTCTGCTGGGGACTAAACTTAAAGTGAGGTGTACCTTAGGGTTAGTTCATAACTGTGTTTTCAATTGTATTGACTTGCTTGCTTTACTATTGTGGGTTGCATGGGAGTTACATAGATCCTAACCCGGATCTGGGGATACCCTGTTTAGGTAGCATAAGCTGTGAAGGACCTGTCTGGCGTAGACCGACACGGGTGAAGCAGTGGCTACGTTGGTGTGGCACCTTGGTCTGTACCGATATCCCTTGTGTTGCAACGAGGAGAATATGGGTCTTCTAAGGAGTCATTAAGCACCAACAACCTTAGAACCTTAAATGACACAACTTGGCCATTAGAACAGTAGCAGTATGCTACGCCCATTGAGGCTAAACTCTCGTGATGGTTCTGGCCGCAAGAAAAGATTGCGATGCTGGAGTTATGACCGATTGAGGGTAGTCAATGATATTGGGATCCTCTAAGAACCCAGTTACTTTGATAGGACAGGTATGAACCAACAAACTGAAAGAGGGTAATACCTAGACCTCATGCTGGCCTAAACTCTAAGGGCTCTTTTGTGTGACTTGTGTGCCTTCGTACTTGACTATTTGCATGCTTGTTGTCTGACACTTGAGCTTCTTGCAGGTTTTGTTTGTAGTCCTTGATTAGGACTCATAACAAGGTTTACCGAGTTTCTTGCAGGTTTTGTTTATAGTCCTTAATAGGGACTCATAACAGGGTATATTAAGTTTCTTACAGGTTTTGGTTTGCAGTCCTTAATTAGGACTCATAACAAGGTTTATCGAGTTTCTTGCAGGTTTTGTTTATAGTCCTTAATAGGGACTCATAACAGGGTATATTAAGTTTCTTACAGGTTTTGGTTTGCAGTCCTTAATTAGGACTCATAACAAGGTTTACCGAGTTTCTTGCAGGTTTTGTTTTTTAGTCCTTAACTGGGACTCATGACAGGTTTTACTTGAGTTTCTTGCAGGTTTCTGTTTATAGTCCTTAATAAGGGCTCATAACAGGGTTTATTCATATTACCCCATGCATCATGACATCATACCATTGCATACATCCTAACCCATTTCAAGGATCTCAAGGGCTTGTGATGCAGGTCATGATGAATCAAACATCTAGCAAGGGGCAAAGAGGATTTATTTTCCTCTAGCCAAAGTTGTCAGAGGCTATGACCCACTTGATATGGTGAGCTTTGACTCCTGAAGAAGGTTCCCCTAGCCAAGGTTGTTTGGAAAGCAAAATAAGGTTGATGACTTGAGTCAGGGGCTATGACCCACTTGATATGGTGAGCCTTTGACCCTTGGAAGAAAGACTCTCAACAAATATTAAGTTTCTTTCAATCAAGCTACCGGATCCAAATGCTAACAAATTTTCTTGTTTACCCCGCGAGGTCCTTGAAAACATTACATGCATGTCATACACATCATTGCATAACAGGTACCCTTGATTGCAGGTCACTTACCCTTGTTCGCTGTTTATTTCAGCAATGGCTCCCCAACCAGATAACCAGGACCTTCACACTCAAGAGACTCAGTTCAGGGAAATCTTCCTAGGTCTATCCAAGGGGCAGGAAGAGTTGAGGACACTCCTCATGGGGAATCTGATCAGAAAGAGTCCTGAAGATGACAAGGACGAACAGCTGAAACGTCTACAAGCTGAGGTAGACACATTGAAAACCCAGATGCTGGGGCAAAGGGCCCTCATTCAAGGTTTAGCTCAGGAGCAAGGAGAGCTGAGAAATCTGATCAGCCAACTTCCTCAAGGCATGAAGCAACCAGCCCAAATCAGGGACCACGTCATAGAACAGCTTCCAAGAAGGCAAAGGTCGGGTCCAATGAATAGACCTCTCCGAGTTGCTACTACTTCTCAGGTCCAACAACGACTGCGCCAAGAACAGCGGGTTAATCAGAACAGGTCGGACGAGCCTAAGAGACAATTCACCTGCATCAACATGTCATGGTCACGAGCTTTGCAGCACATGTTAAGGATGAACCTGATTGCGGTGATCAACCCTCCTGCAAATCCAAAGACTTCCTCTCCAAATTACAACCCAGAAGCAAGGTGCGCTTACCATTCTGGTAGCCCGGGGCACGATACTGAGGACTGTTGGGCATTGAAGTACAAGATTCAGAATATGATCGATGCTAAAGAGATCGAGTTCGAGCCCGCCGATACTCCCAATGTGATCATTGCTCCCTTGTCAAAACATGGCTAGGATTGAGAAATTTTTGTTCATTAGAATCTTTCAAGTTGTAATTTTCTTTTGATTGTTCAAGCATTCCATTCATATCAAACGTTGTTATTTCATTAATGCATCGCATATGTCTGTTCTGAAACAATATATTCGTATTCACTAAATGCAAATTATATTCATATTTTTTCTGATGATCAACTCTTAAATAATAATTCTAAGCCTCTTGAGGGAGGATGACGAAAACGATACCACGATCTACAGTATGCTTTTGAACAGACCCCGCTGATGAGGTACAGGCATTGTTTCAATTCCTAAACACTGGAGTTATAAGGATGATAATCCCTCGTCAACCCCTCTGAGCCAAAGAAGTAGGAGTTTTTATTTTCGAAATTTAAAACCCTTAATCATAACCTGGGGCAGGGTAGTCTCTCAGTTGATCCAAGTGCATAACGAATGGCACCAAAGAAGTCCTTACAAAACGAAGAAAGACAGTGATGGTTCCGAATAATCAATAAAGAAAGGCAATCATTATCTTTCAAAATAAGAACCCATTAAGTCAAAACCTATGACGGAGACTTACAAAGCTGGGGCATCCCGCTGACTGTAATCACAAAAGAACAGTTCAGGCAAAAAAGAAAAACAGGGATAACAAAATCAAAAAGAAAGAGGTCTTATAAACCCTCAACAAAGAGGAAATGACTGCCTATTCAAAATAAGTTATCAACATCCGAATCATCACCGGAAAATCAGAGCAAGGACTCAAACAAGGTCTAACGCACGATCAACTGAGTTTAGGTTTGGAGAACATCACGAAGAGCGGGTGGGTACAAATAATTTGAGCCTTTATCCTTTGTTTCTTAAACCGTGAACCAGGCCACGTTATAACCCTTAAAAGTCCTAGCTGAAGCATGGGTTAGTTCGAAAGCATACTGTGACGAAAGGTATCCTGACTCCTTAAGGCTTACTATAAAGAAGGAGTTGACATCACGTTTTACAAACATTCATTTGTTTTATGAAAAAAAGAATGCATTTTCAAAATCTCCAAGACAGACATAGGCTTTGCATTTTTAACATAACTTTGTTTACATATGACTTTTTGTTTGAACAGCAGGGAAATTCGCACGAGAAATACCTAGTGAACAAAAGCACTTCCAACCAAGGGGCATGGCATGACTATTGTCCATCATCTGGGGCAGTTAAGTCAAGATTCGGAGAACCTCTCAGAAGGCCAAATAGCCTGGGGCAAATCTCCGCCTGAGTCACTTGGGGCATTCCAACAACGAATCTTGCCTGATCAAATACCTTCTGGTGGCATGACAAAACACTTCTAACAGGGGCAACTCCCTACACTCTGAGAACGTGGACATAGTCAAAAAAAAATACTACGCATAATCAAAGACCCGCTAGGTTGACATACCTAGGCAAAAATTAGGGCTTCCCGGCGAACCAAAAGGGTTCGGGCAAAATGAAGGGATGAAATGAAAAAAATCTGTACACCCGGCAAGTCGAAAACCTGAAAAGGCGGCTTGGGCAAAAATGGGTATCCCGGTGGACTGAAAACCCGAAAGGGCGGTCCAGGCAAAAGTTAGGGATCAAAGCGTACAACTATGTCCTGTCATCTTGTCACCTGCCTACCAGAAGAAGGTTTGTCCATCAAAAGCTATCAGCACCTCACAGGTCTTCCTCTCCCACCTCAGAAACAGGGGCAATAATGAGTTGTCCAGGCAATCTAATTGTTCCATCCTCCAAGGGACCAAGATGGGTTCAGCGGAAGAACGTAACCAGATGTCTTAATTCCCCAAACAGTGAGCCA
The DNA here is from genome assembly GCA_948472305.1 of Vicia faba. NCBI lineage: Eukaryota > Viridiplantae > Streptophyta > Magnoliopsida > Fabales > Fabaceae > Vicia > Vicia faba. The sequence continues at coordinate 77,309,103 of OX451738.1, read as the reverse complement.
GCAAGTCAGTGCACTCTTCCTCAAGCAAAGTTATCAAACCTTAAGGAAGTTGGGTATCCTCCAGCAGACCTCAACATTCCCCAGTAATATGCATGCCTTCCTAAACAAAGCATCCCCGGCAGTCTTGACCTAAGGATTGTTCCCCGGCGGTATATCAACATTCAAAGGAGTCACTTCCCCGATGCAGTTCAAACTTCCCCAAGAGAGTCCAATCTAGTTCCCCAGGAAAGTTGGAACCCATCTCCCCAACAGTAAGCTTATCCCCAGTAGATTCTGGAAGCTTATCCCTCGCAGAACATGAACGCGTCTCCCGGCTTTATTTAAAGAGTTATTTCCTTACCAGGATATAATTGGGTTATCCCCAGCCAAAAGCCACGGAAAGGTCGTCGTCAACACAGTTCTTTCTTATCCCCGGCGAAGTCTATCAGCACTTCCAACACAGCAAAGGTATCCCCAGCAAGTTATCATCAACAACTCAACAAAGTATCTCTTTCCCCACAGAGTGTTGCTTCCCAGCAAGATCACTAGGGTATTTTTCTCCCCGCAGAGTAATCCATTCGCCAAGTTTATTCCCCAACGGAGTTATCTTCTCCTGCCGGTATTCTTGCAACTATCATCCCCAGCGGAGCAAAATCAATACTTCAACATCAGCCCAGGAGTGACTTCCCGGCACCCGTCAAGGATTTACTTTCCTAGACGAAAACATACATTCCAAAACATCACATTCTCATACATTATAGCATGCATAGACGCATCATATTTTACAAATCTCATTTATGTTGAGAACATCATTGCTTGGTCCATATCATGCATTGCATATGACTGACCTTTACCTTTCAGGAAAGATTCAGCTAAATTCTCAATCATATTTCAAGACCTAGACCGGTTCAGTTAATCAACTCCAAAGATTTCTTATCCAGTCCAAGGCCTTCCCTAGTCCAGCTAAATCGACCCCAAACAGATTTTTCTGATGAAGACTCAGTAGAAGTTATCACATGTTTTTCTCAAACGTCCGCTTTTGAGATTATAATTTCCTATGGTTCTCTCCTCAATGTTGCGGAGATGATAATTCCATTCCAGGTTTTTCTCAAACGTCCGCTTTTGAGATTATAATTTCCTATGGTTCTCTCCCCAATGTTGTGGAGACGATAATTCCATTCCAGGTTTTTCTCAAACGTCCGCTTTTGAGATTATAATTTCCTATGGTTCTCTCCTCAATGTTGCGGAGATGATAATTCCATTCCAGGTTTTTCTCAAACGTCCGCTTTTGAGATTATAATTTCCAATGGTTCTCTCCCCAATGTTGTGGAGACGATAATTCCATTCCAGGTTTTTCTCAAACGTCCGCTTTTGAGATTATAATTTCCTATGGTTCTCTCCTCAATGTTGCGGAGATGATAATTCCGTTCCAGGTTTTTCTCAAACGTCCGCTTTTGAGATTATAATTTCCTATGGTTCTCTCCCCAATGTTGTGGAGACGATAATTCCATTCCAGGTTTTTCTCAAACGTCCGCTTTTGAGATTATAATTTCCTATGGTTCTCTCCCCAATGTTGCGGAGATGATAATTCCATTCCAGGTTTTTCTCAAACGCCCGCTTTTGAGATTATAATTTCCTATGGTTCTCTCCCCAATGTTGCGGAGACGATAATTCCATTCCAGGTTTTTCTCAAACGCCCGCTTTTGAGATTATAATTTCCTATGGTTCTCTCCCCAATGTTGCGGAGACGATAATTCCATTCCAGGTTTTTCTCAAATGTCCGCTTTTGAGATTATAATTTCCTATGGTTCTCTCCCCAATGTTGCGGAGATGATAATTCCATTCCAGGTTTTTCTCAAACGCCCGCTTTTGAGATTATAATTTCCTATGGTTCTCTCCCCAATGTTGTGGAGACGATAATTCCATTCCAGGTTTTTCTCAAACGTCCGCTTTTGAGATTATAATTTCCTATGGTTCTCTCCCCAATGTTGTGGAGACGATAATTCCATTCCAGGTTTTTCTCAAACGTCCGCTTTTGAGATTATAATTTCCTATGGTTCTCTCCTCAATGTTGCGGAGATGATAATTCCGTTCCAGGTTTTTCTCAAACGTCCGCTTTTGAGATTATAATTTCCTATGGTTCTCTCCCCAATGTTGTGGAGACGATAATTCCATTCCAGGTTTTTCTCAAACGTCCGCTTTTGAGATTATAATTTCCTATGGTTCTCTCCCCAATGTTGCGGAGATGATAATTCCATTCCAGGTTTTTCTCAAACGCCCGCTTTTGAGATTATAATTTCCTATGGTTCTCTCCCCAATGTTGCGGAGACGATAATTCCATTCCAGGTTTTTCTCAAACGTCCGCTTTTGAGATTATAATTTCCTATGGTTCTCTCCCCAATGTTGCGGAGACGATAATTCCATTCCAGGTTTTTCTCAATGTTTACTATTTAGATTATAATTGCTTATGGTTCTCTTCCTGATCCTGCGGAGGTGGTAATCCCAAAATTTTCTCAACGTTTGCTGTTTAAGGTCACCCAAGGTTCTCTCACCGTTTGCGTTGAGGTAGTAACTATCCCTGGTTCATTCATCGCCGTTTGAAGCTCCAGATCCAGCTCCTGTAACCAGTCAGGACACATCTATACCAAGCATCTGAAAACCAGCTCCTGCAACATGTCAGGTACTCATTTTTTCTTTTGCAGGTACGCAGGTTCTCGCTAAGGAATCTCTTACGCGATCAACATCCAGATGGCATCTATAAGCCCATCGTCCTATCCATCAATCCCCAAACGGCATCTATAAGCCCATTCCCATCATCACACTGCTACTATGTGAGCGCAAATTTCTGGGCACTCTAGTGTTCAATCATCTTCTACCCTCGGATTACGAAAGGCACGTCAGCCAATCTGCATCCTCAGGTCTAAGAAGATTGAACAGGGGCAACTGTTGTACCCCAAAATTTTCCCTCCCATATTCTTCAGAAATTGCCAAGTCAAGCTTCAAGATTCCCCAAGGGTTGCACAGTGCAAGGGCCTCCTAAGCAGTCAAAATTAGGGTTTTTGTTCTGATCAAGAAAATGAAGTTTCCAAGGGTCCAATCAAGTCCCACATGCCTATAAATATGGTCAAGCATCCTCATATTAAGTTTCAAGACTTTCAGCACAAAATTGCACAGTCAAAACCCCTAATTGCACTACAGTCAACTGCAGGGGCAAAATGGTCATTTGACAGTCAAAAGTTCAAATTTTTGGTCAACATCTCATTTTTAAGCCATAAACATCATTTGATCAATGCTTGATCATGATTCTCAAAGCTAGGCTCAAAAATCATCAAGATGCAAAAGTTTCCTTATTTGGACAGCTGAAAAAGTCAACTGTAAATTGACCAGGGCATAACTTTCACATGGATTATCAGAAAAATTCCATCCAATGCTCATTTTGAAGAGAAAGACATTTCCTACAACTCCTCTTCACACTCCAAGTCCAAGAAATGCTCTCACAAAAAGTTATCAATTTCAACATTATAGGTCATTTTCAAAAGTCAACAAAAAGGGACTTTAAGTCAAAGGCCATAACTTGAGATTGGTAAATCAAAATGACATGGGACCAAAGACATTGGTTAGAGGACTCAAAGACCTTTCCAAAATGTCCAAGAACATGAGCAAAGCTTAAAAATTGAGCAAGTTATGCCTTGTGGAAGTTGGGAAATTTTTGGATATTTTGAAAAGTCAACATTGATTCAAATGACCTAAAATTGCTAATGGGCCTATTTTTCTTTCACAATTCATCATCCAAGTCATGTGCACGACCACTTGGCCCAAAGGGAAGTTTTTCTTCATTATTTATTTATTTGGATTTTTATTATTAATAATTCATTTTAATTAAATAAAATACATGAAAAATGCTAAACCTAGTTTTTCAATCTTTTTGTGCATATTATATCCTCAAGATTTCGTGCCTAGCCAAATATGGAAAGAACCAATGGAATTGGATGTGATTTGTATCAAAAAGCATGTGAAAAAGATTTGAAAATCATGGTGAAAAAATCAAATATTGCATTCATCAATTCATGGATCTTGGACCAATTTTATTTGACCTAATCATTCCTACATATACAAGCAAGCAAGACCTAATGCCATTAACCCCTAAGCTGCGCAAAAACCCCATTATCAAACTCAAGCTTTTTTGGCAAAAATTCCAATTCTGAAAACCTAGTTCTAGGGCGATTCAAGGCAGGATTTTGATCTCATTAGCTTGCTAAGGCTTCATAGAAGGGATTTGCATCAAAAACCACAAGCTCTCGTGCCCAGAAACGTGAGAACGATCTCACCTGTACACAAAAAAATCCATAGTCGTGCATCTCAATTCATGCATCTTTTGTAATTTTTAATGCTTGATTCATGTTCATTGTGTGATTCTAATGCTAAACCAATGGTTTAATTTTGTTTTTGTGCATCGTATGAAGATTTGCCATGGATGAATATTAGGGTTTTGCAAGCTTTAATTTGGGCGTTTTGTGATATGGTAAAATTAGGACACCTGAATACCACCATTGAATCAAGCATACTCAGACGAAAAGAAACCCACCCTCGCGCCTAATTTATGAGGCCTTATGGCCTGTTCGCTATTTTCTGTAAAGATGCTTTCTGAAACGGTGTGAAAACCGTTGCCTATGTTTTATTGTATTTTCAGGAAAAAAACAACATGAGGAAGACGATGAAGTTGAAGGCGTTGATTGGACCATTTAAATGCTTCGCGCGTTTTTGGAGCCACTGACCACTTTTCTTTCATAATAATTGTTAGTTATTTTATGATAAATACGCGTTGGATGGTTCAGTGGTAGGCTTAAGCAATGGTAACGTTCAGGACCTGGGTTCGATCCCAGGTCCCCACCCCCTTTCATATTTTTCTTCAATTAATAATTACATGCAGTTTCAGCTTAAAGGAGCACCATGCGTCCATCACATCTGGCCATCCACGTGCCCAATGAGATTAATCAGAAGGCCACAATCTGAAGCGTACCATAAGCCTGAGTCAAAGGTCCCACACGTTGCATGGAAAAGTCAACAAGGCCTCCAGTAATGGGCCAGAATTATTGGACTTTCACCTCCACTTTGGGGACTGCAACCCCCCTAGGTTTGCTAAAACTTTTTTACTTTCTTTGTTTTTTATTATTTCTATTTTCTTTTAAATTATTATTTTCTTAATTAATTTATTATTTTCATAAATATAAAAAAACACCATAAAAAATCAGAAAAAAGAGAAAAAAGATAATAAATATTTTATTTTAGTATTTCTATAAATAAATTGCATTAATTCATTTAGTTTTAATTTAGGGTTTAATTGTAATACTTTTTTTTAAAAATATAAAAAATATAGAATTAGGGTTTATGATAATTTTTATTCCTTTTTATTTTTCTTTCATAATAATTAAAATATTAAATATTTATTTTTGTAATTAAATAGCATGTAAATTAATTAGGGTTAATATTAGGTTTAAACTTTAATATGTTTTCATAATAAAATAAAATTGTAGAATTAGGTTTAATTGCATTTAATTCTTTTTCCATCAAAATCATAAAAAACAAAAAAATACCAAAAACAATTTCTCTTTCTTTTCTTAATTAATCAATTCCATCATTTAATTTAATTTTGCAAAAAGGGTCCAACGCCCTCGTTTAATTCTTATTAAATTCGCATGTTTATTTTTATTCTTTATAATTTTGATGTATCTCTCCCAAAGCCGTGTAACTAATTGCCCGCACTTTATTTTCATTAATTCTTTATTTTTCTGTCAAATCGGGTTCGAGAAATTTTGGCGATGTGGACCCGCGCCTTTTGTAATAGCTTAGAATCTTTTACTTTTCGCAATCTTTAACTGTTTAATCAAGGCATGAAAGAATGTATGGACAAAATTAAAAACAAACGCTAGATCACCTTTAACATGACAAAAGACAAAAATAACTGAATCAGACACACAAATCACACACCACCCCTAGGGTACGCCTCACTGTTGCCTTGCCTCGAAAGGTGATCGTCGAGTAGAGGATGCTTTAGTAAGTCCTCATGATCCGGGAACCTGGCATGAGGGTAGCTTCTAAGGTGTCTTCCCATTGCTCTGGTGATCACCATGTCCCGAACCTCGAATTGACCCGAACACCTCCAACGGTGGTGCTACCTACCTCTCAATGGTGGGATGGCACTACTTTAAAGGACATCTACACAGACGAATTCCTTAGGGTAGGTAGACGACTCTAGATACTTGCTCTAATTTCAAAACAAATCAAAATACTTTTCACACCGACACATTTTCAAAAAGCTTTCGAAAGCAATTTTTCAAACACTCTTGAGGACCGATACAAGAGTCGAACTGAAATTTTCAAAGAAACTTTTTTTAAAACCCACAGTTGAAAAGCAAACAAACCATTTTTTTGAAAACACAAATGAGCAAGTATCTAAGAGCCCATGGATAGAAAGGGTGCTAACACCTTCCCTTTCTATAATCTACCTCCCGAACCGAGAGCAATCTCTTTAAGGAATTTTTCTGTGCTTTTGTCCTTTCCATTTGGAGAAAATAAAAGACGGTGGCGACTCTTGCTTCCGCGACATTTCGTGAACCAGCGTTAAACAGTCAGTTCCAGATCCACCGATCACAGAACTGGCGACTCTGCTGGGGACTAAACTTAAAGTGAGGTGTACCTTTGGGTTAGTTCATAACTGTGTTTTCAATTGTATTGACTTGCTTGCTTTACTATTGTGGGTTGCATGGGAGTTACATAGATCCTAACCCGGATCTGGGGATACCCTGTTTAGGTAGCATAAGCTGTGAAGGACCTGTCTGGCGTAGACCGACACGGGTGAAGCAGTGGCTACGTTGGTGTGGCACCTTGGTCTGTACCGATATCCCTTGTGTTGCAACGAGGAGAATATGGGTCTTCTAAGGAGTCATTAAGCACCAACAACCTTAGAACCTTAAATGACACAACTTGGCCATTAGAACAGTAGCAGTATGCTACGCCCATTGAGGCTAAACTCTCGTGATGGTTCTGGCCGCAAGAAAAGATTGCGATGCTGGAGTTATGACCGATTGAGGGTAGTCAATGATATTGGGATCCTCTAAGAACCCAGTTACTTTGATAGGACAGGTATGAACCAACAAACTGAAAGAGGGTAATACCTAGACCTCATGCTGGCCTAAACTCTAAGGGCTCTTTTGTGTGACTTGTGTGCCTTCGTACTTGACTATTTGCATGCTTGTTGTCTGACACTTGAGCTTCTTGCAGGTTTTGTTTGTAGTCCTTGATTAGGACTCATAACAAGGTTTACCGAGTTTCTTGCAGGTTTTGTTTATAGTCCTTAATAGGGACTCATAACAGGGTATATTAAGTTTCTTACAGGTTTTGGTTTGCAGTCCTTAATTAGGACTCATAACAAGGTTTATCGAGTTTCTTGCAGGTTTTGTTTATAGTCCTTAATAGGGACTCATAACAGGGTATATTAAGTTTTACAGGTTTTGGTTTGCAGTCCTTAATTAGGACTCATAACAAGGTTTACCGAGTTTCTTGCAGGTTTTGTTTTTTAGTCCTTAACTGGGACTCATGACAGGTTTTACTTGAGTTTCTTGCAGGTTTCTGTTTATAGTCCTTAATAAGGGCTCATAACAGGGTTTATTCATATTACCCCATGCATCATGACATCATACCATTGCATACATCCTAACCCATTTCAAGGATCTCAAGGGCTTGTGATGCAGGTCATGATGAATCAAACATCTAGCAAGGGGCAAAGAGGATTTATTTTCCTCTAGCCAAAGTTGTCAGAGGCTATGACCCACTTGATATGGTGAGCTTTGACTCCTGAAGAAGGTTCCCCTAGCCAAGGTTGTTTGGAAAGCAAAATAAGGTTGATGACTTGAGTCAGGGGCTATGACCCACTTGATATGGTGAGCCTTTGACCCTTGGAAGAAAGACTCTCAACAAATATTAAGTTTCTTTCAATCAAGCTACCGGATCCAAATGCTAACAAATTTTCTTGTTTACCCCGCGAGGTCCTTGAAAACATTACATGCATGTCATACACATCATTGCATAACAGGTACCCTTGATTGCAGGTCACTTACCCTTGTTCGCTGTTTATTTCAGCAATGGCTCCCCAACCAGATAACCAGGACCTTCACACTCAAGAGACTCAGTTCAGGGAAATCTTCCTAGGTCTATCCAAGGGGCAGGAAGAGTTGAGGACACTCCTCATGGGGAATCTGATCAGAAAGAGTCCTGAAGATGACAAGGACGAACAGCTGAAACGTCTACAAGCTGAGGTAGACACATTGAAAACCCAGATGCTGGGGCAAAGGGCCCTCATTCAAGGTTTAGCTCAGGAGCAAGGAGAGCTGAGAAATATGATCAGCCAACTTCCTCAAGGCATGAAGCAACCAGCCCAAATCAGGGACCACGTCATAGAACAGCTTCCAAGAAGGCAAAGGTCGGGTCCAATGAATAGACCTCTCCGAGTTGCTACTACTTCTCAGGTCCAACAACGACTGCGCCAAGAACAGCGGGTTAATCAGAACAGGTCGGACGAGCCTAAGAGACAATTCACCTGCATCAACATGTCATGGTCACGAGCTTTGCAGCACATGTTAAGGATGAACCTGATTGCGGTGATCAACCCTCCTGCAAATCCAAAGACTTCCTCTCCAAATTACAACCCAGAAGCAAGGTGCGCTTACCATTCTGGTAGCCCGGGGCACGATACTGAGGACTGTTGGGCATTGAAGTACAAGATTCAGAATATGATCGATGCTAAAGAGATCGAGTTCGAGCCCGCCGATACTCCCAATGTGATCATTGCTCCCTTGTCAAAACATGGCTAGGATTGAGAAATTTTTGTTCATTAGAATCTTTCAAGTTGTAATTTTCTTTTGATTGTTCAAGCATTCCATTCATATCAAACGTTGTTATTTCATTAATGCATCGCATATGTCTGTTCTGAAACAATATATTCGTATTCACTAAATGCAAATTATATTCATATTTTTTCTGATGATCAACTCTTAAATAATAATTCTAAGCCTCTTGAGGGAGGATGACGAAAACGATACCACGATCTACAGTATGCTTTTGAACAGACCCCGCTGATGAGGTACAGGCATTGTTTCAATTCCTAAACACTGGAGTTATAAGGATGATAATCCCTCGTCAACCCCTCTGAGCCAAAGAAGTAGGAGTTTTTATTTTCGAAATTTAAAACCCTTAATCATAACCTGGGGCAGGGTAGTCTCTCAGTTGATCCAAGTGCATAACGAATGGCACCAAAGAAGTCCTTACAAAACGAAGAAAGACAGTGATGGTTCCGAATAATCAATAAAGAAAGGCAATCATTATCTTTCAAAATAAGAACCCATTAAGTCAAAACCTATGACAGAGACTTACAAAGCTGGGGCATCCCGCTGACTGTAATCACAAAAGAACAGTTTAGGAAAAAAAGAAAAACAGGGATAACAAAATAAAAAAGAAAGAGGTCTTATAAACCCTCAACAAAGAGGAAATGACTGCCTATTCAAAATAAGTTATCAACATCCGAATCATCACCGGAAAATCAGAGCAAGGACTCAAACAAGGTCTAACGCACGATCAACTGAGTTTAGGTTTGGAGAACATCACGAAGAGCGGGTGGGTACAAATAATTTGAGCCTTTATCCTTTGTTTCTTAAACCGTGAACCAGGCCACGTTATAACCCTTAAAAGTCCTAGCTGAAGCATGGGTTAGTTCGAAAGCATACTGTGACGAAAGGTATCCTGACTCCTTAAGGCTTACTATAAAGAAGGAGTTGACATCACGTTTTACAAACATTCATTTGTTTTATGAAAAAAAGAATGCATTTTCAAAATCTCCAAGACAGACATAGGCTTTGCATTTTTAACATAACTTTGTTTACATATGACTTTTTGTTTGAACAGCAGGGAAATTCGCACGAGAAATACCTAGTGAACAAAAGCACTTCCAACCAAGGGGCATGGCATGACTATTGTCCATCATCTGGGGCAGTTAAGTCAAGATTCGGAGAACCTCTCAGAAGGCCAAATAGCCTGGGGCAAATCTCCGCCTGAGTCACTTGGGGCATTCCAACAACGAATCTTGCCTGATCAAATACCTTCTGGTGGCATGACAAAACACTTCTAACAGGGGCAACTCCCTACACTCTGAGAACGTGGACATAGTCAAAAAAAAAATACTACGCATAATCAAAGACCCGCTAGGTTGACATACCTAGGCAAAAATTAGGGCTTCCCGGCGAACCAAAAGGGTTCGGGCAAAATGAAGGGATGAAATGAAAAAAATCTGTACACCCGGCAAGTCGAAAACATGAAAAGGCGGCTTGGGAAAAAATGGGTATCCCGGTGGACTGAAAACCCGAAAGGGCGGTCCAGGCAAAAGTTAGGGATCAAAGCGTACAACTATGTCCTGTCATCTTGTCACCTGCCTACCAGAAGAAGGTTTGTCCATCAAAAGCTATCAGCACCTCACAGGTCTTCCTCTCCCACCTCAGAAACAGGGGCAATAATGAGTTGTCCAGGCAATCTAATTGTTCCATCCTCCAAGGGACCAAGATGGGTTTAGCGGAAGAACGTAACCAGATGTCTTAATTCCCCAAACAGTGAGCCAGCAAGTCAGTGCACTCTTCCTCAAGCAAAGTTATCAAACCTTAAGGAAGTTGGGTATCCTCCAGCAGACCTCAACATTCCCCAGTAATATGCATGCCTTCCTAAACAAAGCATCCCCGGCAGTCTTGACCTAAGGATTGTTCCCCGGCGGTATATCAACATTCAAAGGAGTCACTTCCCCGATGCAGTTCAAACTTCCCCAAGAGAGTCCAATCTAGTTCCCCAGGAAAGTTGGAACCCATCTCCCCAACAGTAAGCTTATCCCCAGTAGATTCTGGAAGCTTATCCCTCGCAGAACATGAACGCGTCTCCCGGCTTTATTTAAAGAGTTATTTCCTTACCAGGATATAATTGGGTTATCCCCAGCCAAAAGCCACGGAAAGGTCGTCGTCAACACAGTTCTTTCTTATCCCCGGCGAAGTCTATCAGCACTTCCAACACAGCAAAGGTATCCCCAGCAAGTTATCATCAACAACTCAACAAAGTATCTCTTTCCCCACAGAGTGTTGCTTCCCAGCAAGATCACTAGGGTATTTTTCTCCCCGCAGAGTAATCCATTCGCCAAGTTTATTCCCCAACGGAGTTATCTTCTCCTGCCGGTATTCTTGCAACTATCATCCCCAGCGGAGCAAAATCAATACTTCAACATCAGCCCAGGAGTGACTTCCCGGCACCCGTCAAGGATTTACTTTCCTAGACGAAAACATACATTCCAAAACATCACATTCTCATACATTATAGCATGCATAGACGCATCATATTTTACAAATCTCATTTATGTTGAGAACATCATTGCTTGGTCCATATCATGCATTGCATATGACTGACCTTTACCTTTCAGGAAAGATTCAGCTAAATTCTCAATCATATTTCAAGACCTAGACCGGTTCAGTTAATCAACTCCAAAGATTTCTTATCCAGTCCAAGGCCTTCCCTAGTCCAGCTAAATCGACCCCAAACAGATTTTTCTGATGAAGACTCAGTAGAAGTTATCACAGGTTTTTCTCAAACGTCCGCTTTTGAGATTATAATTTCCTATGGTTCTCTCCTCAATGTTGCGGAGATGATAATTCCATTCCAGGTTTTTCTCAAACGTCCGCTTTTGAGATTATAATTTCCTATGGTTCTCTCCCCAATGTTGTGGAGACGATAATTCCATTCCAGGTTTTTCTCAAACGTCCGCTTTTGAGATTATAATTTCCTATGGTTCTCTCCTCAATGTTGCGGAGATGATAATTCCATTCCAGGTTTTTCTCAAACGTCCGCTTTTGAGATTATAATTTCCAATGGTTCTCTCCCCAATGTTGTGGAGACGATAATTCCATTCCAGGTTTTTCTCAAACGTCCGCTTTTGAGATTATAATTTCCTATGGTTCTCTCCTCAATGTTGCGGAGATGATAATTCCGTTCCAGGTTTTTCTCAAACGTCCGCTTTTGAGATTATAATTTCCTATGGTTCTCTCCCCAATGTTGTGGAGACGATAATTCCATTCCAGGTTTTTCTCAAACGTCCGCTTTTGAGATTATAATTTCCTATGGTTCTCTCCCCAATGTTGCGGAGATGATAATTCCATTCCAGGTTTTTCTCAAACGCCCGCTTTTGAGATTATAATTTCCTATGGTTCTCTCCCCAATGTTGCGGAGACGATAATTCCATTCCAGGTTTTTCTCAAACGCCCGCTTTTGAGATTATAATTTCCTATGGTTCTCTCCCCAATGTTGCGGAGACGATAATTCCATTCCAGGTTTTTCTCAAATGTCCGCTTTTGAGATTATAATTTCCTATGGTTCTCTCCCCAATGTTGCGGAGATGATAATTCCATTCCAGGTTTTTCTCAAACGCCCGCTTTTGAGATTATAATTTCCTATGGTTCTCTCCCCAATGTTGTGGAGACGATAATTCCATTCCAGGTTTTTCTCAAACGTCCGCTTTTGAGATTATAATTTCCTATGGTTCTCTCCCCAATGTTGTGGAGACGATAATTCCATTCCAGGTTTTTCTCAAACGTCCGCTTTTGAGATTATAATTTCCTATGGTTCTCTCCTCAATGTTGCGGAGATGATAATTCCGTTCCAGGTTTTTCTCAAACGTCCGCTTTTGAGATTATAATTTCCTATGGTTCTCTCCCCAATGTTGTGGAGACGATAATTCCATTCCAGGTTTTTCTCAAACGTCCGCTTTTGAGATTATAATTTCCTATGGTTCTCTCCCCAATGTTGCGGAGATGATAATTCCATTCCAGGTTTTTCTCAAACGCCCGCTTTTGAGATTATAATTTCCTATGGTTCTCTCCCCAATGTTGCGGAGACGATAATTCCATTCCAGGTTTTTCTCAAACGTCCGCTTTTGAGATTATAATTTCCTATGGTTCTCTCCCCAATGTTGCGGAGACGATAATTCCATTCCAGGTTTTTCTCAATGTTTACTATTTAGATTATAATTGCTTATGGTTCTCTTCCCGATCCTGCGGAGGTGGTAATCCCAAAATTTTCTCAACGTTTGCTGTTTAAGGTCACCCAAGGTTCTCTCACCGTTTCCGTTGAGGTAGTAACTATCCCTGGTTCATTCATCGCCGTTTGAAGCTCCAGATCCAGCTCCTGTAACCAGTCAGGACACATCTATACCAAGCATCTGAAAACCAGCTCCTGCAACATGTCAGGTACTCATTTTTTCTTTTGCAGGTACGCAGGTTCTCGCTAAGGAATCTCTTACGCGATCAACATCCAGATGGCATCTATAAGCCCATCGTCCTATCCATCAATCCCCAAATGGCATCTATAAGCCCATTCCCATCATCACACTGCTACTATGTGAGCGCAAATTTCTGGGCACTCTAGTGTTCAATCATCTTCTACCCTCGGATTACGAAAGGCACGTCAGCCAATCTGCATCCTCAGGTCTAAGAAGATTGAACAGGGGCAACTGTTGTACCCCAAAATTTTCCCTCCCATATTCTTCAGAAATTGCCAAGTCAAGCTTCAAGATTCCCCAAGGGTTGCACAGTGCAAGGGCCTCCTAAGCAGTCAAAATTAGGGTTTTTGTTCTGATCAAGAAAATGAAGTTTCCAAGGGTCCAATCAAGTCCCACATGCCTATAAATATGGTCAAGCATCCTCATATTAAGTTTCAAGACTTTCAGCACAAAATTGCACAGTCAAAAACCCTAATTGCACTACAGTCAACTGCAGGGGCAAAATGGTCATTTGACAGTCAAAAGTTCAAATTTTTGGTCAACATCTCATTTTTAAGCCATAAACATCATTTGATCAATGCTTGATCATGATTCTCAAAGCTAGGCTCAAAAATCATCAAGATTCAAAAGTTTCCTTATTTGGACAGCTGAAAAAGTCAACTGTAAATTGACCAGGGCATAACTTTCACATGGATTATCAGAAAAATTCCATCCAATGCTCATTTTGAAGAGAAATACATTTCCTACAACTCCTCTTCACACTCCAAGTCCAAGAAATGCTCTCACAAAAAGTTATCAATTTCAACATTATAGGTCATTTTCAAAAGTCAACAAAAAGGGACTTTAAGTCAAAGGCCATAACTTGAGATTGGTAAATCAAAATGACATGGGACCAAAGACATTGGTTATAGGACTCAAAGACCTTTCCAAAATGTCCAAGAACATGAGCAAAGCTTAAAAATTGAGCAAGTTATGCCTTGTGGAAGTTGGGAAATTTTTGGATATTTTGAAAAGTCAACATTGATTCAAATGACCTAAAATTGCTAATGGGCCTATTTTTCTTCCACAATTCATCATCCAAGTCATGTGCACGACCACTTGGCCCAAAGGGAAGTTTTTCTTCATTATTTATTTATTTGGATTTTTATTATTAATAATTCATTTTAATTAAATAAAATACATGAAAAATGCTAAACCTAGTTTTTCAATCTTTTTGTGCATATTATATCCTCAAGATTTCGTGCCTAGCCAAATATGGAAAGAACCAATGTAATTGGATGTGATTTGTATCAAAAAGCATGTGAAAAAGATTTGAAAATCATGGTGAAAAAATCAAATATTGCATTCATCAATTCATGGATCTTGGACCAATTTTATTTGACCTAATCATTCCTACATATACAAGCAAGCAAGACCTAATGCCATTAACCCCTAAGCTGCGCAAAAACCCCATTATCAAACTCAAGCTTTTTTGGCAAAAATTCCAATTCTGAAAACCTAGTTCTAGGGCGATTCAAGGCAGGATTTTGATCTCATTAGCTTGCTAAGGCTTCATAGAAGGGATTTGCATCAAAAACCACAAGCTCTCGTGCCCAGAAACGTGAGAACGATCTCACCTGTACACAAAAAAATCCATAGTCGTGCATCTCAATTCATGCATCTTTTGTAATTTTTAATGCTTGATTCATGTTCATTGTGTGATTCTAATGCTAACCCAATGGTTTAATTTTGTTTTTGTGCATCGTATGAAGATTTTCCATGGATGAATATTAGGGTTTTGCAAGCTTTAATTTGGGCGTTTTGTGATATGGTAAAATTAGGACACCTGAATACCACCATTGAATCAAGCATACTCAGACGAAAAGAAACCCACCCTCGCGCCTAATTTATGAGGCCTTATGGCCTGTTCGCTATTTTCTGTAAAGATGCTTTCTGAAACGGTGTGAAAACCGTTGCCTATGTTTTATTGTATTTTCAGGAAAAAAACAACATGAGGAAGACGATGAAGTTGAAGGCGTTGATTGGACCATTTAAATGCTTCGCGCGTTTTTGGAGCCACTGACCACTTTTCTTTCATAATAATTGTTAGTTATTTTATGATAAACACGCGTTGGATGGTTCAGTGGTAGGCTTAAGCAATGGTAACGTTCAGGACCTGGGTTCGATCCCAGGTCCCCACCCCCTTTCATATTTTTCTTCAATTAATAATTACATGCAGTTTCAGCTTAAAGGAGCACCATGCGTCCATCACATCTGGCCATCCACGTGCCCAATGAGATTAATCAGAAGGCCACAATCTGAAGCGTACCATAAGCCTGAGTCAAAGGTCCCACACGTTGCATGGAAAAGTCAACAAGGCCTCCAGTAATGGGCCAGAATTATTGGACTTTCACCTCCACTTTGGGGACTGCAACCCCCCTAGGTTTGCTAAAACTTTTTTACTTTCTTTGTTTTTTATTATTTCTATTTTCTTTTAAATTATTGTTTTCTTAATTAATTTATTATTTTCATAAATATAAAAAAACACCATAAAAAATCAGAAAAAAGAGAAAAAAGATAATAAATATTTTATTTTAGTATTTCTATAAATAAATTGCATTAATTCATTTAGTTTTAATTTAGGGTTTAATTGTAATACTTTTTTTTTAAAATATAAAAAATATAGAATTAGGGTTTATGATAATTTTTATTCCTTTTTATTTTTCTTTCATAATAATTAAAATATTAAATATTTATTTTTGTAATTAAATAGCATGTAAATTAATTAGGGTTAATATTAGGTTTAAACTTTAATATGTTTTCATAATAAAATAAAAATTGTAGAATTAGGTTTAATTGCATTTAATTCTTTTTCCATCAAAATCATAAAAAACAAAAAAATACCAAAAACAATTTCTCTTTCTTTTCTTAATTAATCAATTCCATCATTTAATTTAATTTTGCAAAAAGGGTCCAACGCCCTCGTTTAATTCTTATTAAATTCGCATGTTTATTTTTATTCTTTATAATTTTGATGTATCTCTCCCAAAGCCGTGTAACTAATTGCCCGCACTTTATTTTCATTAATTCTTTATTTTTCTGTCAAATCGGGTTCGAGAAATTTTGGCGATGTGGACCCGCGCCTTTTGTAATAGCTTAGAATCTTTTACTTTTCGCAATCTTTAACTGTTTAATCAAGGCATGAAAGAATGTATGGACAAAATTAAAAACAAACGCTAGATCACCTTTAACATGACAAAAGACAAAAATAACTGAATCAGACACACAAATCACACACCACCCCTAGGGTACGCCTCACTGTTGCCTTGCCTTGAAAGGTGATCGTCGAGTAGAGGATGCTTTAGTAAGTCCTCATGATCCGGGAACCTGGCATGAGGGTAGCTTCTAAGGTGTCTTCCCATTGCTCTGGTGATCACCATGTCCCGAACCTCGAATTGACCCGAACACCTCCAACGGTGGTGCTACCTACCTCTCAATGGTGGGATGGCACTACTTTAAAGGACATCTACACAGACGAATTCCTTAGGGTAGGTAGACGACTCTAGATACTTGCTCTAATTTCAAAACAAATCAAAATACTTTTCACACCGACACATTTTCAAAAAGCTTTCGAAAGCAATTTTTCAAACACTCTTGAGGACCGATACAAGAGTCGAACTGAAATTTTCAAAGAAACTTTTTTTAAAACCCACAGTTGAAAAGCAAACAAACCATTTTTTTGAAAACACAAATGAGCAAGTATCTAAGAGCCCATAGATAACCATGGATAGAAAGGGTGCTAACACCTTCCCTTTCTATAATCTACCTCCCGAACCGAGAGCAATCTCTTTAAGGAATTTTTCTGTGCTTTTGTCCTTTCCATTTGGAGAAAATAAAAGACGGTGGCGACTCTTGCTTCCGCGACATTTCGCGAACCAGCGTTAAACAGTCAGTTCCAGATCCACCGATCACACAGGGGCACTACTCTGGCGCACGTATTGGTGGATACTGGTTCTTCCTTGAATGTTCTACCAAAGAAGGCTTTAGACCGTTTGGATTGTGAAGGCCTGGAATTAAAACCCAGCAATATCATCGTCAGAGCCTTTGACGGTTCCAAGAGGATGGTTCATGGAGAGGTTGACATTCCTATTCGTGTGGGCTCTCAGGTGTTTGACTCTACTTTTTACGTGATGGATATCCGTCCATCTTACTCTTTTCTATTGGGTCGACCTTGGATCCATAAAGCTGGGGCAGTAACCTCTACCTTGCACCAGAAGCTGAAATACCCCGTTAGAGGGAAGATCGTCACTGTGCAGGGAGAGGAGGAGTATATGGTGAGCCATTTGAATTCCTTCAGGTACATTGAGATGGACGGGGAGTTTATTGAAACCCCCTTTCAGCATTTCGAGGAGGTGCTCCCAATTTCAGCAGCAGCAGAAACAGCAGTCGAAGAGAATGTTCCTTTGAAGATGGCTTCTCTAAAGGATGCCCGGGCTGTGGTTCAGAAAGGTGAATGTACTAACTGGGGCAGGCTTCCCGACTTTACATAGAAAACTGACAAATTTGGGCTGGGTTTTACTGCAGAGGGTCAGAAAGCTATGCGGAAGGCGAAGATCAGAAGACCTCCTGTGCTCATTACAAATCCAGGAGTGAATGCTGTTGGGGAGGACTATGAAGTGGATGAAGCTGAGTTCAATAGCTGGATCTATCCGACGACTGAAGGCGGATTGACCAATTGGATTGTCAAAGACCATACTCCTGTTACCTTTGTTACGCAGTAATAAACTTTGTTTTGTTATTTGTAATAAACAATAAATAAACTTTATGGCCCGGTGTCTTACCCGAGGCACCGTGGTTTCATTTGTGAGGGCATATAAATTGTCATTTCATATATCATAAATGAAAATCTTGGACGTTTTCTCGCATTTCAAATCTTATGCTCCTTTTCTGTCTTTCTTTCCTTTATATTTTTCAAAACAACTGTATTTACACACACACACTCACTCGTACAGGTTTCAATCCACCCTGGATCTCACTGGTAACGACTCTGCTACTGCCAGTTATGACTTCGAAAATCCGATCAACTTAGCCGAAGACGAAGGTGAAGATGATTGCGAAGTGCCTGGAGAGCTTGCAAGAATGTTGCTCCAGGAGGAGAGGGCAATTCAACCACATGAAGAGCCAGTGGAAATTATAAACTTGGGTACTGAGGCAGACAGGAAAGAGGTAAAGATTGGTGCCAACCTAGAGCTCAGCGTGAAGCAACGGTTAACTAAGATGCTACATGATTATATGGAGATCTTTGCCTGGTCCTACGAAGACATGCCCGGGTTGGATACCGATATTGTGGTCCATCATTTGCCTACTAAGGAAGACTGCCCTCCGGTTAAGCAAAAGGTCTGTCGTATGCGCCCAGAGATGTCTGAGAAGATTAAAGCCGAGGTTATGAAACAGTTTGATGCTGGGTTCCTTGCAGTGACTTCTTACCCTCAGTGGGTTGCTAATATGGTGCCGGTACCAAAGAAAGACGGAAAGGTCAGAATGTGTGTCGACTACAGGGATCTGAACAGGGCCAGCCCCAAAGATGACTTCCCTCTACCTCACATTGATGTCCTTGTTGACAATACAGCTCAGCATAAGGTGTTCTCTTTCATGGATGGTTTCTCAGGTTACAATCAGATCAAGATGGCACCTGAAGACATGGAAAAGACTACATTTGTTACTCAGTGGGGAACTTTCTGCTACAAGTTCATGCCTTTTGGGCTAAAGAACGCCGGGGCAACTTACCAACGCGCCATGGTCGCCTTATTTCATGACATGATCCATCATGAGATAGAAGTGTATGTTGACGACATGACCGCAAGGTCCCAGACTGAGGAAGAGCACCTAGAGCATCTGCAGAAATTGTTTGACCGTCTGAAGCTGTACAAGCTGAGGTTGAACCCGAACAAGTGCACCTTCGGGGTTAGATCTGGAAAGTTGCTAGGCTTCGTTGTAAGTGATAAGGGCATTCAAGTGGACCCTGCTAAGGCTAAAGCTATTCAAGAGATGCCAGTTCCTAGGACAGAGAAGGGGGTCAGAGGCTTTTTAGGACGCCTGAATTACATTGCTCGCTTCATCTCGCATCTAACTGCCACCTGTGAACCAATCTTCAAGCTGCTGAAGAAAGATCAGGTAGTACGTTGGAATGATGAATGTCAGGCTGCCTTTGACAGAATCAAAGAGTATCTCCAAGAACCACCCATCCTTATGCCACCGGTTGAAGGGAGACCTCTGATACTATACCTGACAGTACTCGACAACTCAATGGGGTGTGTGCTGGGGCAGCATGACGAGTCTGGCCGAAAAGAGCATGCCATTTATTACCTTAGCAAAAAGTTTACCGACTGTGAGACCCGATACTCACTGCTTGAGAAAACTTGATGCGCTTTGGTATGGGCTGCTCGCCGGCTGAGACAGTATATGCTGACTCATACCACCTTGTTGATCTCAAAGATGGATCCTATAAAGTACATATTTGAAAAGCCTGCTCTGTCTGGGAGAATAGCAAGATGGCAGATGATCTTGACGGAGTACGACATTCAATATACGACTCAGAAAGCCATCAAAGGAAGTGTATTGGCAGACCACTTGGCACATCAGGCAGTAGACGACTATCAGTCAATGAACTTCGAGTTTCCGGATGAAAGCATCATGATAGTGACTGATTGTGAAGTACCTGGACCGGATGAAGGACCTGAGGAAGGATCCCGATGGTCTATGCACTTTGACGGAGCCTCCCACGCTTTGGGAAACGGTATCGGCGCTATAATCATATCACCTCAAGGCACTCATACTCCGCTCACTGCCCGACTATGTTTCAACTGTACCAACAACATGGCAGAGTATGAGGCATGCATCATGGGTCTTCAAGCTGCGATCGACTTAAGGATCAAGTTTCTGAGTGTCTTCGGAGATTCCGCTCTTGTGATCAATCAGATCAAAGGAGAGTGGGATACGAAACATCCGAATCTTATTCCTTACAGAGAATGTGTGTTGACCCTGATCCCCCACTTCACGAAGATAACCTTTGAACACTTTCCAAGAGAAGAAAATCAGTTGGCGGACGCGTTAGCTACACTGTCTTCTATGTTCAAGGTCAAATGGGATAATGAGGCTCCCCGGATCATCATCTGGAAACTGGACGAACCGGCATACTGTTGTGATCTCGAGACAGAATTGGTGACTGAGAAGCCTTGGTACCATGAGGTGAAGAGATATTTGGAAGCTCAGGAGTACCCGGACGGTGCCTCTGTCAATGATAAAAAGTTTCTGAGAAGGTTCGCAGCGAAGTTCTTCCTTAGCAACGGCATCTTGTACAAGCGAAACCATGATTCAACCTTGCTGCGTTGTGTGGATAAGACAGAAGCGGAAAGAATCATGGAGGAGCTACATGAAGGGACCTTTGGTACACATTCCAGTGGACATACGATGGCAAAGAAGATCCTTCGGGCAGGGTATTACTGGTCCACAATGGAAGCTGACTGCTATCAACATTCCAGGACATGCCATAAGTGCCAGATTTATGCAGACAAGGTGCATGTTCCTCCAGTTCCTCTGAATGTTCTGACTGCGCCTTGGCCGTTTGCAATGTGGGGCATAGACATGATCGGTGAGATAAAACCTACGGCATCTAACGGGCATCGCTTCATCCTGGTAGCGATTGACTATTTTACGAAATGGGTTGAGGCAGCTTCCTACGCTACGGTAACCAAGACTGTTGTGGCACGATTCATTCGGCATAATCTGATCTATCGGTACGGCGTCCCAGAAAGGATCATTACAGACAACGGTACCAATCTGAATAACAAGATGATCACTGAGCTCTGCGAGCAGTTCAAGATACAGAACCACAATTCTTCTCCTTACAGACCGAAGATGAATGGGGCTGTAGAAGCAGCAAATAAGAACATCAAGAAAATCGTGCAGAAAATGACAGTGACTTATAAAGATTGGCACGAGATGTTACCGTTCGCTCTACATGGGTACCGTACCTCAGCCAGGACGTCAACCGGGGCAACTCCTTTCTCTTTGGTTTATGGTATGGAAGCAATCTTACCGATCGAAGTGCAAATACCCTCTCTCCGGATAATGAAGGATGCAAACCTGAACGAAGATGATTGGATCCAGACACGACTCGATCAGTTAAATCTCATTGATGAAAAGAGGCTTGCTGCTATCTGTCATGGTCAGACGTATCAGAAACGGATGATCAGGGCATTTAACAAAAAGGTCAGACCACAGGAATATCGAGTTGGGGATCTGGTAATCAAGCGAATCATCCTTCCTCAGAGTGATCCAAGGGGCAAGTGGACCCCTACGTACGAAGGGCCATTTGTGGTTAAACATGTGTTCTCAGGAGGAGCCATGATTCTAACCAACATGGATGGTGATCACCTTCCTCACCCCGCCAATGCAGACATAGTAAAAAGATACTACGCATAAAAAAAGACCCGCTAGGCTGACATGCCTAGGCAAAAATTAGGGCTTCCCGGCGAACCAAAAGGGTTCGGGCAAAATGAAGGGATGAAAATGAAAAAAATCTGTACACCCGGCAAGTCGAAAACCTGAAAAGGCGGCTTGGGAAAAAATGGGTATCCCGGTGGACTGAAAACCCGAAAGGGCGGTCCAGGCAAAAGTTAGGGATGAAGCGTAATACTATGTCCCATTGGATCACTTTGCATCCAGAATCCGGTATCTACATCAAGTTCAGACGGCATCAATCAGTCAGCTTCACCTTCAACCAAGGTCATCAAGTGATGAGACGCTCAGAGTTATAAAGACAATAGCAGAGTTGAAACCCAGTGGATCATTCATTTCACACAGCTGTTTTATTTTCTCTTGTACAAAATTTGTATAAACTCTTTTGTTCGGCGGCGTTCTCTTACTAGGACGTCAGCCTCTTGTACATAAAAACGCCTATTTACAGGCCATTCAAAAAAATCAATACAAATACACTTTTCAGTTAAAAGTGCCAATTGTTTTTCTTTTTCTGTTTTGTTTTGTGAAGAACGTCCAAGGTTCAATTTGTGATATATGCATTGACAATAATTTGCTAACTCATAAATATTTGCATACGAAACAAATGATTAATTACAGGTAACATTAGAAACAGGGGCAATAAGGAGTTGACTAAGCAATCTAATTGTTCCGTCCACCAAGGTACCAAGGTAGGTTCAGCCAAAGAACATAACTAGATACCTTAATTCCCCAGCAAGTTATTATCAACAATTCAACAAAGTACCTCTCTCCCCACAGAGTATTGCTCCCCAGCAAGATCGCTAGAATACTTTTCTCCCCGCAGAGTTATCCATTCGCCAAGTTTATTCCCCAACGGAGATATCTTCTCCTACCGGTATTCTTGCAGCTATCATCCTCAGCGGACGCAAAAATCTATTCTTCAACATCAGCCCAGGAGTGACCTCCCGGCACTCGTCAAGGATTTATTTTCCTAAGATGAAAACATATGTTCATAAACATCACATCTTCATACATCATAGCATGCATATACGCATCATATCTTACGAATCTCATTTATGTTGGGAACATCATTGCTTGATCCATATCACGCATTGCATATGACTGACCCTTACCTTTCAGGAAAGATTCAGTTAAATTCTCAATCATATTTCAAGACCTAGACCGGTTCAGTTAATCGACTCCAAAGATTTCTTATCCAGTCCAAGGCCTTCTCTAGTCCAGCTAAATCGACCCCAAACAGATTTTCCTGATACAAACTCAGTAGAAGTTATCTATGGTTCTCTCCCCGATACTGCGGAGATGATAATTCCATCCAAGGTTTTCTCAATGATTGCTATTGAGGTTGTAATCACCTATGGTTCTCTCCCCGATACTGCGGAGATGATAATTCCCACCAAGATTCTCTCAATGTTTGCTGTTGAGGTTGTAATCGCCTATGGTTCTCTCCCCGATACTGCGGAGATGATAATTCTATCCAAGGTTTTCTCAATGATTGCTATTGAGGTTGTAATCACCTATGGTTCTCTCCCCGATACTGCGGAGATGATAATTCCCACCAAGATTCTCTCAATGTTTGCTGTTGAGGTTGTAATCGCCTATGGTTCTCTCCCCGATACTGCGGAGATGATAATTCCATCCAAGGTTTTCCCAATGATTGCTATTGAGGTTGTAATCGCCTATGGTTCTCTCCCCGATACTGCGGAGATGATAATTCCATCCAAGGTTTTCTCAATGATTGCTATTGAGGTTGTAATCACCTATAGTTCTCTCCCCGATACTGCGGAGATGATAATTCCCACCAAGATTCTCTCAATGTTTGCTGTTGAGGTTGTAGTCTCCTATGGTTCTCTCCCCGATACTGCGGAGATGATAATTCCATCCAAGGTTTTCCCAATGATTGCTATTGAGGTTGTAATCGCCTATGGTTCTCTCCCCGATACTGCGGAGATGATAATTCCATCCAAGGTTTTCCCAATGATTGCTATTGAGGTTGTAATCGCCTATGGTTCTCTCCCCGATACTGCGGAGATGATAATTCCATCCAAGATTCTCTCAATGTTTGCTGTTGAGGTTGTAGTCGCCTATGGTTCTCTCCCCGATACTGCGGAGGTAGTAATCATCCCAAGATTTTCTCAACGATTGCTGTTGAGGTTAAAGTCATCCAAGGTTCTCTCACCGTTCCTGTTGAGGTAGTAACCATCCCGGGTTCATTCATCATCATTTGAAGCTCCAGATCCAGCTCCTGTAACCAGTCAGGACACATCTATACCAAGAGTTTGAAAACCAGCTCCTGTAACAGGTCAGGTACTCATTTTCTTCTTTGCAGGTACGCAAGTTCTCGCTAAGGAATCTCTTATGCGATTGACATCCAGATGGCATCTATAAACCCATCACCCTATCCATCAATCTCCAAATGGCATCTATAAGCCCATTCACCATCACACTGCTACTATGTGAGCGCAAATTTCTGGGCACTCTAGTGTTCAATCATCTTCCACCTTCGGATTACGAAAGGCACGTCAGCCAATCTGCATCCTCAGGTCTAAGAAGATTGAACAGGGGCAACTGTTGTACCCCAAAATTTGCCCTCCCATATTCTTCAAGATTTGCCAAGTCAAAGTTTCAAACATTCCTCAAGGGTTGCACAGTTCAAGGACCTCCTAAGCAGTCAAGAATTAGGGTTTTGGTTCTGACAAAGAAAATGAAGTTTCCAAGGGTCCAATCAAGTCCCACATGCCTATAAATATGGTCAAGCATCCTCATACCAAGTTTCAAGACTTTCAGCACAAAATTGCACAGTCAAAAACCCTAATTGCTCAATAGTCAACTGTAGGGGCAAAATGGTCATTTGACAGTCAAAAGTTCAAATTTTTGGTCAACATCTCATTTTGAAGCCACAAACATCATTTGATCAATGTTTGATCATGATTCTCAAAGCTTGGCTCAAAAATCATCAAGATGCAAAAGTTTCCATATTTGGACAGTTGAAAAAGTCAACTGTAACTTGACCAGGGCATAACTTTCACATGGATTATCATAAAAATTCCATCCAAAGCTCATTTTGAAGATAAAGACATTTCCTACAACTCCTCTTCACACTTCAAGTCCAAGAAATGCTCTCACAAAAAGTTATCAATTTCAACATTATAGGTCATTTTCAAAAGTCAACAAAAAGGGACTTTAAGTCAAAGGCCATAACTTGAGATTGGTAAATCAAAATGACATGGGACCAAAGACATTGGTTAGAGGACTCAAAGACCTTTCCAAAATGTCCAAGAACATGAGCAAAGCTTAAAAATTGAGCAAGTTATGCCTTGTGGAAGTTGGGAAATTTTTGGATATTTTGAAAAGTCAACATTTATTCAAATGACCTAAAATTGCTAATGGGCCTCTTTTTCTTCCACAATTCATCATCCAAGGCATGTGCACGACCATTTGGCCCAAAGGGAAGTTTTTATCATTTTTATTTATTTATTTGGATTTTTTATTATTAATAATTCATTTAATTAAATAAAATACATGAAAAATACTAAACCTAATCTTTTGAATCTCTTTGTGCATAAAATAGGATCAATATTTCGTGTACAATCAAATAAGGAAGGAATTGAAGTGATTGGATATGATTGAAGCCAAAATAGCATGAAAAAATATTTGAAAAGATCTTTGAAAATCAAATCTTGAAAGTCATGAATGCCAAGGTTTTTGGTTGTTTTCTTTGACCTAAATCATTCATACATATATACATATGCCAACCCTATTCAGAACAAGCTCCCATCCGCGCATAAACTCCAGAATCAAACTCACACTTTTGCTTAAAAATTTCAAAACTGAAAACAAGGTTACAGGTGGATTCAAGCCATAATATTTATTCCATTGTGTTCCTGAGGTTTCAAGGAACATATACAGATCAAAATCAACGTCCCTAACACAAGAAATAGGTAGCACGACCATGGCCGGTTCAAGCTTTTTTCAGTTTCTTGAAACATAATTCATGCATTATTTGTAAATTCTAATATTGGATTTGTATTCATTATATCATTCTGAAGCTAACCACATAATTTGATTGCATTTTTATACACTATATGCAAAGATGCAAAGATACCATTGTCGTGTTTTATGGTTACAGGGATTGTGATTTAGGGCTTTATGTTCAAGGAACCATTGGGACACGATAATGGCACCATCAGATTCAGAAGCTTCATGGCAATCAAATCCATATGTCGCGCCTAATTTCTAATGCAAGGGTTCCTAATCGCTATTTTCTGGAATAGCATATTTTGGAACGGTTCAAAAACCGTTGCTTATAGTTTTGTGTTTCAGAAAAAAAATACAACGAAGAAGAAGAAGAGGAGGTGTCCAGTAGCGATTGGTTTATTCAAATTCTCGCGCGAAAGACAAGCACTAACCTTTGTTTTGTTTTATTATATTCGTTGTTTATTTAATATACAAAGAACTCAAGTGGCACGATTGGCAGGCATATACACTGGTAACCCTCAGGACCTGGGTTCGAGCCCCAGGTCCCCATCCCTTTGCAATACTAATTTTCTAATTATCATTATATGCAGCATCTCTCTTGAAGACCACCATACATCCATAATCACAAGCGTGCCACACGTTTGTTGGGATCAATCACAAGGCTGTGAGTTGGAGAACATCATAGGCCCAGGTCAACGCGTGTGTATGCTCCCAAGGAAGGTCAACTGAGGCCTTAAACAAGTGGGCCTAATTGCTAGGAATGTACCTCAAATCTGGGGACAGAACCCCCCAAGGTGTGCAATTTCCTTTACATTTATTTTATTTTTGATTCAATTTTCTTTTTTAATTAATTCCCTTAATTTGATATTTTCATAAAATATAAAAAAAAAACAATAAAAAATCAGAAAAACACCAAAAACAAGTATTTTATTTAATTAGTATATTTTTTAAAATAAATATTATTCATTAATTTTAGTTATTAAATTAGGTTTAATTTTGATATTTTCCTTAATCAATTTAAAATTCGGTAGAATTAGGGTTTGTAATAATTTTTTATCCTTTTTTCTTTTCTTTCATAATAATTAAATATTATTTATTTTTATAAATCAAAATTGCATGTAAATAATTAGGTTTAATTGTAGGTTAAAATTTAATACTTTCTTAATAAACTAAAAACAATTAGAATTAGGGTTAATATTTTATTTTAATTAATCTTTTTTCATTAAAGTCATAAAATACAAAAATACCAAAAATAATTTCTTTTTCCTTAATTTAATTAACTTAATCATTTAATTTAATTTCACAAAAAAAGGGTCCAACGCCCTCGTTTCTTATTTTAATTCATATTCGCGTATTTATTTTTTATTCTTTATAATATTCATGTACCTCTCCCAAAGTCGTGTAACATATTTCTCGCACTTTACTTTTCTTTAATTCTTTATTTTTCTGTCAAATCGGGTCCTGGAAATTTTGGCGATGTGGACCCGCGCCTTTTGTAATAGCTTAGAACTTTACCTTTCTCGCATTTTTTTTAACTGTTAATAATGGCATGCAAGAATGAATGACGAAAAATAAAAACAAACGCTTAGATCACCCAATAACATGACAAGACAAAAATAAACGAATCTGACACACAAATCACACACCACCCCTAGGGTACGCCTCACTGTTGCCTTGCCTCGAAAGGTGATCGTCGAGTAGAGGATGTCTTAGTAAGTCCTCATGATCCGGGAACCTGGCATGAGGGTAGCTTCTAAGGTGTCTTCCCATTGCTCTGGTGATCACCATGTCCCGAACCTCGAATTGACCCGAACACTTCCAACGGTGGTGCTACCTACCTCTCAATGGTGGGATGGAACTACTTTAAAGGACATTTACACAGACGAATTCCTTAGGGTAGGTAGGTTCTCGTAGATACTTGCTCTAATTTCAAAAACAAATTCAAAAAATACTTTTCACACCAACACATTTTCAAAAAGCTTTCGAAAGCATTTTTTCAAACACTCTTGAGGACCGATACAAGAGTCGAATTGAAATTTTCAAAGAAACTTTTTTAAAACCCACATTGAAAAGCAAACAAACCATTTTTGAAAACACAAATGAGCAAGTATCTAAGAGCCCATGGATAACCATGGATAGAAAGGGTGTTAACACCTTCCCTTTCTATAACCTACCTCCTGAACCGAGAGCAATCTCTATAAGGAATTTTTCTGTGCTTTTGTCCTTTCCATTTGGAGAAAATAAAAGACGGTGGCGACTCTTGCTTCCGCGACATTTCGCGAACCAGCGTTAAACAGTCAGTTCCAGATCCACCGATCACACTGGGGCATCCCGCTGACTATAATCACAAAAGAAACAGTTCAGGCAAAAAATAGGGATAGCGAAATCAAAAAGAAAGAGGTCTTACAAACCCTCAACAAAAAAAGGAATGACTGCCTATTCAAAATAAATTGTCAAACATCCGAACCATCACCGGAATATCAAAGCAAAGACTCAAACAAGGTCTAACGTATGATCAACTGAGTTTAGGTTTGGAGAACATCACGAAGAGCGGGTGGGTACAAATAAAATTTGAGCCTTTATCCTTTGTTTCTTAAACCGTGAACCAGGCCACGTTATAACCCTTAAAAGTCCTAGCTGAAGCATGGGTTAGTTCGAAAGCATACTGTTACCAAGGTATCCTGACTCCTGAAGGTCTGTTACAAATCTTGAGTTGACATCACATTCTACAAAAATTGCTCGTTTTACAAAAAATGCATTTTCAAAATCTTCAAGACAGACATAAGCGTTGCATTTTTAACGTAACTTTGCTTGCATATGACTTTCTTTGGTTTGAACAGCATAGAAATTTGCACGACGAACGCCTAATGAACAAAAGCACTTCCAATCAAGGGGCATGGCATGATCAATGACCATCATCTGGGGCAGTCCAGTCAAGATCCAGGGAATCTCTCAAGATGCCAAACAGCTTGGGGCAAATCTCCGCCTGGGTCACTTGGGGCACTCCAGCAACGAATCTTGCCTGATTAAACATCTTCTGGGGCACGGCCAAACACTTCTGACAGGGGCAATTCCCTACATTCTGAGAATGGGGACATAGTCGAAAAAATACTACGCAAAATCAAAGACCCGCTAGGTTGACATACCTAGGCAAAAGTAAGGGCTTCCCGGCGAACCAAAAGGGTTCGGGCAAAATGAGGGATGAAATGAAAAAAATCTATATACCCGGCAAGTCGAAAACCTGAAAAGGCGGCTTGGGCAAAAATGGGTATCCCGATGGACTGAAAACCCAAAAGGGCGGTCCAGGCAAAAGTTAGGGATTAAAGCGTACGACTATGTCCTGCCATCCTGTCACCTGCCTACCAGAAGAAGGTTTGTCCATCAACAACTATCAGCACCTCACAGGTCTTCCTCTCCCACCTCAGAAATAGGGGCAATGATGAGTTGCCCAAGCGGTCTAATTGCTCTGTCTACAAGATATAGGGTAGGTTCGGCTGAAGAACATGACCAGTACAATCCCCAGAGAGTGAGCCAGCGAGTCAGTACACTCTCCCCAAGCAAAGTTATCAAATCTTAAGGAAGTTGGGTATCCCCCGCAGATCTCAATATTCCCCAGCAGCATATATGCACTCTTAACAAGCATCCCCGGCAGTCTTGGCCTAAAGATTGTTCCCCGGCGGTATACCAGACATTCAGCGGAGTCACTTCCCCGATACAGCTCAAAACTTCCCCAGGAGAGTCCAATCTAGTTCCCCAGGAAAGTTGGAATTCATCTCCCCAAGCAGTAAGCTTATCCCCAGTAGATTCTGGAAGCTTATCCTCGCAGAGCACGAACGCGTCTCCCGGCTTTATTCAAAGAGTTATTTCCTTACCAGGATATAACTGGGTTATCCTCAGCCAAAAGCCACGGAAAGAGCGTCCTCGACAAAGTCTTCTTATCCCCAGTGAAGTCTATTAACATTTCCAACACCACAAGGGTATCCCCAGCAAGTTATTATCAACAACTCAATAAAGTACCTCTCTCCCCACAGAGTATTGCTTCCCAGCAAGATCGCTAGAGTACTTTTCTCCCCACAGAGTAATCCATTCGCCAAGTTATTCCCCAACAGAGTCATCTTCTCCTACCGGTATTCTTGCAACTATCATCCCCAGCGGAGGCAAAGATCTATTCTTCAAACATCAGCCCAGGAATGACTTCCCGGCACCCGTCAAGGATTTACTTTCCTAGACAAAAAACATATATTCATAAACATCGCACTTCCATACATTATAGCATGCATACACGCATCATATCCTACAAATCTCATTTACGTTGAGAACATCATTGCTTGGTCCCTATCATGCATTGCATATGACTGACCTTTACCTTTCAGGAAAGATTCAGTTAAGTTCTCAGCTACATTTCAAGACCTTGACCGGTTCAGTTAAATCGACTCCCAAAGATTTTTTTGATTATTATCCAGTCAAAGGCCTTCTCTGGTCTAGTTAAATCGATTCCTAAAGATTTTTCTGTTGAAGACCCAGTTGAAGACTCCAAGACCTTGTATGGTTCAGTTAAATCGACTCCCAAAGATTTTTTTGATTATTATCCAGTCAAAGGCCTTCTCTGGTCTAGTTAAATCGATTCCTAAAGATTTTTCTGTTGAAGACCCAGTTGAAGACTCCAAGACCTTGTCTGGTTCAGTTAAATCGACTCCCAAAGATTTTTCTGATTATTATCCAGTCAAAGGCCTTATCTGGTCTAGTTAAATCGACTCCTAAAGATTTTTCTGTTGAAGACTCAGTTGAAGACTCCAAGACCTTGTCTGGTTCAGTTAAATCGACTCCCAAAGATTTTTCTGATTATTATCCAGTCAAAAGGCCTTCTCTGGTCTAGTTAAATCGATTCCTAAAGATTTTTCTGTTGAAGACTCAGTTGAAGACTCCAAGACCTTGTCTGGTTCAGTTAAATCGACTCCCAAAGATTTTTCTGGTTATTATCCAGTCAAAGGCCTTCTCTGGTCTAGTTAAATCGATTCCTAAAGATTTTTCTGTTGAAGACTCAGTTGAAGACTCCAAGACCTTGTCTGGTTCAGTTAAATCGACTCCCAAAGATTTTTCTGGTTATTATCCAGTCAAAGGCCTTCTCTGGTCTAGTTAAATCGATTCCTAAAGATTTTTCTGTTGAAGACTCAGTTGAAGACTCCAAGACCTTGTCTGGTTCAGTTAAATCGACTCCCAAAGATTTTTCTGATTATTATCCAGTCAAAGGCCTTCTCTGGTATAGTTAAATCGACTCCTAAAGGTTTTTCTTTTGAAGACTCAGTTGAAGACTCCAAGACCTTGTCTGGTTCAGTTAAATCGACTCCCAAAGATTTTTCTGGTTATTATCCAGTCAAAGGCCTTCTTTGGTCTAGTTAAATCGATTCCTAAAGATTTTTCTGTTGAAGACTCAGTAGAAGATATCCAAGATTCTCTCAATGATTGCTGTTGAGGTTGAAGTTATCCAAGATTCTCTCAATGATTACTGTTGAGGTTGTAGTCACCTGTGGTTCTCTCCCCGATACTGCGGAGGTAGTAATCATCCCCAGATTCTCTCAATGTTTGCTGTTGAGGTTGAAGTCGCCCAGATTCTCTCAATGATTATTGTTGAGGTTGAAGTCGTCCAAGATTCTCTCAATGTTTGCTGTTGAGGTTGAAGTCGCCCAGGTTCTATCAATGATTACTGTTGAGGTTGAAGTCGTCCAAGATCCTCTCAATGATATTGTTGAGGTTGAAGTCGTCCAAGGTTCTCTCAGCGTTCCTGTTGAGGTAGTAATCGCCCAAGGTTCTCTCACCGTCCCTGTTGAGGTAGTAACCATCCATGGTTCATTCATCATTGTTTGAAGCTCCAGATCCAGCTCCTGTAACCAGTCAGGACACATCTATACAAAGACTCTGAAGACCAGCTCCTGTAACAGGTCAGGTACTCAGTTTTCTTTTTTGCAGGTACGCAAGTTCTCGCTAAGGAATCTCTTACGCGATCAACATCCAGGTGGCATCTATAAGCCCATCCACCTTCCATCATCTCTCAGCATGGCATCTATAAGCCCATCATCCTATCCATCAATCTCCAAATGGCGTCTATAAGCCCATTCCCCATCATCACATTACTATGTGAGCGCAAATTTCTGGGCACTCTAGTGTTCAATCATCTTCCACCTTCGGATTACGAAAGGCATGTCAGCCAGTCTGCATCCTCAGGTCTAAGAAGATTGAACAGGGGCAACTGTTGTACCCCAAAATTTTCCCTCCCATATTCTTCAAGATTTGCCAAGTCAAAGCTTCAAAATCTCCCCAAGGGTTGCACAGTTCAAGGGCCTCCTAACAGTCAAAAATTAGAGTTTTGGTTCTGACAAAGAAATTGAAGTTTCCAAGGGTCCAATCAAGTCCCACATACCTATAAACATGGACAAGCATCCTCATACCAAGTTTCAAGACTTACAGCACACAATTGCATAGTCAAAAACCCTAATTGCACTACAGTCAACTGTAGGGGCAAAATGGTCATTTGACAGTCAAAAGTCCAAATTTTTGGTCAACATCTCATTTTGAAGCCACAAACATCATTTGATCAATGCTTGATCATGATTCTCAAAGCTTGGCTCAAAAAGTCTCAAGATGCAAAAGTTTCCTTATTTGGACAGTTGAAAAAGTCAACTGTAACTTGACCAGGGCATAACTTCCACATGGATTATCAAAAAAATTCCATCCAAATCTCATTTTTAAGAGAAAGACATTTCCTACAACTCCTCTTCATACTTCAAGTCCAAGAAATGCTCTCACAAAAAGTTATCAATTTCAACATTATAGGTCATTTTCAAAAGTCAACAAAAAGGGACTTTAAGTCAAAGGCCATAACTTGAGATTGGTAAATCCAAATGACATGGGACCAAAGACATTGGTTAGAGGACTCAAATACCTTTCCAAAATGTCCAAGAACATGAACAAAGCTTAAAAATTGAGCAAGTTATGCCTTTTGGAAATTGGGAAATGTTTGGATATTTTGAAAAGTCAACATTGCCTCAAATGTCTTAAAAATGCTAATGGGCCTCTTTTTCTTCCACAATTCATCATCCAAGGCATGTGCACGACCATTTGGCCCAAAGGGAAGTTTTTTTATCATTTTTATTTATTTATTTGGATTTTTAATTATTAATAATTCATTTAATTAAAATAAATAGGTGAAAAATACTAAACCTAATGTTTTAAATCTTTTTGTGCATGAAATAGGCTTAAGATTTCGTGCACAATCAGATATAGAAGGAATTATGGTGATTGGATATGATTGAAGCCAAAATAGCATGAAAAAGATTTGAAAAATTATGGCATAAAAATCAAATATTGATTCCTTCAATTCATGGATTTTTTGATCAAAATTCTCAACCCTAATCCTTCCATACATAAGTGCAAAGCCAACCCTATTCCAAAAAACCTCTAAGCTGCGCCATACACAAATAACCAAACTTGATTTTTTTTGCCAAAAATTGAAAACTGAAAACAAGGTTCCAGCACGATTCAGAGCAAGAGACCAATTGCAAAAGCTTCCTCGTGCATTACTGAAGCTAACTGGATAATTTTCCAACCCTTACACGCCCAGAATTGGTATAGGGAGTTCAAACTGTTTTCAATTATATGCATAATCGTGTTTTAATATTTAGGCATTTTCATGGCATTTCTTTTATGGGTTCATACTAATTGGATGATTCTGAAACTAACCATGTGATTGAATTGAGTTTTTATGCACTATATGCAAAAACGCCATTGTTGTATTTTAGGGTTGCAGAGGTTCTAGTTTAGGGCTTCTCTATCATGGAAAAATTGAGACACGGGAATGGTACCATTAGAATCAAGAGCTTCCAACGAATTTCATGATGGGGTCGCGCCCAATTTCTGATCCAAGACAAGCTAATCGCTATTTTCTAGAATGGTGCATTTGGGGACGGTTCAAAACCGTTGCTGATTCTTTTATGTTTCAGGGAAAAAACAAAAGCCATGGAGAAGACGATGAAGTGTCAGGCAGTGATTGGAGCATTTAAAATTTGCGCGCTAATTTTCAACTAACCATTGTTTTTACCTTATATTATTTGTTTCTTATTATGTAATCAAAAGCGCGTGAATAGCTTGAGTGGTGGAGAAAGCACTTGGTAAACCACAGGACCTGGGTTCGATCCCAGGTCCCTCTCCCTTCCCTTATATTTTTCTCATAATTGTATTCTTGTGTGACTCCCTTGCAAGCGTCCACCCTATGGCCTTGCATCCAGGCGTGCCACCCGTCCCACTATGTCAAACCCAAGGCCAGGATTTAGAGCGTATGGTGTGTCTCAGTCCACGCGTACACGTGCTAGCGTCAGAGTCAACAAGGCCAAAGGCTTAATGGGCCTGAAATACTGGACTCTACCTCCCAATTTGGGGACAGACCCCCCTAGGTTTGAATTTTCATTCTTTTCTTTATTTTATATTTATTTCAATTATTGTTTTTTTTTAATTAATTCCTTTAATTTAATGTTTTCATAAAAAATATAAAAACAATATAAAAATCAGAAAAAAGACAAAAAATAAGTATTTTTATTTAATTAATATATCTTTTGTAAATAAATATTATTCATTAATTTTAGCTATTAAATTAGGTTTAATTCAAGCATTTTCTTAATTAACTTAAAAATTTGTAGAATTAGGGTTTGTATTAATTTTTTATCCTTTTTCTTTTCTTTCACAATGATTAATTATTAAATATTATTTTTGTAATTAAATTACCATGTAAATAATTAGATTAATCTTAGGTGTAATTTTAATACGTTTTCTTAATAAACTAAAAAACAACTAGAATTAGGGTTAGTATTTTCTTTCATTTAATTATTCTCATTAAAATCATAAGTACCAAAAAAAACTCAAAAAACAATTTCTTTTCATTTTAATTTCATTAATTTAAACAATTTAATTTAATTTCATTAAAAAGGATCCAACGCCCTCGTTTCCAATTTTAATTCAATTCGCGTATTTATTTCTTTTTCTTTTAATTATTTATGTAATTCTCCCAAGGCCATGTAATATTTATCTTTCGCACTTTAATTCTTTATTTTCTGTCAAATCGGGTCCTGGGTTAAATTTTGGCGATGTGGACCCGCGCCTTTGTAATAGTTTAGAACTTTACATTTCTCGCAACTTTTTAACTTAAATAAATGCATGCAAGAATGAATGACAAAATAAAAACAAACGCATAGATCACTTTGACATGACAAGACAAAATAACTGAATCTGACACACAAATCACACACCACCTCTAGGGTACGCCTCACTGTTGCCTTGCCTCGAAAGGTGATCGTCGAGTAGAGGATGTCTTAGTAAGTCCTCATGATCCGGGAACCTGGCATGAGGGTAGCTTCTAAGGTGTCTTCCTATTGCTCTGGTGATCACCATGTCCCGAACCTCGAATTGACCCGAACACCTCCAACGGTGGTGCTACCTACCTCTCAATGGTGGGATGGCACTACTTTAAAGGACATTTACACAGACGAATTCCTTAGGGTAGGTAGACGACTCTAGATACTTGCTCTAATTTCAAAACAAATCAAAAATACTTTTCACACCGACACCTTTTCAAAAAGCTTTCGAAAGCAATTTTTCAAACACTCTTGAGGACCGATACAAGAGTCGAACTGGAATTTTCAAAGAAACTTTTTTTAAAACCACAGTTGAAAAGCAAACAAACCAATTTTGAAAACACAAATGAGCAAGTATCTAAGAGCCCATGGATAACCATGGATAGAAAGGGTGCTAACACCTTCCCTTTCTATAACCTACCTCCCGAACCGAGAGCAATCTCTTTAAGGAATTTTTCTGTGCTTTTGTCCTTTCCATTTGGAGAAAATAAAAGACGGTGGCGACTCTTGCTTCCGCGACATTTCGCGAACCAGCTTTAAACAGTCAGTTCCAGATCCACCGATCACAGTGGGGAACATTATACTATAAGGTTGTGCCTTTTGGGTTGAAGAACTCTAGCGCAACATATCAGCGTGCTATGGTAGCTTTGTTCCATGACATGATTCATCACGAGATAGAGGTCTATGTCGACGATATGATAGCCAGATCACAGACTGAATAAGAGCATATAGATCATCTACATAAGTTGTTTGAGAGACTGAAGAAGTATAAGTTGAGGCTGAATCCGAACAAGTGCACCTTTGGGGTGAGGTCCAGTAAACTCTTGGGTTTTATTGTCAGTAGTAAATTAATTTAGGTCGATCTCGCTAAAGTTAAAGTTATTCAAGAAATCCCTCCTCCCCGTACCGAGAAGGAAGTCATATGTTTCTTGGAACGACTGAATTATATTTCCAGATTTATTTCTCATTTGACCGCTACTTGTGAAGCGATCTTCAAGTTACTGAAGAAAGATCAGGTAGTGAAGTGGAATGACGATTGCCAGATGGCCTTTGAAAAAATCAAGGAGTACCTACAAGAACCTCCAATTCTGATGCCACCAGTTAAAGGAAGGCCTTTGATCATGTATTTAAGTGTTAGAGAACTCAATGGGGTGTGTATTGGGGCAGCATGACGAGTCTGGTCAAAAAGAGCATGCAATATACTACCTTAGCAAAAAGTTTACCGACTGTGAAACAAGATATTCATTGCTCGAGAAAACTTGTTGCGCTTTGGCATGGGCTACTCGTAGACTAAGATAGTCTATGTTAACTCATACTACTTTATTGATCTCTAAAATGGATCCCATCAAATACATATTCGAGAAGCCCGCTCTCTTCGGAAGAATAGCCCGGTGGCAAATGGTCTTAACAAAATACGATATTCAGTACACCACTCATAAAGAAATCAACGAAAGTGTACTGGCATATCATTTGGCTCATCAAGCCGTAGATGACTACCAATCTCTGAACTTCGAATTCCCGGACAAGAACATTATGTTAGTTACAGATTGTGAAGAACCTGGACTGTATGAAGGACCTGATCATGGATCCCGATGGACTATGGTTTTCTATGTAGCTTCTAACGCACTTAGTAATGGAATTAGTGTTGTAATTATCTCTCCTCAGGGTTTTCATACGCCCTTCACTGCCAGATTATGCTTTGATTGTACCAATAACATGGCTGAATACGAAGCGTGCATCATGGGTATCAAAGCTGCTATTGATCTGAGAATCAAGTTCTTGAGCGTATATGGGGACTCATCCCTAGTAATCAGTTAGATTAAGGGAGAATGGGATACGAAGCATCCAAATCTCATTCCTTATAAAGAGCATGTGCTTACCTTAATCACGTACTTCGAGGAGATCACTTTTGAGCATATCCCACGAGAAGAGAATCATTTAGCAGACGAATTAGAAACCATGTCATCTATGTTCAAAGTAATATGGGACAATGAGGCTCCCAGAATTATCATTGAAAGGCTAGACAAACCGGTACACTGCTACGAAGTCGACACTGACGGAGTAGAAGAGAAGCCTTGGTTTCATGAAGTAAAAAGATACCTTGAGGCTTAAGAGTATCCTAAAGGAGCATCTATCAACGACTAGACATTCCTACAGAGGTTCTCAGCTAAGTTCTTCTTGAGAAACACAATTTTGTATAGGCGAAATCATGATTCGATTCTGCTTCGTTGTGTCGACAAGAAGGAAGCAGAAAAGGTTACAGAAGATATGCACGAAGGCATCTTCGGTACTCACTCTAGTGGACATACTATGGCTAAGAAACTTCTGAGAGTAGGATACTATTGGTCTACTATGGAAGCAGACGGCCATCACCGCTCAAGAACTTGTCACAAATGCCAGATCTACGCTGACAAAGTACATGTGCCTCTAGTACCTCTGAATGTCTTGACTGCTCCTTGGTCGTTTGCAATGTAGGGAATTGTATGATTGGAGAGATCAAGCCTACCACTTCTAACAGACATCACTTCATCCTCGTCGCCATTGATTACTTCACAAAATGGGTTGAAGCGGCCTCGTTTTCCTCTGTTACCAAAAATGTGGTCACCCGATTCATCAAGCATACCCTTATATGTCGATACGACATCCCCGAAAGGATTATCACAGACAATAGTGCCAATCTCAATAACACCATGATCATGGAACTCTGCACGTAGTTCAATACCAAGCACCATAATTCTTCTCCGTATCAACCAAAGA
This sequence comes from Vicia faba, assembly GCA_948472305.1. Lineage (NCBI taxonomy): Eukaryota > Viridiplantae > Streptophyta > Magnoliopsida > Fabales > Fabaceae > Vicia > Vicia faba. The sequence continues at coordinate 77,271,138 of OX451738.1, read as the reverse complement.
TGAATGGCACAGTGGAAGCCGCCAATAAGAACATTAAGAAGATTATACAGAAGATGACAGTGACGTATAAAAAGACTGGCACGAGATGTTACAATTTGATCTCCATGGCTATCACACTTAAGCTTAGACATCAACTGGGGAAACCTCATTATATCTGGTCTATGGTATGGATGTTGTCTTACCTGTTGAAGTTCAGATTCCTTCCTTGAGAATTATGAAAGATGCATACTTGGACGAAGACGAATGGATTTAGACTAGGCTGGATCAGTTGAATTTGATTGACAAGAAGAGGCCTGCGGCTGTTTGTCACAGTTAGATGTATCAGAAGTGTATGATCAAAGCTTTCAATAAGAAAATCAAGCATCGGGTATATCAGGCGGGTGACTTGGTAATGAAGCGCATCTTCCTCTTGCAAGGTGATCCCATGGGCAAATGGACTCCCACTTATGAAGGACCATTTGTGATCAAGAAGATATTTTTGGGCGGTGCCATGATACTTACCACCATGGATGGTGAAGATCTTCCACACTCTGTGAACACGAACATAGTTAAAAAATACTACGCATGAAAATGACCTGCTAGGTTGACTGGCCTAGGAAAAAATAAGGGCGTCTCGACGAACCAAAAGGGTACGGGCAAAAATCAGGGATATATATAAAAGATTGTACACCCGGCAAGTCTAAAACCTAAAAAGGAGGCTTGGGCAAAAAAGAGTATCCCAGTGGACTGAAAACACGAAAGGGTGGTCCAGGAAAAAATTAGGGATTAAAGCGTACAACTATGTCCCATTGTATCATTTACCACCAGCTTTATTACCAACGTCAAGTTCAAATGGTGCATATCGATTCAATCAACTTCTTCCGACAATGAGGGATGAGATGCTCGAAGACATAGGGGCAATAGCAGAGTTGAAACCTGACGAGATCATTTACACATAGCTATATATTTTGTTTTTACTTTGTACTCGCTTCGTCTCACGACAATTTCCTCTTACTAGGATTTTTGTCTCTTTGTACAAAAATCGTCTATTTATAGGCAAACTATCAATATAAACACAATTTAAAAACTCAAATTTTGTTTTACTTTTTCTGTTTTGTTTGCAAAAACGCCCAATGACTCAAATTGAATGAACATATGCATATGAATATGATTAATGCTAACAAATATTCATAAAAACAGGAATAAGCATTTCCTCAAGACTCCAGGAGATAGGATAATGTTCAAGTTTCCCGTAATCCCCGCAGAGCAGTTCCCTTAAGATTGTCCCCCGCGGAGTCATCTTCACAAAACTCGACGCATTCCCCGTAAGTCTGAAATACCCTAATCATACTCACCAACAGATTCCCCTAGCAGATAAAGTAGTATGATCTTTCGCCCAGCGATATCGCCAACCTAAGGAGTCCTAACCCTCATCAGAGAGTATATCACCAGTATGGTTCACAAAAATTCTCTTCCCTAGCTGAGCTTACCTCTCTAACACGGTAAAACCCCTCAACTGAGCATATTCCTCAGCATAGTATATTCTTCAACAGAGTGTTTCTCCAGCAGGGTTTATTTCCCTAATAGAGGTTTATTTCCTAAACAAGATATAATCTCCCTAGCTTGAGTCTATCACTTCGAATACTACAAATCACCGACAAAACTTCTCACTCCAGCAAAGGGTAGTCCAGACCCCTATCCCCATAGAGTTGCTATAGAATCTGAAATCACACCAGATACCGTTCAACCTTATCCTTCCTAGACGAGTCAGCATCCACATCGGAAACTCAGCCAGACATCGCCTCGGAAGGTTATCCATCTCTTCTATCCCTAGTCAGGGTATATAAGAATTAAACTCCCCAGTAGAGTGATGAACGGCCAATGTTCTTGAACTCTTCTCCCAAGCAGAAATCAAATTCTCCAGCGGAGTTTCCTCAAACATCAAGGAGAAATCTCAATCAAGATTGAATAATTATTGTCGCCATCCTCAATAGTAGTCCGGGATTTATTTTCCCGATCAAAAATGTTATACAAGGCTACCAATTTTCTTTAAGAACATCATTACGCAATGCACTACATACATCATGACATTGCATAAACACTAAATATATCTTTTCAGGTAAAACTCACAAACCAACGGGCATCATCAACAATTTTCTAACATGTCGCGGAGTAATTCCTAAAACAAGATGGGGAGACTATCTATATGACCAAACAATTTCCTTCAGAAACTGAATTCGGAAAATCATCCCCTTCAGAGACTAAATTGGACAAGTAGCTACTTAAGCACTTTCCCTAGAGAGTCATTCTGAAAAATAACTCTCCTATATGAAGTTGGGAGTAGACATATTCTAGTACATCATTCAGATGAAGTCAGACGTGGATTTCCTTCTGATACTCTTTTTGGAAGAAAAAAAGTCAGGCGTAGACTCCTTCCAATACCTCTTATAGTTGAAGTCAGGCATAGACATCTTCTAGTTCAGATGAAATCAAGCGTAGATTCCTTCTGAAACTCTGTTGGAAAAAGTAAGGCGTAGACTCTTTCTAATACCTCTTCTAGTTGAAGTCGGGCATAGATATCTTCTAGTTCAGATGAAATCAAGCATAGATTCCTTTTGGAAACTCTCTTGGACAAAGTCGGGCGTAGAATCATTCCAAACGTATCTTCTAGACGAAGTCAGGCGTAGACATCTTCTAGTGCATCATTCAGATGAAATCAAGCATAGATTTATTCTGATATTCTTTTTGGACAAAGTCAGGCGTAGACTCATTCCAAACGTATCTTCTAGACAAGGTCGAGTGTAGACTCATTCGAGTACATCATTCAGATAAAATCAAGCGTAGATTCACTCTGATATTCTTTTGGACAAAGTCGGGCGTAAACTCATTCCAAATATGTCTTCTAAGATAAAGTCAGGCGTAGACTTATTCTGATATCCCTATCAACAGTTACGCTAGATGGCATCTATAAGCCTATCTCTAATGACTCTTCTCCACTTCTCCAAATGGAATCTTTAAGCCTATTCCTAGTATAATCAACCAACAGTGTTACTTCGTGCACAGGCGAGTGCAAATTTATGGGCACTTAAGTGTTCAATCATCTCCTACCTTCAAGTCACGAATGACGAACATGACAATCTAACCCTTCATGTTTAAGAAGATTGAACAGGAGAAGCTGTTGTACCCCAAAATTTGCCCTCCTATTTTTTCAATACATTCTCAAAAGGTCCTCAAATGTTCAAGGTGGCTCAAGAATTGATCAGACAAATTCTCCTCATAGGCAATGGGTCCATAACTAGGGTTTGGTATTTCTCAAGAAAGATTGGGTTTCCAAGGTATCAAGTGGTTTTCATGGTTCTTAATATGTCCCTAAGAATGTTCATGTCAAGTTTCAAGCCTTGCATCATAAGTTTGCTCAATCAATTGCTCAAATGACTGAAAATCAATTGTATTGGTTAAAAAGTCAACCATGGTCAACATACAGTCAAACTTCAATATTTTTGGTTAACATCAATATTTTGAATTCATATTCATAATTTGATCAAGGGTTGATCATTATTCCTCAAGAAAAGCCCCCAAATCATCAAAAGTCAAAAGTTTCCAAATTAAAGTTTCCTTAGGAGAAGTCAACTGAACTTTGACCAAGCATAACTCTCATATGCTTCATCAGCTTTTCCCCAACCAACGCTCATTTTAAAGTTAATTCAATTCTCTACAACTTTTTCACTCTAAGCTCAAGTCCAAAAAGTGCATCATTTGAGAGATATAAGCCAATACATTACAGGTCATTTCAAAAGTCAACAAAAATACACTTTTTGTCAAGGCAACTTACATCAAGATAAATTCTTCAAAAGCAAAAATGATCAACATATAGGTTGTAAAGGACATCTTGAGATTTCCAAAAAGTCTAAGATCACCTTCAAAAAATAAAAATTGGGTGAGTTATGACTATTTCAACTTGGGAAATTTTGAGCAAATGCATGAAGTTCAAAGTGAGCAAATTTGTAATTTTGGACTATTGGGCCTAAGTTTTTAGGTCCAAACGTGTTCATGACATGTTTAAATACCCATAAGTTCATTCATAAATTATCCTTTATTTTTATTTTAATTATTTTGATTTTTATTCAATTAAATTCAAAATAAATTAAATAAATGTAAGATCAATGGACCAAGGCATGTAGGTTTTGCTATGAATCGCGTAGGAGGCCCAAGATTGCATATACAAGCTGACAAATTTGTGCAAGGAAGATTGGTGCAAGATTGATAAAAAATATCAAGTTTTCACATAATTGCAAATCATATCTTTTCATCATAAACCACAAAGATTTGTACCACAAATATTGACCTAATCTCTTCCTCTATATATACACAAGCAATACCACATGTACAGACACACGCAGCCTGCCTCAAAACACCCCTAAAAAGTTCTCAAAAATTCCAAAGATTAGGGCAAAGACAAACCCTACTCTCCATCCACTCTCAAGCAATTTTGAGCTTCACATCATCTTCCTAAAGCTTCTAGAAGTTGATACCAATCCTTTTCCATCGAAAATCAACCTCATAACCCTTCCTTGTATGAACTCCGGTTGGTAAGTTGGTGAGTTTTGATTTTTTAAGGTTTAGCACTATTTCAATCGTTGTTAACATGCCAGCATGGCTCATATGCATTATTAGAATTGTTCTAACGTCTTACATGTTAGTTTTGGTGCATAAACAGAATTGTGACATTGTTAGGTCACAAAGCTTTTGAAGCTTTAAATCTCACGATGCATGCATTTTTAGACCAAGCTAACCATACCACTGAAATCGCAGGACCTTAATTAGTCAACTAGGGTTGTTTTCTTTTTCGTTTTGGTTGACTTCACGGGTTTTTGGTTTTTGTCCAATCAGAGAAGACAACCGGAAACCACCATCCAGGGTGGTTCGACCGGTGCTTGAGGCGCGTGGCATAATGAGATAACATGATTGGATCATTCAAAATATAATAATCCCACTCATGCGCACACGTTTGTTTGTCTGATTTCTGGAATTTGTTTTACATTATATATTTATAAATTGACATAGGTTAATGGATGTATGGCCACCCCAGTGGTAGCGCGCTCGCCTCTAAGTCATTGATATGCCCATACGCGGGTTCAATCCTGGAGAAGAACAATTTTTTATGTTTTGTGCTTTTTACAAATCCAATGCAAGCCAGCTCAGGCGTCTACCATGCGTTCTCAACTCATCACCATCAGATCTCCACAAGTTCAAATCTGACGCCACTGATCTATACGCCCACGGTGAACCTCCTAGAAATGTCCCCACTGAATCTCACGCAGGATTTGGGCTTGCAGCTTTGGGTCTAATGATTTTTCTCTCCTTGCACCCCCTAGTTTGCTTTATAACAGGCCTAAATCCTTTTTTTTTTATTTTGCTTTAAATTTTTTTAACACAATTTAATTAACCTTTTTAAATTAACATTAATTTAGACTTAGGTTTTTAATGAATTTAATTAAATTAATTTTCTTTTTTAATTAATTAAATTAATTAAATTAATTTAACTTAGTTTTTAGGGTTTAATTAGTTAAAATCAACTTAGGTTTTTTTAATCAATTAATTCTTTTTATAAATTAAAATTAATTAGGGTTTTTTTAGATTAATCATCAAACGATTTTCAATTTTCATTTTCTCTTTGTTTTACAATCTTCCCGCACTTTATTACTTTCGCACTAGCTTATTTTTCCAATTATGTAGCTGCTACGGTTTGTTATAGTTTTAAATTAGGGTTTACTATTTTCCCTAGTTTTATGGTTTTGTACTCCCTTCCCCGAAGCTTTGTAATAGCATAGGACCTTAATCAAGATCTAAAACCAATCATAGAAAATCCTAATCAAGATAAATAAGTGAATTGAATCACTTTTCACACACTCATCTCTAGGGTAACCTCAATTGTTGCCTTCGAATAAAAACTGTCATGTCCCTCGAACATGGGGATGCTTTAGAAAATACCCTCGGTTAAAAGATCATAGTCCCTCAATGACCCTTACGATGTTGCCTTCGGTAAACGATCTTAGTCCTTTACGATAAATTACTAAAGCACCCCTACAAGTTGCCTTTATGATTGTACGATGACCCGTGCCTGTCCATTTACATCCAATGATAAGGCTTCCTACTAACTAATGGTAGTGTAGCACTATCTAGGGAGGAGGAAAATAACACAAAAGAATTTTGAGTAGGTAGATAGCTCGTAATCGTTTGCTCATAATAAATAAAACATATTTTACACAAAACACTTTTCTCTGAAATATTTTCAAAAACAAACACTTTATATGCATTCTTAACTTATACAAGAATCATTACAAAGTTGCCTTACAATTGGCACTTTCAAAATATTTTCAAACACTTACACAAAAAAGAAAATTTTCAAAGTAAGCTAAGCGATTAAGAGCCCGTAGATAACTATGGATGAAAAGGGTGCTAACACCTTCCCTTTTCATAACCTACCCCCCGAACTCAAGAAAATATCTAAGGTCTTTCCTGTTCTTTTCACCCTTTCCTTATTGGATAAAATAAAAGTCGGTGGCGACTCTTGCTATCCGCACATTTACGATAAAACGCAAAACCAAGTCAGTTCATCCACCGTATTACACCAAGGAAGGGTAAGTTGTCGGTTAGAAATATGAGTGTGAAGTATGCTACTTCATAGAATTAGGGTTGCGAACTGGGTTCCTACAAATCATACATCTACAATTGCTATAGGGTTTGGGAGGTTTATCTACATTGTTGGAACCAAAACCAAATTTGATTTTGGATCTTATGTCTTTGAGCAAACTATGAAGCATGCTACCACTTTTGTTGTAAAGATGCCCATTACTTTTCCATCTCTGATATGTGGTATTATTCTTAGTCAACACTTTGGTATCTTGATTAACTCTAATGCTGCAAGTAAGGGGGAATCTTCTCTATCATTGCATTATTAGTTGTTTGAAGGGAACCATGTTTCCGTAATTATTGTGACATCTGGAAAGAAAGTTGTATTCCTAACTTCAAGGGAAATTTTTATTGCTGAGCTGAAGGATACTTGCAAGGCCTTGGATGAAAATATTAAGATCTATACTGAGAAAAAAATCAGACTTAAAAGTCTAATCAAAGTTCTATCTGAGGAAGATGTTGAAGGTAATATTGCTGGTAAAGAGGAAGAAGAAAGTGAGGATGATGTCGATGCTAATGCAAGAGATGAATCAGTTGAAGAGGAGAAAGACAATAGTGTTAATGTCTAAAGTAATCTATGATGTTTGTGATTCCTTTTTGGTTCTATTTGTGGGCTATGCCCAAGATTTTTAGTGCACCTTGTGTGTAATATGAATAATTCTGCATATTATGTTTACTGCTCCTAATGGTTGTTTTTGTCAATTTTTGGCTAAAAAGGGGGAGTACTTGGTATGTTTATTGCTGCTGCATTTATTCTACTTGATGTGGACTAGTATATTTTTTGTGCAACTGTTCAGGGGGAGCATTTTGTTATGTCTTGTTATATTTTTGGTTGTTGATATGAGATTAAGGGAGAATTTTGTGTGCTTGATATCACACATGTTGTCTTGACATCATGTCTTGATTTTTTTTAGTGCTGATATGAGATTAAGATGGTGTTTTGTGTGCTTGATGTCACACCTGTTGTTTTGACATCATTTCTTGATTTTTGTGAGATTTTATTTCTCTCTTAAAAACGTTGTTGTGGGGCTGTGATCAAATTGGTTTTCTGTTGTGTATGCCTCTGTTGTTTGTGAACTAGTGTGGTTCATATTTTATTTTGTTTGTGCATTATTATGAAGACGTGTCTTTGAAATAATGATGCTTGTTTTATATCTCCTATTTTAGTTGATTTTGGATGTTTTGTGCAAAAGTTTTTTTTAGCCAAAATATTGCTAAAGGGGGAGATTGTTAGGTTTTAGTTTGTTGGCTCCATTTTGTTAAAACAACTAGTTCAACAAGATGTTGGACAAGATGTTGGACAAGATGTTGTGACATGTTTATACGACATCGCAACTTGTATTTTTTCTATTTTTAGAAGATTTATTTCTAGTATTTTCAGAAGATTTGATTTTTTGGTTTCGTGTGGATCAAGTTGTGCATTTGAAGATTGGATTCTCTGAAGATTTGTTTCAACTGAAGATATCAGAGGATTTGATTCATAAGATGGGATGTCAAAACATTATGCCTTGAATTAGAAGATTCAGTTTGATTTGATTTTATCTTATTTGATTTGTAGAATGTTTGAACCAGATTTATTATCCAAGCCCAAGTGTTCTTCTGTGTATAAAAAGAGAGATTCTAAACCTAAAGGAATTACGAAGCTACATGTTAAAGAATATACTTTCGAGTTTCGTTTGTTCATTATTTATTGTTATTTGTGAGCCACTCTTGTATCGCTTTGATGCATAAGTTGGACTTTTTAGTTGAGTTGTAATTTGTGAACCACTCATAAGCTGTTAAACAATAGTGTCTTTTATTTCATTGGAAGTGTATCTTCTATCTTATTGTCTTTGTTGTAATTGTCACTGTTGTGTGACTGAGGGAAAGTGAGAGAGGTCTCATATCTAAGAGTTTTTATATAGAAATAGCACGGATAGTGATTAGATGTGAAGTTTGTAAAACATAGATTGTTTAGAACTTCAAACTAATAGTATTATAGGAGATTTCTTTTTTGGCTTGGATGCCCCCAGATGTAGGCGACGTTGCACCGAACTGAATTAACAATTGATTTGTGTTATTTACATCCTACAATTTGATGTTTAAATTGTTTGTTATTTGTCGGTTATTACGATGTCTTAATATTGCATGCGAGTTTCAAACGTCTCGACATCATATTTAATATTTGATGTATAAAGTACCAGAATTTCAATTGTATTTCACAAATACACATTAATTTAAAAAATGTAAAATTATACGTGTTAGGGAATATGCTGGAAACATTATTCTTTACAATATAATTCTAGTTGCATTAACCATTTAGAATTAATGTTTCTTATTTTAAACAACAAAACACAAAAAATAAATAGGTAAGCATCCATTTGGTCCTTAAATGCGTGGGTGATGTAATCATAAATTGTGGCGGAGCATACTAAAGCAAGAGCAAAATTGAGAACCTTGATGAAATAATTGAGGACCTTGTAATGAAAACACAAGATAGAGCATTGTTTACATCGTTGGGTATCAATCCTTTTAGATATCAACGAGCCCCCCTTTCATTAATGTCATCGTTCACTCATATACCAAACTCTAATTTGTTTTGCACGATACGTCTCTACTTGTTCATTCATAAAAATATTTATCAAAGATTGCGACTGCAATATTTAGGAAAACATATGTTTCGCAATATCAAAGATTGTTTATGTTTATATATATATATATACACAACAACTTGAGACATAAACATGCATCCTTGTAGTTGTTTGTTTTAACCGATAGAGTGTGTGTAAGTGTTACAAGAGAAGAGTAACATCGCTATCATGGCTTCTTCAACCTTTCCAACAGTGAACAAATGCACCTCAATTGGTAGAGAAAAGCAGACAGTTGTAGCAGACATGGATGGAACATTACTAATAGGTCGAAGTTCCTTTCCATATTTTGCTCTTGTAGCCTTTGAAGTTGGTGGTGTTGTTAGACTTTTAATCTATCTGTTATCTTCCCCGATTGCTGCTTTTCTCTACTACTGTATCTCTGAGTCAGCCGGAATTCAAGTTCTGGTGTTTGCGTCGATGGCGGGAATGAAGCTGTCAAGCATAGAATCAGTAGCTAGAGCTGTTCTTCCGAAATTCTACTCAGCTGATCTTCACCCTGAGAGCTGGCGCGTGTTCTCGTCGTGCGGGAAGCGTTGTGTTCTCACCGCGAATCCGAGGATCATGGTGGAGCCTTTTCTGAAGGAGTTTTTGGGTGCTGATGTGGTTTTGGGGACTGAGATTGCTAGCTATAAAGGAAGAGCTACTGGTTTGATTTGTAAGCCTGGAATACTTGTTGGAGATAAGAAAGCTCAAGTTCTTATGAAAACTTTTGGTGATGAAAAGCCTGATATTGGACTTGGTGATAGAGTCACTGATGCTCCCTTCATGGCTTTGTGCAAGGTAACCTTTCAAATCAAACCACACATCTTAAGCAAATGATTATATTATATTATATAAGTGTTTTGTTACTCATGCAGGAAGGTTACATTGTACCAGCAAAGCCAAAGGTAACAACAGTGACAAGTGAAAAACTTCCAAAACCGATAATCTTCCACGATGGAAGGCTAGTACAAAAACCAACACCTTTAATGGCTTTACTCATAATTCTATGGATCCCTATTGGTTTCCCTTTAGCATGCTTAAGAATAGCAGCAGGATCACTTCTACCAATGAAATTCGTTTATCATGCCTTCAAAGCACTTGGTGTTCGTGTCATTGTTAAAGGAACACCACCACCTCCAGTTGAAAAATCCAAAACCGACCAATCTGGAGTTCTCTTCATTTGCTCCCATAGAACCTTACTTGACCCTATCTTCCTATCCACCGCCCTCGGCCGCGCTATTCCCGCCGTTACCTACTCCGTTTCCCGCCTCTCCGAGATCATTTCCCCGATTAAAACGGTTAGGCTTAGCCGCGACCGTGCAACGGATGCTTCCATGATCAAGAAACTTTTGCAAGAAGGTGACTTGGCTATATGCCCTGAAGGAACAACATGTAGAGAACCTTTTCTCCTTAGGTTTTCGGCCTTGTTTGCCGAGTTAACAGATGAACTTGTTCCCGTGGCTATGGTTAATCGAATGACTATGTTTCATGGAACCACGGCGACAGGGTGGAAAGGAATGGACCCTTTTTATTTCTTCATGAACCCTAGTCCTGTTTATGAGGTAACATTTTTGAAAAAGTTGCCTATAGAGTTCACTTGTGGTTCGGGTAAGACAAGTCATGAAGTTGCAAATTATATACAAAGGGTTGTAGCTTCAACTTTGTCATATGAGTGTACTAGCTTCACTAGAAGGGACAAGTATAGAGCACTTGCTGGTAATGATGGAACTGTTGTGGACAAGACCAACAAAGCCAACAAAGTAATGGGTTGCTAAATAACTAAGCTCTATTTCTTTCAAATTTTAGTTTCATATTTCAAAAAGTAAAAGTACTAATGGACTTCAATTTATATTTGCACACACTGAAAGAATATGAAGTTTCATACATGTTTTAAATAATACTGAGATTGGTTTCATGTGTATCTCTTAATGTTAATGACAAATTTTATGATAATTAGTATTTTTTTGCTGTTATGGTTACACATTTTAGATCATCCTAATGTGTGTTTGAATTTGGTAATGATTTTTTTTTAGAGAATTTAGAATTATATACCATTCTAATACTTAACTGGTTTTTCTAAGTTAGTAAAAAAAATTCAAGAAAAGTTTAATATCTCAGTTACCATGCATATCATCTGAGTTACCATTATCACTGTATATGTATCATCTGCATCCAATGTCTAATTTTGTTATAAGGCTTTAGATGTTAACTTAAATTATAGGATTAGTTTTTAATTTTCTTAGTTAACTTTTTGTTGTAGTTAGTTGTTAACAAAAGAGAAAGAAGAGAGTAAAGATAAAAAAGCTTATGATTTCTATTAGAATGAAAATAATTTAGAGTTTGTCAATGAAAAAATGAAAAAACATTCAATGGAATACATCTTCGTAAATAAATTAACAATTTATAAGGAGGAGGAGACTAGAGCAATTGATGGGTGGTGACGAGTGAAATGATAATCAATATCAAAGAGTTTGGTATGTTCATGAAATATTGAATTTTGAGCAATTAAGATGACACATTTGTTATCCCAATACATGTGAGGTGGTTCAGAAATTAGGAAACTCATATTGAAACGTAAACAAAGCAACGAAACTATTTTAATAGTGATGGATGTCATAGTGTCACACGGTGGGAGAACTGACTTGAGGCTTTGCGTTTTTGTTCGCAAATGTTGCGGTTAGCAAGAGTCGCTACCGACTTTTCTTTTATCCAAAAAAGGAAAGGTGAAAAAGCACAGGAAACACCTTTGAGATTGTTTCTTGAGTTCGGGGGGTAGATTATGAAAAGGGAAGGTATTAGCACCCTTTTTATCCATGGTTTTCCATGGACTCTTAGTTACTTGCTAGATCACTTGCTTTTTGTTTTGAAATTGTGCTTTGTGTGGTTTTGAAAGTATTTTGTAAAAGAGGTCATTTATTTAGGCAATCTTTGTAATGATTATCGTTCGTAAGAATGTATACAAAGATGTTTGTCTTTTTTGAAAATGTTTTCAATGTTTGTAAGATGTTTTGAAGTGTGTGTTTGTTTTGGAAAATAACAAGGATAGTTGTTTTGAAATAGAGCAAGTAACTAGAAGTAATTTACCTACACAAATGTCTTTCTTGTTCATTTTCTTTTCCTTTGATATTGTTATCTTATCATTGATTTGGTAAGCAACCCTATCTTTGGATGTAAACGGGACGGACGTAGGTCATCGTATAACCATGATTAGCAATGTTGCAAAGTACCTTGGCATTTTTTGAGGGACTAAGATCATTTTGTAAGGCAACTTTGAATAGCGTCATCGAGGGACTATGATCTTATACTTGTTTGTTTTTTACCAAGATACTTCGCATGCGTAATATGACCATTTTTTATGTAAAGCAACCAAGTGGAGTAACCCTAAGGGTGCTTGTGTGAAAGTGTATTATTTTCATACTTGATTTTGTCTTGGATTAGGGTTTTCTATTTGGTTTGTTTCGATCTTGTCATTCAAATCCTAATTACTATCATGGTATATAAAAGTGGTAAATTGCGTAATTTAAAGATTACTACGTACGCTATTACAACATTTTATGGGAGGGGGATACAAATTATGCATGGGGATTTGTAATAATGTAAATCTAATTAAGCTATTACAACCAAATCGAATTTGTACGAATACTTAAATAAATAAAATACAATATAAATTAAATGTGCAATGGTATGTATATGCAAGAAAAGATTTTGTTTTGTTTTTTATATGAAAAAGAGTTTTTGAGCTAAACCTAATAATTTTGAGAAAAGAAAATTATTTTTATAGATTAACCCTAATTTTAGTTTATTAAAAGGAAATAAAATTCTTTAAATATAATTTTTTTGTGTATTTTTGTCTTAAAATAATAAATAATATTTATGAAAATATTTGATCTTTTTATATGTTAAAATAAATATTTACAAGAGTGAAGGAAAAGAAATAAAAAATAACCTAAATTTATTTTATTTTACAAGTTTATTTAAGAAAGGATAGTTAATATATAATTTAATAAATAAATAAATTTTCATGAGAAAATAAAATAAAGTGAACAAAAATAAATATTTAACATTTTGATATTTTTTATGATTTTATAATATTTAAGAAAAATATTTAATGAGGTGAACAAAAATAAAATAAATGAATGAAAGTAAATTGGGTCATGGGTGCTGTAAGAGAAAAGGAAGGTAATTGTTAGGAAAAAAAATGAGAGGCCCATAAGCTGAGCCCACGCTACGCTGCCAAAAACGTCTAAAATGAAGCTGAAAAATGAGAAAAATACAAAAGGTAGCGCCAAGGTTCGAACCCATGACCTACGCATTTTCAGCACGCTACCTTGCCACTGGGGTGGCTGTACATCCGTTAGTTCATATGAAACAAAAAAATACATAACACAAAATGCCTCCTTGCCTTGTGCTTCATCTTCTTCCTCAAGCTAGCCAGAACCTTTGTATCTTTCTCATTTCTCCATAAAAATGGAAACTTCAAACATGAAAATGGTAATACTTTTTCCCACGATTTCAACCATGTAACTCATGTAAACTAACAGTCAAAGATCAAAGCTAATTTCAATGGCCCTAATTTTAAATCTAATTTTTACAAAAATTTGAAATCTAAAATTCTCTATACATAATGAACATAAATGAAATATATGCACATGGTTGGCTTTAGAACAATAATATCTACATTTTCCTTTCACAAATTGAGACCAATGGATGTCTATATGAAGAGATAGAAGTTAGAGTTCTTACCTCTTTCAGTTGAGATCGTGAATGGAGTTTGAGTGAGTTTTATGAAGGCCTGAAGATTCCTTTAGCTTGCCTGAACCTCCCTGAGTGTGTTCCAATCCTTGCCTTGCTTTGAAAGTGCCTGAATCTCTCTATCCAAGTCAACCTGCAAGCTTGAAATGCAAAAATGGAAGATGGAGAAAGAGGAGTTACAGTGAAGGGGTGATGGTCTGGAACACTTAGATATGAGGTAGGTTAAGTGTTTGAGTGATTAGAACTTGAAATGCACGAGTATATTTCTAGATTGCTATGCTTGGTCTCAAACTGCAAGTTATGACAGGTTTTTGGTGATAGGGAGTTTTAGAGAGTTTCTGACCTTGAGCAATCGTGTGTTAGGTTGCAATGTGTTTGTGTATAAGTATAGAGAAGGTTTCAAGCCAGCTTCAAACCAGATTTTTCAATTGTAGGCTTTTTGCTCTATTGCTTGTCCTTTAAGAAAAGTGAGGAGACAACTCTTTACATATTTGTACAGGCCTGCTTGGATTTGGTACAAGTCCTAGACAACTTTCTTTTGGTTTATAGGACTTGTGTGTGTAGAGAGAACATGTGCAAAGCTCAAGAAGTGAAAAGTTGCAAAAGTTATGCTTTACTAAAATGGCAATGGCAACTTTGTGCCATTTATGGAATTAAAGCTTGGACAAAGACTCTTATGCTTGGGTTAAGGATTTATCAATTTTGTAAGCATTAAATTATAAAGTGAGAAACAAGTTTGAGACCTGTAAAGCAAGGATTAGGCAGCATAGGTTCAGATTTGAATTTTGTTCTTCATGGAATGGCTTGAAATCAAAGTGACGAATTGCCAACTTCATCTCTTCGATTCTCCTTAACCAAAAATGATCTCAAGGAGTTATGGGACATTTTGGAAAGCTTGCAATGTGCTCTATAACTCATATTTGAAATTAATTTCAAGATTCCTTTTGGAACTAGGTGAAAAGTTGCCATGAAGTTAGGTCAAAAACCTGCCTAAATTAGGGCAAAACTTTACTAAGTTATTTTAGTTCATGGGCATGTATTCACAAAATTATATCTTGAGATCCAAGCATCTTTAGGAAAAAATGTGTGAAGAAAAGTTGTAGATTTCATGGAGATCTACAACTTTCATGTTGGGAACTTTCTTTGAATCATCTTGTATCATGGTGAAAAATTGGCTTAAAATTGAGAAAAAAAAAGAAATTTTCTATACCTAGAAAAATTTCTAAGTTAAGAAAATTTCAAATTTCAAAACCAAATCTTCAAAATTTGATTTCTTGATGAACAAGTTTCACATTTTGACATGTTTTGATGAATTGTGATCCTTGGCATTTGATTTTAACCAAAAAGTCAAAGTTTGACTTTTCAGTATACAATTGACTTTTGATTAGTTGGCTGCAAATTTCATCTGTCAATCCAATGGATTTACAATGTTTTGAACCATTTCATTATGTCATGATGATGCAATTGAGCCCTTGGAATCATGCTCCAAACCAATTGGTCATTTTCTAGGTCAAAAATCATAAATTGCCCTTTCTTAGTCAAAACCCTAATTTTGACCATTTTGCCCTTTTGATGATTTGATCAAATTCCTTGAGGAATTATGGTCCAAACTTGATCAAATGATACATATGAGTATAAAATATTGATGTGGATAAAAAATTATGAAGTTTGAATATAAATTGGCCATGGTTGACTTTTTCCCCAATATAGCTGATTTTTAGGTTAACTGTCCAATTGATTGATCAAAAATGGGATTCAAGGCTTGAAACTTGACATGAGTAATCTTAGGGGTCCATGATGATACTTTAAATTAAAATGAAACATTGATAGTCCAAAAATTTTTGTGCAATTCCAAACCCTAGTTTTGGGTCATCAATGCAAGATGAGATGTCTTGAGCTGATCAAACCCTAATCCAATCTTGAGTCAAAGAGATCTTGTGAGAAAAGTCTTGATAAATGAGAGGTAAAATTTTGGGGTACAACAAATGCCCCTGTTCAATCTTCTTAAACATGAAGAGTTAGATTGACGAGTTTTTCCATTCGTGACTCGAAGGTGAAAGAGGATTGGACACTAGAGTGCCCAGAAATTTGCACTCGACGGTGTGTAGTCTAAGGAATGGGCTTAAAGATGCCATTTGGAGAGGTGATAGAGTCTTGTTGGAGATGGTCTTATAGATGCCATCCAAGAATGTTTGTTGAATTGTAAGATGTAAACTGAAAGAATGAGTATCAGAATGGTGTCCGTGTCTGGAGCGTATCTGAAATGTATCTGAAAGTTGAATCTGAAAGAGTATCAGAATGGCATCCGTGTCTGGAGCGTATCCGAATTGTATCATGAAGTTGAATTTGAATGAGTATCAGAATGGCATCCGCGTCTGGAGCGTATATGAATTGTATCATGAAGTTGAATCTGAATGAGTATCAGAATGGCATCCGCGTCTGGAGCGTATCTGAATTGTATCATGAAGTTGAATTTGAATGAGTATCAGAATGGCATCCGCGTCTGGAGCGTATCTGAACTGTATCATGAAGTGGAATCTGAATGAGTATCAGAATGGCATCCGTGTCTGGAGCGTATCTGAACTCAATCAACTTCGGACAAGGCAGCAAGTGGACAAGATGCTCAGAGACACGAAGGCTATAGCAGAATGGGGACCCCATGGGATTATTGCACATAGCTATCTTTTCTTTGTATCAAATTATCATTTTTTATGATGATATCCTCTTACTAGAATGTTTGTCTCATTGTACAAAAATACTTACTCAAAGTCAATACAAAGATATCCCTTTGAAAGTGCAAAATTATATGTTTTTCTTTACTCTTGTGTTTTGTTTACAAAAACGTCCAATGATTTGTTTTTGAACATAATTACTGTTTACAAATAAACAAAATAGAAAGACAATCATTGATGGCTTTAAGAGATAGGGAAATATCTCTAAGATATTTCTATAAATCCCCCACAGTGTGCAGTTTAATCCCTAGCGAAATATAGCTTCCAGTTATCAATCCCCAGTAAAAGTCGTCCAATTTCTCAGGATTCCCCAACAGACTTTTACAAGCAGTACACAACATTTCCCTTACAACAAAATTTATTTCTCTAAGAAGAAATTCATCAACACTTCGACTTCACAACATGAAGACTTACATTCCATATCCTCAGCAACAGTCAGAGTTTTATTTTCCCCAATCCAATAGCAGTGCAACGGATCAGCTCTCATACGCTTACATCGCATCCATATATCATAAACATTGATAACACAAATGCATTACACCATGCATTTCATACAACATGACATTGCATATTAGCTAACATTTTACCCTTTTCAGGATAAGGTTAATCAATAGCTACCATTGACAATGTTCAAAGGCTTTTCAGATACAGTTCAGATACGCTCCAGACACGGATGCCATTCTGATACTCATCCAGATTCAACTTTCAGATACAGTTCAGATACGCTCCATACACGGACGTTATTCTGATACTCTTTCAGATACAGTTCAGATACGTTCCAGACATGGATGCCATTCTGATACTCATTTAGATTCAACTTTCAGATACGCTCTAGACACGGATGCCATTCTGATACTCTTTCAGATACAGTTCAGATAGCCTCCAGACACGGATGCCATTTTGATACTCATTCAGATTCAACTTTTAGATACAGTTCAAATACACTCTAGACACGGACGCCATTCTGATACTCTTTCAGATACAACTCAGATACGCTCCAGACACGGATGTCATTCTGATACTCATTCAGTTTCAGCCTACAAATATTGTTCAACAATCATTTCTGGATGGCATCTGCAAGCCCATCTCCGAAAAACTTTCCATCATCCTTCCAAATGGAATCTGTAATCCCATTCCCCCTACCCTCGACCGTTACATCACCGAGTGCAAATTTCTGGGCACTCTAGTGTCCAATCATCTTCCACCTTCGAGTCACGAATCGAAAAACTCCCCAATCTAACTCTTCAGGTTTAAGAAGATTGAACAAGGGCAGTTGTTGTACCCCAAAATTTGCCCTCTCACTTATCAAGAATTTGCTTACAAGATTTCCTTGGGCTCAAGACTGCACTAGGGTTGATCAGCTCAAGACACCTCCTTAAGCATTGAAGACCAAAATTAGGGTTTGAGATTGCACAAGGATATTTGAATTTTCAATGCTTCATATGACTTTTATGGATCATTATGGACCCCCAAGATTACTCATGTCAAGTTTCAAGCCTTGGATCACACTTTTGCTCAGTCGACCTAAAAATCAGCTGTATTAGGGAAAAGTCAACCATGGCCAATTTACAGTCAAACTTCATAATTTTTGATCCACATCAACATTTTAGACTCATATGTATCATTTGATCAAGTTTGGACCACAACTCCTCAAGAAATTTGATCAAACCTCCAAAAGGGCAAAATGGTCAAAATTAGGGTTTTGACTAGGAAAGGGAAATTTCTAATTTTTGACCTAGAAAATGATCAATTGGTTTAAGGCATGATCTCAAGAGTCCAATTGCATCATTTTGACCTAATAATATGGCTCAAAACATTACTCAAGTTCAAAGGATTGACAGATGAATTTTCAGTCAACTGATCAAAAGTCAATTGTATACTGAAAAGTCAAACTTTGACTTTTTGGTCAAATTCAAATGCCAAATATCACAATTCATCAAAACATGTCAAAATATGAAACTTATTCATCAAGAAATCAAAAAGTCAAGATTTCATTTTAAAAAGTCAAAATTTCTAAACTTAGAAATTTTTCTAAGTGTTGGAAATTTCACTTTATTTATTTTTAAAAACTATCTTGTAAATTTAATTAAAACTAGGTTAATATTTTTTTCTTACAACTATTAAAATATATTATTTTAATATAAAAAAGGACTAAAAATATTTTATAATACTATAATTTATTTCCAAGACAAAAATACCAAAATTACTTTTCTTACAAACTTATTTTCTTTTAATCAATTAATAGATTTAAGGTTTTATTTAAAAACTTTTCTTAATAAATTTAGGTTTAATTAATTATTTTCTTTTAATTGATTAGGTTAAAAAAAAAATCCTTTTTTTCTCTAAAAAATCAAATAAATATCCATTTACTTTACATTTCATATTTTTGTGCATTTATTTATTTTTGTACATTATTTCAATTCTTATACTAATTCAATTTGGTTGTAATAGATTAATTAGGTTTATATTATTGTAATCCCTATTTATAATTTGTACACCCCCCTTCCAAATGTTGTAATAGTGTAGTAACTTTAAATTGCGCAATTTATCGCTTTATATATGACATGCTAGTAATTAGGGTTTGTATGGAAAGATTAAAACCAATACTTAGAAAACCCTAATCTAAGACAAAATCAAGCATGAAAACAATACACTTTTACACATGTACCCCTAGGGTTAACTCCACTTGTTGCCTTATGAAAAATGACCATATTACGCATGTGAGGTATCTTAGAAAAAACAAACAAATATAAGATCATAGTCCCTCGATGACGCTATCTAAGTTGCCTTTCCAATGATCTTAGTCCCCAAAAAAGAATGCTAAGATACCTTGCAACGTTGCTAATCATGGTTATACGATGACCCACGTCCGTCCCATTTACATCCAAAGATAGGGTTACTTACCAAATCAATGGTAAGATAACAATGTCAAAGAAAAAGAAAATGAACAAGAAAGACTTTTGAGTAGGTAGAATGCTCCTAATTACTTGCTCAATTTCAAACAAAACACATTGCTATTTTCAAAACAAACACCTACATTTTCAAAACATCTTACAAACTTGAAAATATTTTCAAAAGATCAAACATCTTTGTATACATTCTTACGAACGAGAATCATTATAAAGATTGCCTAAACAATGACCTCTTTACAAAATACTTTCAAAAACCACACAAAGCACAATTTCAAACAAAAGCAAGTGATCTAGAAAGTAACTAAGAGCCCATGGAAAACCATGGATGAAAAGGGTGCTCATACCTTCCCTTTTCATAATCTAACTCCCGAACTCAAGAAATAATCTCAAAGGTATTTCCTGTGCTTTTTCACCTTTCCTTTTGGATAAAGAAAAGTCGGTGACGACTCTTGCTAAATGCAACATTTGCGATCAAACGCAAAACCCTCAAATCAGTTCTCTCACCGTATCACACCAAGGGAATGTTGTTTTTACCTTGGTTGAATAATTCATCAATTTATGGATTTCTTATTTATGTTCTAAGTTAAACCCATTAAAATCTTGGTTTCAAGAATTTAGTTATTAAGTCCACGGTTTGGTTCGAAGGCTTAACCCGTGTAAAAGTCTTTATTCTGTTAAAGCTTAGACCAATGTTAAAAGCTTATTAAGGATTGAGATAATCCCAATATAAAATCTCCTAGATTTTTGGTTAGCCCACAATAAAACCACAATTCGGTTCTTGAGCTCAACCTGGTGTTAAAAGCTCTCTCAAGTTCAAGATCGGCCCGTATAAAATATTAGTTTGAAGCTTGAAGAATAGTCGCTCCAAGTTTCTTGTAGAAAAGTGACTAATCACTTTAATATATCATATGGAAGGAAGACTCATCACTTCTCTCCATGTTTGCTGTTTGGTTGGAAGTTAGCCACAAACTTCACTTTTCTTGTATAAAGGGTTCAAGAGTTCTATTGGGGTTGGTTGAAAATATACATGTTGAAGAAGTTCCACATCTGTTAGTTTTGTGAAGGAAGAGGGAGTCCAAGACTATATATAAGATTAAAGTTCTTCTAAATCCTACATCGCTTAATTTAGTGATAGAAGCGAGAATCAAATTTTTTCTTTTAGAGATGTACCGGTCAAAAACACTTTAAATTTGTATATGATTTTTTATATTTTCTCTTATACTCTTGTTTTAAAGTGTTGTGAGGGGTAGTTAAATATTTTCTTTGGAGAGTGCGGGTGTATTGAGGCATTAGAGTGGTTGAGGGTAATCTATATGTTGTGACAATTTTCATATAGTATTATTCTCTAGGTGTCATTTGACAAGGGTTGTGGTTTTTTGTTTGGTTTTACAGTTTCTACGTCAATCTTTTGTGTTGTTATTTTGTTCTTCTTTTTTCTCTATGACTGTTTTTTCCAAACAAGTTCAACCTACTAAATTTTTTTAAGTTTATTAGATATATTTTGCAAACTTTAATAGACACGAAAATTACATGTTTCAAGTGTTAAAAATTACATATAAGTCATTCTTTTATTTTCATAGTGTACGAGAATAAATGACATAACTTTATTTTGTAAAATATTATTGATCGATATACTTATCGTGAATGTGTAATTCATGTTAAGATTTCTAAAATATCTTTAATTAAATTTGTCAGATTGCCCTATGCATCCAACTTGTTCAAATTGATGGAGGTGAGAGCAAATCAAATCTAAAACCTAATATAAATACACACTTTAAAGTTTATTTTATATAACTTTCATCCTATCATTTTCTTCATCTTTTGTTCATATTTTACCACAGAACCCAAAATATAACAATTTTTTTTCAAAAGTACTTAAAAAGAAAAAAACTTTATTAAGTTAATATTTTTTTGATAAAAAAAGTGTACTGTGTTGTGTAGAAACTTAAGACAGTGAAAATTTTGCAGGTATATATATTTGTGGAGACATTTACAAGGCGAAATTTGGGGATTTCCGGTGGCGGCGAAGTAAAGAAGCCTTATGGATCGACTCAATGGTTCTGCCAATCTAATGATAGTTTCAGATCTTGATTACACAATGGTAAATATAATTTCGATATGGATCTGTCTTTGGATGGCTCTTGGGATTAAATGTGGTGAAGCCTGTGTGTTTCATTGCAGGTAGACCATGATGATCCTAAAAATCTTGCTCTTCTTAGGTTTAATGCACTATGGGAAGCTTATTATCGTCATAATTCTCTACTAGTTTTCTCCACGGGGAGATCACCTACTATATATGGAGAGTTAAGAACGCAGAAACCTTTGTTGACTCCCGATGTAACGATAATGTCCGTGGGAACAGAGATTACATACGGGGAATCCATGGTGCCGGATGAAGTGTGGAGACGATATTTGGATCATAATTGGAACAGAGACATAGTCGTGGAGGAATCAGCTAAATTTCCCGAGCTTATTAGTCAAGTAAGTATATCTGATGACTCTGCACAGCTACCAACTGAGTTGACTTATATCTATCATATAATATAATGATGTAATAAATGTTTATCAATAAATACTAATGTAACTGTTTTAAGAGGATTTATCTATACTTATGAATACGTTATCTTTGAAATTTCTGGAGTAACTGCAGTCAGAAACAGAGCAACGGCCTCACAAGGTTAGCTTCTATTTGGAGAAAGGGAAGGCATCAAAAGTTATGCAAGCTCTCTCAAAAGGTTTAGAAAAACGTGGGGTAAGTCTATTATCATTATCTGTAAAAACATAGGGTAAGATTATAGTTCATAAACAACCTTAGTGGTGGCTCAAATATATGTCTACTGTGTTTAAAAGCTTAATTTGATATTTTTTTAAATGCTATAGTTTCATTATATTTCTCTATGATTTCGTGACCGATGATACTACTCATTCATTTTCCAGTTAGATGTGAAAATAATTTATAGCAATGGTATTGCTTTGGATATATTACCCCAAGCTGCTGGCAAAGGACGGGCCCTTGCTTTTCTGCTTGAAAAATTAAAATCTGATGGACTAGGACCACTCAACACTCTTGTTTGTGGTGATTCTGGAAACGACGCTGAACTGTTCGGTGTACCCGATGTATATGGTGTCATGGTATGTAACGTTATAAGAATTACTGAATTTTCCATATACATGTCCGCAGTTTTCTGCTGTGTTTTTCTCATTATGATTGTACGACAAAAAAATAATCGCTCACCTCCCAAATTTGCAGGTCAGTAATGCGCAAGAAGAATTGGTTGAATGGTATGCAGAAAATGCAAAGGACAATGCACAAATTATTCATGCAACAGAGAGATGTGCAGCTGGTATTGTGCAAGCTATTGGTAACTTCACTCTCGGACCAAGTGTTTCTCCAAGGGATATTAGAGACTCAATGTTAAACATGAAAATTCTTAGTCCTAGTCATGAAGTAGTGATGTTCTACCTATTTTATGAGAGATGGGTGCGTGGAGAAATTGATAATTCTGAGCAGTATATACAAAATCTAAAATCAATATTTGTAAGTATGGTACAACTTCGCAGTTTTAAGTGCAATCGTAAAATTGATTACAAATCCATTTCTAAGCCTGGCCAGAGCTGAATCTCTTACATGCCTGAATGCTTATTGCTGACTTTTATATGACCGATTATTATCTATCTGATTATACGATACTTTAAATAAGAGGACATGTTTTTGGAAATTTGAAACTAAAATGTAGATATTGAAATCCTGAAGAGGTAACTAACTAACTGTCAATGTTATTTTCTCACATTTTTGTTCATCTGTAGAATTCTACTGGAAATATTATACATCCCTCAGGAGTTGACCAACCTATGCAACATATTATAGATACTTTACCAAAGGTGTTTGGTGAGAAACAGAACCTAGACTTTCGGGTTTGGATTGACCGTGTATCTTTTGCAGAGGTTAGTTTGGGCTCATGGATGGTCAAGTTTGACAAGTGGGAGTTATCTGGTATGATTATTTCCTAACTTTACTTTACTTATGTTAAATATTATTCCCCTTGGTCTTTCTTTTTATAGCTCTGCGTCTTCATTTCCGCCATGACTTCTTTCACCATGAGTGGTTCGGTTTGAAAAATTTAGTATTCAACTTTTGCTCAATGCTCATTCACTTATCTTAGGCTGTTAAGTATTGAACAATTCTCATTCCTTTAACACTGATTTTATTTATTTATTTTATATTACTTGCTCTTCTTTGACTTGTTAATTTCTGTCATCTAAAATCAGGGAATGAGTTAAGGGGTTGTTTAACAAAGGTTTTGATGAATTCGAAGGTGAATATTTGCACTCACATTTTTCTCTGCCCATATTTTTTTGAGTTAATAACGCCTTTTGTCCGTATAATATAAGAGAAACCTAGTTTTAATCACCGCATTCAATTTATAGATTAAAAAATGTATGTAATTTATTAGGATTAAAGTCAAATTTATTTTATAATAGAGACCGAAAGCGTGATTAACCCTATTCTTTTTAAAGAAATTCGTTTTAAACGGATTTTTTGATATAAATTACCAACTACTAATAGTTTGTTGATTTTTGGCAGGCTGATACACCAAATGAGTTTACCTGGATGCACATACATCAGACTTGGTTAGATGGCTCAAAAGGAAAGGATAATACACCTTGGTTTATGTAGCTGAGTATTAGGGATGGAAATCTGCACTCGCACCTTAGAGATGACCAACATGGGAGGTTCTATATATAGTTGGACCCTTGTTAGGTCTTTGCATCTTGTGTCTTTGATAGAAGAAAATCAATTAATGGGTAGTGCGTATATTTGAGAGATTCATTAATCTCGTATAAGTCCATGAAACAATCAACAGTGTAAGATCTTCATCAAAAACAGAGTACCTAGAAACAACCAACAATGTTAAGATCTTCATCAGAAGCCGAATACAAAGCTATGGCATATATTATTGTATGTGAAATTTAAATAGTTCCTCCTTAATACTTTCTAACGACATGCCTTGCTTTATGAAGAGACTCATTAAGGTACATTGCTACAAGTTATTAACAAAGCATATGAAGTTGACCTGCCGCTGATCGTGACTTTATGAGTCCATCGGATTACCTAATTGTAAGTGTACAATCTATTGTGTAGTTTTAAAAGATATTGAATCTACAGAGACTAATAATCAAATTAATGTTATCAATTGTTGTTGTGTAAAGCTAAGGCGAATTATTTCTTTGATTAAACGGAACTAAAGCTACGGCTGAAGTAAATTTAGAAAGTATGATAATAAAGAGAGACCGAAATGTATATTTCACGTACCTCGGGGACTCTGTAACTGGTTGACTTATACTGATGTTAAAAATATATTTAGTAGAAAATATCAGTTTAAAGACTAAACTTCACACTCTCGCGCTATTGAATAAAGTCATGTTCCTTAACCATGAGATTTTGCTCTCGCTTGCCCATTTCAATTAAAGAACGTGTTTTGAAAATTGAGCAAGTCCTAATTGATACTTAAGACGCTCTCGCCCTCCTTAAGATCGATGCCTTGTTCCTACTATCTGGTTTGACTCCCACGCTCTCGTAGTGTCGGTTCGAACCTTATTTGATTTTCCCTCTCATGACAAACTGTTTTAATTAAACTTAGAAACAAAAATCAAAACAAAATTTTATAAAGGTTTAAGCCAACTTCGTTATCGAGTCCCGTTGGAAACGACGGCCCTCACATATCAGACTCAATTATTTAACTAGACATACTGTTAATCGAAAATGAATTAAACATGGTTATTGCAATCAAAAAGCAGCATGGTACTTAAATTAAACAAACAAAGCAATAGAAATAAGAAATGTGATAAAAAGAAACTTGTAAAAACTGAAATAAATGCAACTGGAAATTACTTCAATAATGACGACAAGCTTAATGATTAAAGAGTACAAAAAAAAATCTAAAACTAAATCGTGATAATCCCTCAATGCAAGTGAATGTAACACTCTCTAAACCCCGCACAATAATATGGCATAATCAGAATAAATTAGCATGCATATCAAAAGAGGGTGTCACATGTACTTCACAACCACGACACAAATACATCGATCATGCTCATAACACGCATTTAAATTCATGTTCCATAAACATGCATCTTGTAGCGGAATAATTCTCTTTTCACAAACGATATCAATAATTGAAATCCCATAACGACAATTATATAATAAAACATTAGGCACTAAAGACCACTCATCACGTAATCTCAAAATACAACATAAATAAAAAAAAGTATAACAAACATCTCTTAAAACAAACATGAGTTCGAACGTTTCTCCGTGTTACATAATCAGAGTATAACTCACTACCTAAATAAGGACAAACAAAGAATTAGCTCCTCTGACTAATCCTTGCTAGAAGCACCACTATCTTCGGTACCTGAGCGATGTATAAAACATCATTCCAACAAAGGGTGAGAATTCACATAATTATCAAAATCATACAATGATATATGACGTTTAGCATACATGCATATAGATCATATTTTCACACTTCATATGTTTTATAAAACATAACATCACCCAATTCATCATACTATTTTCAAGTATATGCCAACAATTCACAATTTTACATATACAACACTGCTCAAGAATTCAAGATTCAAAGATCATCAATCACAATTACCACAAAATGTTACATTCACGTCAATATTACATACAACACACCAACATGACATTTCACATCGATACATGTGACTATAATGCAACTCAAAATGATGCAATATGCATGTGGTACCAATTGTTATCCTTATCGGTCCTGCCGGGTCCATCTCTCAGACATATAACCACCAAAAAACTCATCCCTCAAACTTTCAAACTTATCCCTCAAGTTTAGGACAAGTCACTAGTCTCCACGAAACTAGCAAATATTGCCTCTTGATTACAAATGATGCATGTGTAATCTCAACAATACTATGCAAATTAAGATCATCTCTCAATCTTAATTACAAGCATAATCACATATGAATCATCTTCACCATTGCACAAACATACATATATCATATCATCCTTCACATATGAATCACTTTCATAGCATTCATCAATCCAACACATCACAATAACACATAACAAACAATACCAAACAATATTATTCCTATCCAACATCAATTCTCAATATACTTATACACACATACATGTCATTTTACACAACCACATACTAATTAAATTACTTACCGCCAAAAAAACTATTTTCATTGAAAATGTTATCGCGCTAGTTTTTTTAACGCTTCGAACGGTGACCTAAACGGAGTTACGGTTCGAAAGTTATGAATTTTTAAAGTTTTAACGAAAATGCAAACACCAACATTATAAACTGACAACTCTAAACGTGTCAGAGTTACGTAAAATAATTAAAAATATGACTCTTAATAATTCAAAACAACTTTGACAATTTTATTGACAACTCTAACAATTCTATTGACAACTTTAACGAAATTAAAAATAATTTAAATTAATTAATTAATCTAAATACTTATCTAAAATCATCACCATCATCACCATCATCATTATCATCATCATCATACCGCTGCCTTATATTACTTACTCTATCAAATTATATATACTAATATTTAGAATGATTGACCGCTACAGCACTAACTCAATCAAATTGTTATATCCATTAAGATATACTGCTATTATTTTGAATTCATTTTTTAATTGATTTGTATTTACATAATCACAAATCGTATATATATATATATATATTAATTTTTAAACATCGATATTTATTTATAATAAATTTCACTTATATAAAATAGTTCTAAAAAAAAATTTAAAAATTAATATTAAAATAAAGAGTCTAGAACAAGTGCGTAGAGTTCATTGTAGGCTTCGTAAAAGTGCCACTTGTTGTCGTCGTTTTCGTCGAGTTGGTGGTGTTCTTTTTCTTTTTCCATTGTGTGGTATACCCGCCACTGCTTTTTGAATTTAGATAAGGAAAGAAGTTTGACTGTTCTCTGTCTCACTTTATTTCATAGTGTTGTGCTGTGCTGGTGACCACACATCAACATTATACTATGAGCTGCCGACCACACAACAATACTCTATAGTGTAGTAATTTGAACTATTGAAAATTCGTATATGTCTTATTTGAATTTACATTATACGTCTTGAACTATTGAAAATTCGTATATATCTTATTTGAATTTACATTATACGTCTATTAGATCATCATTTATAAAGTATTAATTTATTTTTTTAATTAGTTGTCATTTACAATATTACAAATATAGACTAATAATATGCACAAATATTTAAGTATTAATTTGTACTAATAATAAAGCGTACAACCGCCTATCTAAATTCAATTATATAATCAACAACAAAAAAAAGATTTAGAAATGAACAGTCTACATTTGATATCTCATAGATACATTCACATCTACCTTTAGATCAATGCCTGCAAGGACCTTTATTACGATGAAGAATTTACAACTGTTAAATTGAGAAATAAAATGACAACTCAAAAGAACTCATAGATTAATATACTTACTTAAATTGTATTAAGTCTTAATGTTAATCGGATATTGTTAAAAAGATTATACAATTTAGTCAAAAATGAATTATGTAGGGAATTAATATAAAACAACATCAAAAGAAAGATTTAAAAGATGGACATTAAAATGAACAGTGTACGGATTGTATCTCATAGATACATTCACATGTACCTGTAGATCTATGTCTGCAAGGATCTTCATTACAAAGAACAATCTACATCTATTAAAATAAAAAATAAATTGAGAATTAAAAAGAACTCATAGATTAATATACTTAACTAAGAAAGGGTTAAGTCTTTAATGTTAATCGGATTTTGTTAAAAAGATTCTACAGTTTAGTCAAAAATAAATTTTGTAGTGAATTAATATAAAACAATAGCAATTTTTTTTTTAAAGATGAAGATTAAACAATATGAAACTGTATCGAAGAGGGTTCTCCATTCCCCTCCTGAAATGCATCGACGAGTCCGCCATCCCCGACGTACTGCGGGAGATACACGAAGGGATCAACGCCCAGCACATGGGCGGCAAATCCTTGGCAAGGAAAGCCCTTCGAGCAGGATACTACTGGCCGACGATGCAACAGGACGCCAAGGAACACGTGAAAAAATGTGACAAGTGCCAGAAGCACGGGGATATGCACCTCGCCCCCCCGCACGAGCTGAACACATTGTCGTCCCCATGGCCGTTCGCCTGGTGGGGCATGGACATCCTCGGCCCCTTCGTGCAAGGGACCTACCAGAACAAGTTTCTAATCGTCGCCGTGGATTACTTCACGAAATGGATCGAGGCCGAGGCACTCGCAAAAATCACCTCACACAACATCCTCCGTTTCTACAAAAGAAACGTGCTCGCCAGGTTCGGAATTCCGCAGGCACTGGTGACCGACAACGGCACCCAGTTCACCGACCACGGATTCCGAGACTTCGTCACCAAACTGGGGACCAAACAACATTTCACGTCGGTCGAACACCCTCAGACCAACGGGCAGGCCGAAGCCGCCAACAGAGTCATCCTCCGAGGGCTCAAACGTCGACTCGGCGAGGCAAAAAGAGGATGGGTCGAGGAGCTCCACAGCGTCCTATGGGCATACCGCACCACACCCCACTCAATGACCGGGGAAACACCATTTCGACTGACCTACGGCACCGAAGCCGTCATCCCGGTCGAGATCATGGAACCATCCCGACGAACAGAGGAACCCCTCGACGAAGAGCTAAATGACGAAGCACTAAGGGATGAACTCGACCTAGTCGAGGAAATCCGATCGGGGGTTGCCCTGCGCGAAGCCACCCTAAAACAACGAGTGGCTCTACGCCACAACGACAAGGTCATCAAACGCGAGTTCGAAGTAGGCAGCCTGGTACTACGCAGGAACCAGAAAGACTCCCGCGAAGGGAAATTGGCCGCGAACTGGGAAGGACCTTACCGCGTCCACGGCACCACGGGTACCGGGGCGTACTACCTCGAGCAGTTAGACGGAGAGCCATTACCAAGACCCTGGAATGCTGCTAAGTTGAAGCAGTACTAGTTAGAAACTGTCGACACCTAGGACCCTCGACCAGCAGCAACCACGCTCGGGCAACGAGGAAAAACGTCCAATTTCGTTTAAGGCTAAGGTACAGGCCCGACACACGACCAAAATGGCACGGCATCGCGCGGTAAACGTTGACGATCGATAGTGCCCGACGTGGACAGCTGTACCGAGCCCCACCGTTGTCGTACCCATAAGGCAGAACACCCAGCTCGCGATGGGCAGTTCACGCCAAGGGCGAACCGTCCCTAACGGGCTCCACGCCCGATTGAGCAACCTCGCTCCGAAATGCCCGACATTCCATCAAGAATAACGGGACATCTACAAGGGTCAAAAGAAAATCTCTCCCCTCGAGCGCAACACTTAGGCAACCCCGGCCAATCAAAATAGGGCCGAGATTGCATACAAGTGGAGACGAGCAGATTCGCTCGCCAAATCAAAACCACCCACGGGCATTCCTCGAGCCCGTGGCTTAGGCTAAATTCATACAAGCATGTGATTTCAAACAAGGGCAAAAAAAAAAAATCCAAAATAAATAACAAGGTATAAACGCCTGAAGGCAACAAAGCAATATTAAACCGACCACGAAGGCCGGCGATGTTTATAACGTACAATAAACGGGCACGCAGGCCCAAAGAGTACAAATATCAAGAGCACGCAGGCCCGCTATCCTACTCAACTTCCACGGAATCATCATTGTCGACGCTGGGAGAGTCGGGCGGAGGAATGATCGCGCCACCTACAACCCGGTGTGTGTGACCGATACCCTCAGTGACCAGACCAGGGTTTAACAATGAGAGCTGATCGACTGCAGAATTGAACCCGTCTTCCAGAGCACCGACGCAGTCCGCCTCGAGGAGCCGGATGTGGGCGACCAGCTCAGCCCGACTCTTCAAAGTCACTATGTCCTCGGGCTCATCTTCCGCAGGTTGCAGGACAGCATTCATTTCCTCAACCTGTTTACCCAGGCGTTCGACTTCGGCAGCCAAGCGATCCCTGTCGGTCCGGAGCAACTCCCCTTCCTCAGTCAACCTCCCCGACTTCTCCTTTTCCAGGGTCAGCATCTCCCTCTCGGCATCAAGTATCGCGGTCTGCTCTCAGAACATCTCCTCGGAGCGTTCCAGAGCGACCTTCAACTTCCGCGAGCTCGCAGTCAAGGCCGCCTTCTCCTGCTCGAGCTCTTCAACACGAGCAGCATCCCCTGCATCCTCAGATAACACCAAAGCCATTTCGGCCATTTTCACCAGCCCGTCCACGCTGGCGGCCAGATAGGCCTTCCTTTCCTCTTTACTCATCTTCTTTATGGCCTCAGCTTCATGGGCGACCACTGTCGGAGGGAACCGCTCGAAAAAGCCCGCCTCTTCGAAGCAAGGGGAGAAGGCAAAAGATTGGACAGCACCGACATCCTCCCCGACAGTCGAACCGCCTTCCACGCGGGTCCTCTTCCTCTGCGTCAAAACGGCGCTGGGGTCAATCTCCTCGACCTCTGGATCTGACGCGGGTCCCGAGCTCGACGTCGAATCCACCCTCATCGGCTGAGGAGCGTTCCGACTCTGTGGTGGTCCCATTCTCGTCATCTGCGGGGCCTTTACGACCCTCCTGCCTCGCTTCTGGTCGGTTGATAATTTCAGGAGCCTTTCGTGTCGGCTAGCCATCGTACCTGCACGAAATAAAGGAAAAGTCAGTATCGAGCAAACTGCATGAGTAAACGACGAATAAAAGAATTTCAAGCAAACAACCTAACAGGCGGGCAGCCTGCCTGTATGTCGGACATTCCACCAGCGCCTTGGTGTCGATCGGGTGAGACTCAAACGTCGGGTAACCGTCTTTGTCGAGGATATCATCCCCTTCCCGCGTAACCCATTGGGCGGGATGAAAACTGTCGACAAACCGACAAAGAACGTCGTACGCCCGCTGATCTTCCGAGCACATGTCCCCGACAGCAGTATGGAAATAACCTGTCCCATGTTCATAATGTCGGGACATCTAGTACACCGGGAACTTAGCCCTACGACCTAACACGGGGCTCCCGTCGTCGGCCACCATCGCTTCCCCGTCATCGTCGCTGACTGGCCCCTCCTCCTCGAAAAGGGAATCTACAGCAGAGTCGGTAATAGGGCGTACCACATGCCACTTGTCCTTAAACCCCCTCACGGAGTCCATATACATCTTAAACAGTCTCCTCGACTGCTTCAGGGACACCCAGCTGTGCTTCCCTCCTCGGGACTGACGCTGCAGGTGAAATACCCGAAAGAAAAGAGGGATGGTCGCTCCTATCCTCAAGTAGCGACACGTCAACTCAAACGCCCGGATGAAGGCGAGAGAGTTTGGGTGTAGCTGGGACGGGGCCAGCTCCAAGTGCATAAAGACTCCGGTCTGAAAATCAGTGAACGGCAGCCGCAGCCCTAAGTCTTTAAACGCGATCTCATACATCGCGAGGCTGTAGTTCGGATACACCGAGCAAATTCTTGCATTGGTCGACGGAAGCATGACCGCGAAGTTCTGCTGGAAGTCGGGCTGGTCTTGACCCTCTTCAATGGCAGTGAAGGGATGTCGGTCATCCCGACTATATATTGACGCTATACCCCGAGGCTCGACACCCACCCATTCCAGCAATGGGTCGGTCACGGTATCTATCAAGGTGGCCGACTCGTCGGCACTCTGCTCTTCGCGATCACGACGTCCGGAGGAGCTCGGCTCGTCCGCCATGGTTACCTGCAGAGCACGAGAAACCAATCAGTTGAGCACGAAGTCCTATGCTCGACATAATCACGTCGTCCATACACGACTGCACAAGTCCGTTTTCACAAGTGGATGCCTCCCCGACTTTCCTGAACCCAGCGTTCTCCCTCAAACCAACTGCGCGGCCATTCTTCAAGCATGTCGACCCGAGGTATGAACATGGCGAGCCGCACTATGAAGCCCACGGCCACGACCATGAACGTACCGGGCACCGTCATGAATCAGGCGCCCCGGATCATGAAGACCCCGGGCAGCTCTGAAGTTTTTCACCTAAAACTATGAATGTGTCGGCCACAAGTATGCGTTTGCCGGTCCTAGACATGAATATGTCGGTCAAAACGCGGGTTTACCGGGCTAATCCCACGCGCACGGTCCTTAAACATCTACAATTTCCAGGAATCATGCATTCTAAAACGGAAAAATGAAGAAAGTAGATCACTTACTTGGATCAAAGTTTGGGATCTGGCTAAGAAATGAAGAATCTGAGACGGGAAGTCGCAACTGGAGAAAGTGTTGAGAGCGGCAACAGAGAGAGCACGGAGAACGGAAAACGTATTATGGGGCCCAAGGACCCTATTTATAGTGATGACGTGGAATACCAAACGTCACCTCGTTCAACCACGGACTCCATCTCCTCGACGCACTGCTCCCAACGCAATGATGGCCCTACCCCCCTAGGGTGGCGGCACAGCTCCCGAAAGATGCCTCGTGTGCTCGACCGACGCGCCCGGTAAGGATCCTCCACGCACCCACCACCGAGGACGTCTCCGAGCACGACACGAGGAGGCCCCTCGAGGGCCCACACCTCCATCCCGGGCACGAGACCTCAACGACGGAACAACTTGGTTTCAAGTCATGGCTCCTCGCAAAGGAACCACGACTTGGGGGGCTCCTGTTCTGGACTGGGCCCGACAGGCCCAAAAGCATTACTAAGGCCCAGTCCAAAGGGACTCACTAAGGACCACACTGGGCAAAGGGGGTCACGTCCATGCCCGACACCCTGATGTCCACCTCGACATCCCGATGTCCGACCCACGCGGTGAAGTCGTGCTCGACATCCTGCCGTCAGCTCCATGTCCTGGCGTCCAGCTCGACACCCGCCGTCCAGCTCGAGGTTCTGGCGTCGAGCTCAGCACCGTGCTGCCCAGCTCGACATGGGCCCGAGCTACCCGGCTAGGGCAGACTCAGTCCACCGTTCCCCCAACGATACCCCGGAAAGACCGCGTCTCCGTCCGCCCGCACTTCACGTAGCACATCCAGGAAGGGGACCACGTGCGGGTCCCCACTACCCACGTAGAACCTGGCAGTTCCTCCATTGGGCCAAATCCGCCCAGCCCAACGAAGGAACCTTGGCCCAGCGCTGGGGGCTATAAATACCCTTTGTTTCCAGAGGGTCAGGTATTCATCATTCTAACCTCAACTCTATTATCTGCTCGTACTCCCACTGACTTTAGCATCGGAGTGCCTTGCAGGTACCCCCCCCTCCTCGTTCAAAAAGCCTTCAGCTCGGAGTAAGCCGTGACGGTCCAAACCTTTTGATCAGGTCAGATCAGATACGTTCACATCTACTCGTGGGTCTATGCGTGCAAGGATCTTCGTTACGATGAACAATTTATAAATGTTAAATTGAAAAATAGAACGAGAAATAAATATATCTGTTAGATTAATATATTTGACCAACAGAGTATTAACAATTTAATCAAAAAATAAATTATGTTGTGAATTAATATATATGTATAGATATATAGTGTATTAATAATTTTAAAGATTTTTATTAGATTAAAAATTTTAATTTAATCAAAAAAGAAAGTATATAAATAAATTAATATATAATGAATTGTGTATAGTTAACCTCAAATTTTATTAATTATAATTAATTTTATAAAATTTATTTATTGAAAATGTAAAAAAAAATTGTGCTAAGTCAAAAACAAATTTGAAAAATCAAAATAAAATTGAATTATTTAAATAATATTTTAAATGTATCTTGTAAAATTAAATTATAGTGTTAGAATATATCGAATAGATGATGTATTTTAAGATTTAACCATAATAAAAAGTAAAAAAACATTCCTAAAAATAATACTAAATTTAAAAAATGGAAAAAAGGAGGCTGAGGCGTCCGAAGAAGACGGTGCTGTCGCCGCCAGTTTCTCCAGAGGTATCGACCCTGTCTGAGAAGAGGGTTGCGCTAAGCCATCAAGGAAGCTCGAGTAGGCACAATATTGAGGAACTCCGTGACGATGTTTCTGTTGAAGTTGAGAAAGTTTTGCAGGCGAAACCCACCCCCGATGAAACCCTACAACCTGCTGAAGGGTGTAAACTATGGGTAGATGTGCTGAACGATAACAGGAACCCAGTGAGAGGTAGACCTATGAAGTTCATAGCTCTGAAGATTGTCAACGGAAATACTGAAGCGGTGATTAAGGAGGAGGATGTTGAATTTGAACTCAAATTCTGGGAGCCTTCACTAGTTCTTTACTCCCTGGGGCTTGAGCTGAGTATGAACGGGGTAAAGAACTTCATGACCAGATACTAGAGCTTCGTTCAGATACCAGACATGTACTACAACGATGATGGATTTTCTGTCCTCCAGTTCAAGTCATTTGGTGACAGAGACGAGGTTCTGATGTGAGGCCCCTATATGTTCATAAACATCCCCCTCTTGATTCGTGAATGGAGGCCGGACTTTAAGTTGAAGGATGATTTATTGCGAACCCTCCCAATCTGGATTAAAATACCCCAATTACCCCTCATATTTTGGGGGTGATACAAGCCTTTGCAAAATTGGAAGCTGTCTAGGAAATCCTATAGTAACAAATGAGTGCACTGCTAACAGATTGCGGGTATCATCGCGAGAATTCTAGTGGAAATGGATGTTACAAAAGAGTTGCCATAAACTATTACCATTGTTGATGGTGACAGGGATAAGATTCAGCGGGTCATTGAGTATGAGTGAAAGTCATTATTTTGTCGCAAATGTCAAAAACTTGGGCATAATTGTGAAAAGCCCACTCCTAAACAACAATGGGTCCCAAAAACCCCAAATGGAAAGCATGCCCTAGCTAATACTCCTTGCACGGATGACGTTCTCCCAGTTGGTGACTAGAATGAGAAAGAAGCTAAAGCTAAAGAGAGAAGAGTTAGCAATGACAAGAAGAAGGAGGTGGCTGAGGAAGATTGGACAGAGGCTCCAAGAAGTGTGTTTGATAGAGGGAAAAAACAAGTTGTTGCTGCACCACCAGGTATTTTGCTATATGATAATGAATTTGATGCTCTAGGGATTTTGAACGATTTACTAGAGTTTCAAAATACTGGGCAATGATCATATCTTAGAATGTGAGGGGGTTAAATAAAGTGGGGAAGTTAAGGGAGATTATCTCCCATCTCCTTAATCTTCACCCTAAGATAGCTATTCTTGTAGAAACTCGAGTTAAATTTGATAAAGCCAATAAGGTGAGAGGTCAACTGAAGCTTAGAGGTAATTACATTGATAATTATCAGCATCACCCTAATGGCAGAGTCTGGGTGTACTAGGATGATAGTAGTGTTGATGTTAGACTTATGAGAAGTACTGCACAGATGATTCATTGCAGGGTCTATGATGTGAATGGTGATTTTAAATCTTGGATGACAGCAATTTATGCTCTTAATCAGCTGGATAATAGAAGAAGATTGTGGGTGATTTGGAGAGTGTGCATATCAGTCAGCAAGGAGATTGGTTCGTAATTGGTGATTTCAATAATGTGATTAAATCAATGGATAGAATCGGGGGCAATCTGGTTACTGATGCTGAGTTTGTGGATCTTAAAGCATTGATGGACAAAGTTGGCCTCTATGAGAAAGATAGTACAAGTGATTATTACACTTGGACTAATAAGCATAGTGCGGGGACAATTTACTCTAGAATATACCATGTTTTGGGGAATGCTGATTGGTTGTTGAACAACATTGACTTGAAGCTGGTTATTCTTCCCTGCAGTGTCTCAGATTATAACCTGCTCTATTTGAATGGCCCTTTGAAGAGGGAGTCCAAGAATTCAAAGTTTAAGTTTACTAATAGTGTGACTCAGATTGATGGTTATCATGAGGTTGTTGGTGATAGTTGGCATAAACCAATGAATGGTAGACCCATGGCTAAGTTGTGGTTCAAGCTTCTGCGCTTACAAGCCCCCATTTTCAGGTTGAACAAGCAGTTGTCCAGCATAAACAGGACCATAGTGCAAGCTAGGACTGATCTCATAATGGCACAAGAGGAGCTTTGTCTGGACAAAATGAATACTGTAATTATTGAAAAAGTTAAAAATTATACTGAGTCTCTTATCCATTGGCAAGAGCTGAATGACCAAATGTCGAGGAAAAAAATGAAAGTTGATTGGCTTACGAAAGGTGATAGCAACACTGCCTATTTTTATGCTTCCCTTAAAGCTAAGTATGCTGCTACCACCATCAGCGTGCTGCACAAAGATGATAGCTCTATTATCTAGCATCCTGATGATATTGCTACAGAGGTTTGTGATTTTTACAGAAGTCTCATGGGGTCGCGTGATAACAGTTTGTAGATGAATGATATTAAAGCTATAAGGGAAGGTTAACAACTGTCTGAGATACAAAGGGAAAGTCTTATTTCACCTGTAACTATCCTTGAAATCAGAGCATCATTAAAAGGTGTAGGTGACCTTAAAAGTCCTGGCATTGATAGTTACAAAGCCAAGTTTTTCAAATTTAGTTGGAAGGTTATCGAGCAGGATACGATTGAGGCAGTCTATGAGTTTTTTAAGCAGAATATGATTTATCAAGCCTTTAATGAAATTGTTATCACTCTTATTCCTAAACATTCTACTGCCAAGACCATTCGTGATTATCAACCGATAACAGGTTGTTCCACGTTCTATAAGATCATATCCAAGATTCTCACCACAAGATTAGGCAAGGTGTTGGGTAGTATTATAAATAAAGCGCATGCTGCTTTTGTTTCGGGGCAGAATATACAAAATCATATCCTGCTTGCAATGGAATTGATGAAGGGGGTATAATAGAAAGGAGGTTTCTCCTAGATGCATGATCCAGCTGGATCTCCAAAAAGCCTACGACATGGTGGATTGGTTTGCTCTTGAGAATATTATGAGTGAAGTTGGTATACCTAGAAAATTTGTTGATTGGGTTATGACAAATGTGACTATAGTTTCGTATAGGTTCAATTTGAACAGGAAGTATACTGATAAAATGGAGGCTAGACGGGGCATCCGCAAAGGGGATCCAATATCCCCTCTCTTGTTTGTCATTACCATGGAGTATTTTAATAGACTTTTCCTTCAAATGCAAAAGAATTCATACTTCAATCATCACCCTAAGTGTGAGAGGCTTTCTATTACTAATCTTACTTTTGCTGATGATTTGCTTCTTTTTTCCAGAGGTGATCTTAGATCCATAGAGCTATTGCATCAAACTCTCCATATTTTCCTTGAGTCCACAGGGATGAAGATGAACCCTACTAAAAGTAGCATCTATTTTGGTGGGGTTCCTACTGACATTAAATAGGTTATTCTGCACAGGACCTCCTATCCTGAGGGCTCCCTTCCTTTTCATTATCTTGGGGGTGCCTGTGACCAGTAAGAATCTTTCTAGGATCCATTATATGCCCCTTGTTGATAAGCTGGTTTGCAGAATTACCCATTGGAGTGCTAGCTTACTGAGTTATGCAGGGTGATTACAGCTTATAAAGAGTGTGTTGTATGCCATTACTTCCTACTGAATGCAGTGTTTTCTTTTCCCTAAAACCGTGTTGTAAAAAATCAATATCGTGTGTAAAACTGTAATACGATGGGAGAACTGACTTGTGGTTTTTGCGTTTGATCGCAATTGTTGTGGATAGCAAGAGTCGCCACCGACTTTTCTTTTATCCGATAAGGAAAGGGTGAAAAGAATAGGAAAAACCTTTGAGATGTTTTCTTGAGTTCGGGGGGGGGGGGGGGGGGGTAGGTTATGAAAAGGGAAAGTATTAGCACCCTTTTCATCCGTAGCTATCTACAGGCTCTTAGTTGCTTGCTAGATCACTTACTTTATTTAAAAATGTGTTTGTGGAGGATTTTGAAAGTATTTTTGAAAAGCGCCTTCTTTTATGCAAACTTTGTAATGATTCTCGTCTCTATAAGAATGTATACAAAGTGTTGGACTTTTGAAAATATTTCATATTTTTTAAAAGGTGTTTGGTGTGTTTGAAAAATGTTTTGTTTTTGAGAATAGATTGTGAGCAAGTAACTAAGAACATTCTACCTTACTCAAAAGTCTTTTGTTCATTTATCTCTTCCTTTGATATTGCTATCTTACCGTTGATTGGTAAGAAGCCTTATCTTTGGATGTAAAGGGACAAGTGTGGGTCAATTATATAGTCATAAAAGGCAACCTATGAGATGTTTTAGCAATTTTTAGGGACTAGATCATTT
Source organism: Vicia faba (assembly GCA_948472305.1). Classification (NCBI taxonomy): domain Eukaryota; kingdom Viridiplantae; phylum Streptophyta; class Magnoliopsida; order Fabales; family Fabaceae; genus Vicia; species Vicia faba. The sequence continues at coordinate 77,232,204 of OX451738.1, read as the reverse complement.
ACTGAAGGCAACATTGAGAGACATCGAGGGACTAAAATCTTTTTATCGAGGGACTTTTGCTAAAACGCCCATATTCGAGGGACATGACTATTTTCCGAGGCAACAAGTGAGATTACCCTAGAGGTGCATATGTGTGAATAGCGTGTTTGATTACATGCATTTTTATCTTGAATTCGAAAGTTATCTATTTATTGATTTTATCTTGCCATATAGCCTAATTACTAATAATGTAAGGAAAAACTAAAAATGCAAAGAATAAATCCTAAGCCATTGCAACCATAACAAAAAAATAACAAAATAAAGAGAGGAAAAGTGAGTCCTTCGACCCAGGCATTATGCTTTTTCGATTCATCCTGTTTCAACTTCTTTCGACTAGGCTTGCAAAACAAAAATGAATGTAGCCTTCGACCACACCCCTCTTTCTGCTCACTTCGACTGGATCTACAAAACAAAAATGAATGTATCCTTCGACCACACCCCTTTTTCTGCTTACTTCAACAGATCCTTCAAAGTAAAATGAATATTTGTCCTTCGACCACAACTCTTTCGTTTTAGATAGTAGCATAGGGTGAAGCCTAAAAGGCTTCGATTCAGACAATCTTCTTCCTGTTTTCTTCGTTTGGGGATTAAGTAGCAGCATGGGGTGAGGCCATGCTAATATTGCTTCATGGCCAGATTAATTCTTAAAAAAAATATGTTTGATAAATAAAGAAAAACAAACCAAAAGACTTAGCAAAGAAATCAAACGAAAAAAGGTGAGAATAAAGACAAACAAAACAAAGTAATGATGATGCTTGAAATGAAAAGAAATGAGTATTCACATGTTAAGCTTGAACAAAAGGTTAAGGTCAAGAGAACTTACCTTGCTTGAAACTGGGAATTTGGGTTTTGGAATTGAGTTGTTTCCCTGGGCGCTCTTGGATTCAAAGGGGAAGAAGCAAATGTGATGTTTCTTTGGCTAGATTTGAAAACCAAGAAAAGTTGGTTTGTGTTTGTTTATTTATGGATTTTAAAGCAACAAGTGTGGTGCTTCTTCAAGTTCTGGGTTTGAGGGGGTGTTAAGTGTTTGGAAGTTTTGAGAGTTCTTTGAAGATTCTTTCCACACAACCTAAATATTCTTCAGCCCTCTTCCCCTCTCTCTTTCTTTTTCAGCCCCTTGGAAGTGCAAGTGAACTCTCTATTTATAGAGAAAGTTTTGAATGAACAACTTTGTGAAGGAATAAAATATAGTTTCTTTGGAAGGCCAACATCCACTTGTGTCAACTTTTTATAATCCCAAGGTAAAAGCACTAAAATCAATGGTTGAGATGAGTGGCTCCTAGTTTATAGGGGGCAAGTGTGCAGAAGAGGCAGGCGGAAGGCTCAAAACTTTCTAAAAAGGTAGTGATGTCATCAAGAGCAAGTTGGCTTGAAGAACAATTTAATATGGAGTAAGTCACAAGTTGGAGGCCTATGTAGCCTGACCTACGGACAACTTGATTCTTTGAATCGAATCCTTCATTTTTTATAGCCTTCGACCAGACTTAACAAAGAAGCATTCGTTTCGACCAGTTGTGTATCCTTCGAATGGACCAACTGTGTGTTCTTCGAATGGCCCTCCTTTAGTTGAATATGCCACTGAGTCTTCTTGATTTTGATCACTTAAGCCCAACCTTTCGACTAGGCCCAGAAGTAAACAAAACCAATTATTTCCCAACCATGGCAAGTCCTTCAAATGGGACACCAAGTTGTGTATCATAATGCAGTGCTATGTGTGTAGAAGGGTATGCAAATGGATTCGAAGGTGATATGAAAGTGATTCAAGACAATCTTGAAAGGTGGACTTGAAAGTGATATGAAGGTGACTCCAAACAATCCCGAAGGTGGATTTGAAGCCAGTATGTAGGTGTATTCAAAGCAATCTAAAAGGGAAACACTGCTTTATGGGTGCTAGCATGAGAGAAACTCTTGCCTTGTGCATACAAGTTTGTAGAAGGATTCAAAGGTTTACATGAAAATGGATTTGAAACAAGCCTAAAGATTGATTCGAAGCCAACATGTAGGCGTATTCGAAGGAGACATGTAGGGGACAATGCCTTGTTCACACTAACAAGAGGAAAAACTCCTGCCTTGTGAATCAAAGCAAACATGTGCGGAACTAATGGTGCAATGGAAACCAACATGCGGGAGGTCCATGCTTTATGTCAATGGAAAACCTTCAGAAAGCCATTTCCCTCTGAATCGAAGAAAGATTTTAGAAGGTCATCTCCTTCTAAATCGAAGGAAACTAATATGAAGGTCATAATGCCCAGTCGAAACTAGCATGCAAAAGGAAAATGCTTTGTGAGATAAACATTCAGGAGGCTATTGCTCTCTGAATCGAAGCTTGCATGCAGAAGGAAATTGATTGAATGAAGCTTGTGGACCAAAGGATGCATGAAAGGGTCCAGAGTTGGATTCAACGTATGTTGTTTTGAAAGGAAACCATACCCCAATCGAAGCTTTGTGAGAAGGTAATCCTTGCCCAATCGAAGCTTACCTACAGAAGGTCATTGCTCAATGAATTGAGGCTTGCATGCAGGAGGCCTCATGTTCATTTGAAGCATGTGAATCAAGGTTGCATTGAAGAAGCCAGAATGTTCAGTCGAAGGATGAATGAGTCGAAGCAAGCTTGCTTTTCTTCAATTTTGTCAAAAATCATTTTTTATTTGTTTTGCCTTTTTTGTCTGTGTTGTACCCCCAAAATTTTCCCTCCCATACTTCTCAAAACATTTCAAGAAAGATCCCCAAGTTGCTCAAGGTAGTCCAAGGGTTGGCCAAACAAGCTCTCTCATAAGGCAGTCTACCTCAAATTAGGGTTTCATGTTGCATCAGGATACTTGAGTCCAAGGGATCTCAAATGCTCACCAATGTCTTAATATTTTATCAAGATCATCCATGTCAAGTTTCAAGCCTTGCAGAGAAAATTTGCTCAGTCAATTGCTCAAAGGCCTGAAAATCGACTTGGCTAGGGAAAAAGTCAACTGTGGCCCACATATAATCAAACTTCAAGATTTTTAGTCAACATTATCATTTTGAAGGATATTTCATCATTTGATAAAGGGCTGATCATGATTCATCAAGTATTTCTCATAATTCATCAAGACTCAAAAGTTGTTAAATTAGGGTTTTACAGGAAAAGTCAACTCAACTTTGACCAAGCATAACTTTCTCATACTTTATGAGAAATGACCCATCCAAAGCTCATTTTGAAGAGGATGCAATTACCTACAATACATCTTTAGCTCCCAAGTTCAAAATATACACTCATAAGAAGTTATGAATTTGGACATTATAGGTCATTTTGAAAAGTCAACAAAAACACCTTTTTTTGTCAAAGCTTCATACATGAGCATGGAATATCAAATTGAGATGAGACCAAAAGGGTTGCTTAGAGAACATCTCAATATTTCTAAAAAGTCATAGAAAACCATAAAAAAGTCAAAATTGAGGAAGTTATGCATTGGTGAAGTTGACTTTTTTTGCAAAATTGCCAAAAGTCAACTATGCCTAAAACTTCAAATTTTGCCAAATGGGCCCAATCCTTTTCACTTGTTTTGAGTTGGAAACATAGCCCACGAGCTCTAGCCCTTGCCACTTGTCATTATCATGTTTTTATTATTTATTTTGATTTTTATTTGATTTAAATCAATTTTAATCAAAATAAATCATATAAAATCCAAAACATTGAAAACACAAGATTTTGTGCTTGTTTCAGGTCTTAAATTACAGCTAGCAAGTATTCAAATTCGTATCAAGGCATGGTGTGTAAAAAAAGATTGAATTATGCCATTTTTGGAAAGATTTTTAAGCTGTATCAAATCAAGATCTAATTCATTGATAGAGGAAGATTGAGATCAGTTATCAACCCTAATCTATTCCTCAATACATATAGAGTGCGTCCAGACCCAAAAACTAGGTTAGAAGGAGGCGTATGAACTAGAGCAAAATCTGAAAAAATCAAGAAAAAGTTCAAGATCGAATTCCTATTTCCAGGCATCCTCAAGGCCTTCTAGCTATCCCAATCGATTCCCGGGAGTGTCAGCAAGCTAAAGCAATCAAGAGCAAAGCCTTTCCAGTACCAAAAAGCGTTGTAAGTCCATCATGATATCCATGAATTTTTGAATTCGGTTAGCACGGTTTAGGCATTGTTAGCATGAATTAATCATATATTATTGATCCATGGAACATTTTCAAGTTTCCTGTATTGATTAATTGCATTTATATGGCCTGTGGTGGATTTCACCATTGTTAGGGTTTTGGATTCCGTTTTAGGGTTTTTGCTTGCAGGTAAAATTAGTCTTCATGAATGGTACCATCATGTTCAGAAGGATGAGATGAATCTAACCATAGCATTAGGTGTCATTTATATGGCCCATGGAAGATTTGGGAACAAACCCTGTTTATAGCAACGGACAAACGTCCGTAGGTAAAAGTCTAGAACTTTTACCCACGGAGAGAGGAAGAAGATGACCAGTTGGCGCCCCTCCATTGGCTTGTTCAAATTTCCGCGCGAATATTTTATTATTTCTTGGTTTATCATATAATAATTGTTGTTCATATTACATACAAACAAAACAGCTGGCGCAAATGGTAGTGGGTTATGTGCAAAACGCTTCAGGACCTGGGTTCGAATCCCAGGTCCCCCAAATTGCTTTATGTTATTTTCTTTTCAGTGATTCAGCGTGCATACAAGCCAGAGGACTACCATGTTCCCTCAAGATCCAACCATACAGGCGTCCTAGAATCCAGATCTGATGGCCAGTAGTGGAGGAGCATCATAGGCCAAGTCAAACGCAAAGCATATGATCGTGCAAGTCAACGTGGACTACTTGATTATGGGCCCAGATCTGGCTATTTGCACCCCTCCAAATACTATTCAGGCCCAAATTTATTTCCCTTTGTTTTTTTTATTTTTTTCATTTAATTTATTTATTTTATTTACTAACCAATAATTATTTTCTTTTTTATCAAAAATCACAAAAATATTACTTTTCATAAATTAGGTCTAGATTTGATTTTATTAGAAAATTAATTAATTTAATTAGGTTTGTTAATTTAGATAACTTTAATTTCTTTTTTGTACATAATTAAAATTAATTAGAACAAATAGGTTTTATTTCTAATTTAATTATTTTATTTTTTCCTAAAATAATCAAAAAAACCAAAAATAGGTCATTTTATTATTTTTATTAATTAATTTAATTAGCTAATTAATTTGTACATTTATTTTTAAAACCTAAATTCTTTTCTTTAAAAAATATTTAAAAACAACAAAAACAATTTTTCTTTTCATTAGGATAGAAGGGTCAAAACCCTAATTTCTTCCCGATCTAATTTTTCTTGCGCGCTTTATTTTTTTTTATCATATTAATGTAATTGCCTACAGTTTGTAATAGTTAAATTAGGACGTTTATTTACATTTATCGCTGTAATTTCAAAGGGTTTGTTTTTGGCTATGTGTGATACGGTGGGAGAACTGACTTGGGTTTTGCGTTTGTATTCGCAAATGTTCGGTTGAGCAAGATTCGCCACCGACTTTTTATTTATCCTAAGGAAAGGTCAAAAAGCACAGGAAAGACCTTTGAGATGTTTTCGTGGGTTCGGGGGGTAGATTATGAAAAGGGAAGGTGCTAGCACCCTTTTCATCCATGGTTATCCATGGGCTCTTAGTTACTTGTTTTAGATCACTTGCCTTTGCTTTTCAATTGTGTGAAATGGTGCTTTGTGTGTGTGGTTTTGAAAATGTTTTGAAAAAGATGCCTTGTCTAGGCAACCATTGCAACAATTCTTTACTCGAATGTTTTACAAAGGTGTTTGTCTTTTTGAAAAGATGTTTCAATGTTTTTTTGAAAGTTGTTTTTGGAAGTTGTGTGGAGATGTGTGTTTTGAAAAATGGCAAGTGTGTTTTCTTTGCAAGTTTGATCAAGTAACTAAGAGTCATCTACCCTATTTTACTCAAAGATCTTTCCTTATGTTTTTTAACCCTTTTAACAGTGTTGTTTCACCATTGTATTTAGTGAACAACCTTGCGTTAGGATGTTAACGGGACAGGCGCGGGTCATCGTATAGACCATGAGAGCAATAGTGTCAAGTGTCTTTGGCAATTTTCTTGAGGGACTGTGATCATTTTGTTTAGGCAACAAGATAGCGTCATCGAGGGACTATGATCATTTTGTTTGTTTTTGTTTTGCCAAAGTACTTGACATGCAAACATGGCCCATTTTTGAAGGCAACAAGCGGTGTAACCCTAGGGGTGCAAGTGTGCATTGTGTTTGTTTTTCATGCATTTATCTTGTGTTAGGTTATCTAGCGGTTGATTTTGAATCTTCGCATCCAAACCCTAATTACTATACAGTATATGGAAAGCGATAAATTACGGGAATTTAAAGTCTAAGCTATTACAAATAAGTATCCGGGGATGGGGGTACAAATGTTTACAAATGGGGATGAGTCTCATCAGAATAGTAGTGTCCAAATATTATTTACAACCAAATCGAATCATAACATTCTCAATGTAAAAAATATAGCAAGCTATAAGAATCAAAGAGAAATAAAAGTATTGTAAAATGCGTATGATTATTTACAAATGAGTAAAATGTTAACCTAATGTATTAAGTATTTTATTATTACTTTTGTGTTTTTGTTAATTATATAGACAAGAGTTTTAAAGAAAAGAAAAGAAAAATGTTTTAAGTTTAAAGAAAACTATTGTTTATGTATTTTAGTTAATGTTTTTATATATGCAAAGATTTATTAAACAAAAAAAGTTTTAAGACAAAAATCTATTAACCTAATAAATCTAATATTTACATATTTTTGTAAAATGTAATAAACATTAAGAAAAGTTTTATACAAAAAATAATATATTGTTTTTCTTAACAAAATAAGTTATATATAAAAAGAAAGGGAAATAATATGATAAATAAAAAAAGGATTGATTTGTAAATATAATTAAAAAAAAGAGTTAAATGGGCCTTAGGAGAACATGCTTGGCCCAAAAAGTGTGCTGAAAGAGGACAAGAGGGGGGGGGGGGGTGTACGCCAGAATCTTGGGCTTAAGGGTTTGTTTCAAGGGACAGGCCCAAATGCTTGTGACAAAGTTTTTAGGGTTTGTAATGTTTGTTTCAGAATTAGGGTTACAGAGTTTTGAACGGCGCCACTTCTCTCCTTTCTTCTTCGTCTTCATCTTTCTCGACCATGGCTTCTGATGCTTCATCCATGCCTCAGGCTACCAGGCGCCACCTACACTTCCCTCTCTCCATGGTCGTTCAGGCAGTGATAAAGAAAAGGTAACGATTTTCCTTCTTCATGCGTTTTTTAGGGTTTTCGGATTCTTATCTCTTGCATGATTAAACCTTTATATGTTCTGATCTTTTTATATGCTTTGAACTTCTGTATTATTTGTTTATGTGAGGTATATAAAAAAAAGGAAAGGAGGAGTTACTACCTTGGGGTTTGTTATTGGAGAGGAGAATGAGAGTTGGACGGCGGCGCTTCTCAGGTGGCCAAGGCGGGGAGGCTATGATGCTGATGAAAGCTTTTCTGGTTTGTCTGGTACCCTCGTATCTTTCTTCTTTGAATGGTTTAGTGGTGAGTATTATGCTTCTGAAAACAACGCTTCTGGATCTCTTTTGCTTATCTGAATGCTTGCCTCTGAGTGTTTGAATGCTTATTCTTTGATTCTGAGATGCTTGCTTTTTCCTCTTTTTGGGTACAGTTAGTTTTAAATGATGATGATCATTTCTGAGAGTTGTTTGCTTATTGTTGTTCTGATAACTTGATGATGATAATTCTGAGATTGCTTGTTGGCTTTGGTATCTGAGTTGGTGTTTTGGCCTATGATGAGCTTTGGTTCTGAGGCGCTTTGGCTTGAATGCTTTGTTCTTCTTTTAAGTTTGCTTGAAGTTTGGATTTGTTGGAGTTTTTGTTGGCTTGGTATTGAAACAGGTTTCTAAGCTTGAGGCAGGCTTGAAAGGCTTATTTTGGTTACAGGCTTGTTTGAAAGTTTCTGTAACAGGTTTGTTTAGACAGGCTTGCTGGGCTTTGGCTTGAAGCAGGCTTGAGCAGCTTGACAGGTTTTGTTTAAGGTTTTGTAATTGGTTTTTAGTAGGAAGGCTTGAAGCAGGCTTATGGTAGTTTGAAGCAGGCTTGAGGCAGGTTTTTAGCAGGCAAGCTTGAAGGTTTAGTTCTGGTTACAGGCTTGCTTGAAGCAGGTTGTCAGGCAGTTTGAAACAGGCTTGAGGGCTTGTGTTATGTGTTTACAGCTTTGTCATATATTTTTCTTTATGTGTTCTACCCCTCTTTTACAGTGTTGGATATCTTGTTATATTTATTGTCCTATAAGCCTGCAAAACTGTAAGCCTCTACTTCTCTCTCTCTTTCTCTCTCCACAGAAAAAGCATATTTTATTGCTTAATTGTCCTTTTTATTCTGAAAAGGTTTTGGCTGGGAAATGATGAAAATTTGAAATATTGCTTGCATTTTGGTTTTGCTCTGCATATTGTACTTTCTTCTTTTCTTTGATGACAATTTGATAGCTTTTGATATCTTTTGGTATCTTCTTTGACAGCTTTGACAGCTTCCTTGGACAGTTTTGTTGACAGCTTCTTGTAACTTAGTTTGCCATTGTTTACACTTGTGACTTGGTTTGGCATTTTTCAGTTTGCACATGTGCAGCTTGTTTGAATTTGTAACTTGGCTGTTCAGTTTGCCTTGTTTGAATTTATGCATCTTTGTGCATTTTGTTTAATATGCTGCCTTGTATTTAATTAATTCATATGCTTGCAAACATTTTACTTCCCTCTTTGTGAACCAAGAAGAGACATCTTCTTGCGATTTGCAGAGAGGACGAACAAACTGATTCCGGCCAACACCTTTAATGATGAGTTTTTGATTAACTGTCTGAAAAATACTTTTCCAAATTCATCTGTGTTTGACTTCTCTTTTTCTGGCTTTGCAGGTAAACACCAATTGGGGCAAGGGAAGCAGCAGTAGAAGATGAAGACTTCAAGCAACTTAGGATATAGTTTTAATTTATTTCTAATCATTTGTAATAAACATTATTGTAAATACTGTAAATAAATTTACTGTATTCAAATAACACTTGTACCAATAATTAAAAATAAATAAAAGTCCTTTTGTCAGATAATTCTTTATTTCACTGTCTATTTAATTATTTAAGTTTCTTGAATTAAAATAACTGGAAGTACATCCCAATTATTCTAACTTAGATAAAATAAATAATTAATAAACGTTGTAATCTCACAACCTTGCATTAACCAACAATAAACCTGGCATGTCAGTTAACCAATTACACAGCTAAACGAACAAACGTCCATACGTATTTTACCTCACTGATCAAACCAACACTTCAAACTCTCAATTCAAATGCCTCAGCCTTTATCCCAGATGTTTAGACAAGCGTCAAAACCATGTGACAGTCAAATGAAATGCTGTGGATTCAAACTCTTCTGAGAATGCGCGTGCAAACCCTAATTTTGGATTTACTGTCAAAGAAACGTCTGCTTGGTCAAACCCTGAGCCAAACTCAACCAAATCAATAGAAACCCTAATAATCTGCTTGGACTGATTCAAAATCAATGGAAACCCTAATTTGGATAGACTGATAAGAAAAAGTCTGTTTGACCGATTCTTGAGCCAATTTGAAAAATCAGGGAAAACCCGAAGCTGTGATTTCTTGTGAAAAAAAGGAGGGCAAATTTTGGGGTACAACAGTTGCCCCTGTTCAATCTTCTTGAACCTGAAGAGTTAGATTGGCAAGTTCACCGTTCGCGACTCGAAGGTGAAAGGAGATTGGACACTAGAGTGCCCAAAAAAATTTGCACTCGTCAAAGCGTAGTTTGAGGGAATGGGCTTAATGATGCCATTTGGAGATGGGCTTAAAGATGCCATCTGGAAATTGTTGGTAGGAGGATGGGCTTAGAGATGCCATCTGAAGGTGATTGTATCTTGTTGGAGATGGGCTTGTAGATGCCATCCAAGAATGTTTGTTGAACTGTATGTTATCGGTGAGTGGACGAGTATCAGAAAGGTATCCATGTTTGGAACATCTCTGAACTGGGGATCTGAATAAGAAATGAATTGACATCCATGTTTGGAATCATTCGTAAACTGTTTTCAGTAGTTGAGGAGTTGAATAAGCAATAGATTGACATCCGTGTTTGGAAGCATCCGTAAACTGTTTTCAGCGGTCTTGAATCTGAACAAGCGATAGGTTAACATCCGTATCTGGAGAACCCGTAAACTGTTTTCAGAAGTCTTGGAGTTGAATAAGTAATAGATCAGCATCCAGATTGGGAAGCGTCCGTAAACTGTTTTCAGAAGTCTTGAAGTTGAATAAGCAATAGATCATCATCCATGTTGGGAAGCGTCCGTAAACTATTTTCAAAAGTTGAAGCTAATTAATCTTATCCTGAAAAGGGTAAAATATTAGCTAAAACACAAAGTTATGTTGCATGAAATGTATGATGCAATATATGTTATATCAATGTTTATGATATGAATGTAATGAATGCGCATGTAAGCTAATGAGCTGTCTTGCTGAGGATAGATGAATCCTGGATAGCCGGAGATAATGGATTCTTTGACTGCTGTCGGGGAAAATAAATCCTTGACTGCCACTGGGGATTGCAAATCTTTTGATCGTTGAAAATGAGAAGTCCTGGGACCACTGTTGGGGAATCAGGAGCTTGGGTTGTATGCCAATCTACTGGGGATTCCTGTCTTGAGGAAATCTTCACCGGGGAATATCTGAATACCCTGTGAGGAACTGAGAATGAGAGTCTTCATTCTGCTTGGGGAATTAATGTTTGTGGGGAATAGCCATACTGTTGTGGAGTAGCTATCCTGCTGGAGAGTAAGCTTGGGACTTTGGGAAAAGCTTATTCCTGTCTGGAAGAAGTTCATGAGTTTTAGGTTGTTTGCCACTTTGAGAATGAGAATCTTTATTCTGCCGGGAATATCAGGAACTCAGGTTATATACCACTTTGAGAATGAGAATCTTCATTCTGTTGGGAATATCAGGAGGTTGGGTGTATACCGATCCTCTGAGGTTTCAAGGATGAGAGTCTTCATTTTGTTAAGGGTCAGAAATTGGGAGTATACCAATCTTCCGAGGTTTCAAGGATGAGAGTCTTCATTCTGTTAAGGGTCAGAAATTGGGAGTATACCAATCTTCTGAGGTTTCAAGGATGAGAGTCTTCATTCTGTTAAGGGTTAGAAATTGGGAGTATACCAATCTTCTGAGGTTTCAAGGATGAGAGTCTTCATTCTTGAGAAAGACAGATTTTTAGGAGCTTCATTTGTCCGTTATCTTGTTGGTGGTTGTAATTTCCAGCAGGTGATGAAGGAAATTTTGAACGACCTTGAATTCCAGCAGGTGATGAAGGAATTTTTGATGATGATCGTAACTTCCAGCAGGTGATGAAGGAAACTTTGAACGACCTTGAATTCCAGCAGGTGATGAAGGAATTTTTGACGATTACTACTCCAAAAGATGAAGGAATCTTTGACGATTACTACTCTAAAAGATGAAGGAATCTTTGACGATTACTACTCCAAAATATGAAGGAATCTTTGACGATTACTACTCCAAAAGATGAAGGAATCTTTGACGATTACTACTCCAAAAGATGAAGGAATCTTTGACGATTACTACTCCAAAAGATGAAGGAATCTTTGATGATTACTACTCCAAAAGATGAAGGAATCTTTGACGATTACTACTCCAAAATATGAAGGAATCTTTGACGATTACTACTCCAAAAGATGAAGGAATCTTTGACGATTACTACTCCAAAAGATGAAGGAATCTTTGACGATTACTACTCCAAAAGATGAAGGAATCTTTGACGATTACTACTCCAAAAGATGAAGGAATCTTTGACGATTACTACTCCAAAAGATGAAGGAATCTTTGACGATTACTACTCCAAAAGATGAAGGAATCTGTCGATCAATCTGCATATGTTAAGAATGTTGTTGAAATGTAATTTTGTTTTGGAGAATAAATCCTTGACAAATGTTGGGGAAATAAACCCCTGACTGCAGGTCTGCTTAGAGAGGTGATAAACTTCTCGAGGATACTTGAATTTATTTTCAGAAATATTTCAGAGAGGTTTCATCACTACCCCTAGTATCAGATGTTTGTGATATTGCCAGGACACTTGGACTGTTCGTAACCCTTTGATGAGATTGAAGTTTAAATGCCCCAAGTGATGGTGAGGGAGACTTGCCCCAGGTTAATCTGTAATTGAGAGATTTGTTGAAATCTTGACTGGACTGCCCCAGGTTAACTGAACTTTGAAAGATCTGTTGAAACCTTGACTGGACTGCCCCAGGTTACCTGAACTTTGAAAGATCTGTTAAAATCTTGACTGGACTGCCACAGGTTAACTGAACTTTGAAAGATCTATTGAAATCTTGACTGGACTGCCCCATGTTTACTGGACCATACCATATAAAATCCCTTTTTGATGATAGGAGATTTTTACAACGGGGGTATCATCCCACTCGAAGTGACTTCATTCACCGAGAGAGCTTTCGTTCCTCCGAACATTCGCTGTATGAATTTCTTCGCTGTCAAACAAATAACCATGTGCAAACAACGATATTCAAATAATGCAAAGTTTATGCTTGTCTCGAAGTTTTGAAAAATACGTTTTTTAGCAGAAAACTTTTTATAAGACAAATTCAACACAAGATTTAGGGCAAAGCCTTACAGGAGTCAGGATACCTTTTGTAACAGTATGCTTTCGAACTAACCCAAGCTTGAATTAGGACTTTTGAAGGGTTGTAACGTGGCTTGGTTCACGGTTTAAGAAACAATGGATAAAGGCTCAAAGTATATTTGTACCCACCCGCTCTTCGTGATGTTCTTCAATCCTAAACTCAGTTAATTGTGCGTCGCACTCTATTCGAGTTTGGAACGACTTTTGGGTGATGGTTCACACCAGTTGAATTTGGAAGGCAGTCATCATCTCCTTTTTCTTTTGCAACATTTTTCATGTTGTTGAGGATTTGTAATGACCTCTTTCTTTTGATTTGTTATCCCTAACTTTTGCCTGACTGTTCCTGTTTTCGAGATTACAGTCAGCGGGATGCCCCAACTTTCTTAAGCCTCCTTTATAGGTTTTGGCTCAGTGGGTTTTTCTCTTTTGAGAGATTGACTGCCTATGAGATAAGGAACCATCACTGTCTTTTGGTTCCAGGTGAATGTTTTTGATGTTGTTCGTGGTATTACAAACTGAGAGTTGGCGACTTTGATGCGCATCTTTTTTTGAATTAATTGAGAGACTACCCTGCCCCAGGTTTAAATCAAAGGTTTCAATTTGTTTAGAACAGAAAACTCCTACTTCTTTGGCTCTAAGGGGTTGACTAGGGATTATCTTCCTTATGACTCCAGTGTTTAGGATTTGAAAGAATGCCTGTACATCATCAGTGAGGTCTGTTCAAAAGCATATTGTATGAGATTATGGTATTGTTTCGTCATCCTCCCTCTAAAGGCTTGTAGCTTTTTATCAAGAGTTAAATATCATAAAGAAAGCAGAAATCATAGTTTAAGAATAGTGAAAACGAATGGATGAATTCAAGACAAACATATGCAATGCATTAATGAAACAGAGTTTGACATCAACAGTTAATTGTTTGAATAACAAAGAGATTACAACTTGAAAATCCAAATGGAACAAAAGTCTCTCAGTCCGAGCTTTGTCACTTCAGGTGGAGAAACCCTTAACGGAAGATATTCATCTCGCCATCCGGCATGAATTTCAACACTCCATTGTCAATCAGATCCTGAATTTTGTTTTTCAAGGCCCAGCAGTCATCGGTGTCATGTCCAGGACTATAGGAGTGGTATGAACACCTTTCATTGGGATGATAGGTAGGAGCAGAAGTATTTGGGTTCTGGAGAGGAGCCTTCAATGTAATCAACTCTTCCTGCAACATGCGTTGTAGCGCTTGACCCAGTGACATGTTGATCTTGGTGAATTGTCTTTTAGGTGAGACCTCCTTACGCTGATGCCCCTACCTTTGTTGAGCAGGCGTAAGATGTTGTTGGGCTTGTGACCCTGAAGCAAGTTGAGGGGCTTTTCCCTTGCCTTCTTGTCTCAGAGGAGGTTGAATGATGATTGGATCTTCCACCCTAGTTGTTTTCCCCACTTGGCTGTCCCAAAGCAGTTTGTTGACGAGAACCCTGAGCTCTTCTTGCCTTTGAGCCAAGTCCTGGATGAGAGCCATCTGACTCACCAGTTGCCCCTTCAATATGGCTATCTCAATTTGTAGCTCCAACTGGCCATCTCTGTCGTCCCCAGGATTTCCCACGATCATGCCCCTGGTGAGGAGCGCCTTGACCTCTTCTTGTCCCTTGGATAGGTTCAAGAACATCTCTTGAAGTTGAGAGTTTTGAGCCTGTATGTCCTTGATAGTCTGCTCTAGAGCCATCTCTACTGAAATAAACAGTAGGAAGATAAGGAGACCTGAAAAAGGAAAACCTGTTATGCAATGTGTTGTACCCCAAAATTTTCCCTCCTCTTTTCCACAAGAAATCACAGCTTCAGGTTTTCCCTGACTTTTCAAATTGGCTCAAGAATCAGTCAAACAGACTTTTTCTTATCTATCTATCCAAATTAGGGTTTTCATGGATTTTGAATCAGTTCAAGCAGATTGTTAGGGTTTGGTTGAGTTTGGCTCAGGGTTTGATCAGACAGACGTTTCTTTAACAATAAATCAAGAATTAGGGTTTGCACGTGCATTCTCAGAAGGAATTAATTCTACAGTTCTTTTCAATTGACTCTGGGACATGGGTTGAGGCTTCTGATTGAAGGTTTAAAGTTTATGTTTGATCAGTGAGATAAAGGACATATGGACATTTGTTTGACTAACTGTGAAATGATTTTGGTTATTCGGAACGCCGAACGTTTATTGATTATTTATAATTTCTAAGTTAAAACTATTGGATAATTTCCAGTTATTATAATTCAAGAAATATAAATAATTAAATAAACAAATGCAGAAGAATTAAAAAAGATTAACTGACAAAGGACTTTTATTTATTTTTTATTATTGGTACAAGTGTTATTTAAATACAGTAATTTTATTTACAGTATTTATAATAATATTTATTACAAATGATTAAAATAAAATAAAACTATCCTAAATTGTTTGAAGTCTTCATCTTCTATTCCTCTTGCCCCAATTGATATTTACCTGCAAAAAGAGAAGAAAGAAGTCAGCACAGATGAATTAAAAGGACATTCTCAGACAGATAATTAAAACTCATCATTAAAAGTTTTGGCCGGAATCAGTTTGTTCGTCCTCTCTGCAAATCGCAAGAAGATGTCTCTTCTTGGTTCACAAAGAGGGAAATTAAATGTTTGCAAGCATGAATTAATCAAATACAAAAATGCACAAATTCAAACAAGCTGCACATGGACAAATGAATATGCCAAACAATTACAAAGTCCAAAATGTCAACTAAACTGAATTGCACTATCAAACAAAGCAAACCAATTTGTCAAAGAGGCAAACTAAGTCACAAATGTAGAACTTCCCAAACTAAGCTGTCAACCAAACTGTCCAAAAACTATCAAAAACTGTCAACAAGTACACAAAAAGCAAAAGACAGAAAATCTAGAAAGATGCAGAGGAAAGCAAAAGATGCAAGCAAGCTTGTGAGAGTACATTATCATTATTTCCCAGCCAAACACTTTTTCAGAGAAAAGTACAGTCTAAGTAATATAATATACTTATCTGTGGAGAGAGAAAGAGAGGGAGAAGAGAGGCTTACAGTTTGCAGGCTTAAGGCTTAAGAGATATAAAAAAATGGAATCAACACTGTAAAGAGGAGGCAGAGAACACATAGAAAAATATAACACAGCTTGTAACCTCAAAACTGTTTTGAAGGAAGCAAACTGAGAAGCCTAACAGATCCTGCATCAAAGCCTCCCAAAAACAAACAAATTTCAAACTGTCTCAAGTTTAGAAACCAGTTACAAAACCACAAAACTGTATCCAAGCAAACCTGCATAAACCTTCAATAAACCTGTCCAAAACACAACCCAAAAATATGCCTCAAACTCGGTAAACATCAAGTCTTGAAGCCTGCATAAGCATAACCTGCAAACTTGCTTCAAACCTGTGTTAAGAACACCACAAGCCTGCTCTAACTACCTTAAACCTGTCAAAACCAGAAACCCCTCCAAACCTGTGTTGTAATACAACAAACCAGCCTACAAGCCTTTCAAAGCCTAAGCTCCAAACAAGCCTGCATAAGCCTGACAAACACGAGTCTAGCTTACAAACTGCATAACATTCAAAGCCAAAATGCCTCAGAATCAAAATCAACATAGGCTAAACAATATCCAAACTCTCAGAACTAAAGTTCATCATTGAGTAACAACAGCATCAAGAGAAGAAAAATCAGAAGCATAACAATAGGCAACTCAGATATCATAATCATCAAAAGCAACATACTGAGGCAAAAGCAACAAAAAACGGGCCAGCAAACAGAAGAAGAAGAGAGAACTAAAAGCTAGGGTTTTCAGAAGCATGATGCTCATCACTAAACCAAAGCAAGGTTAAAGATACTGAGTACCAGGAAGCAAGCCAGCAAGCAAGACATCACAAGCTCCCACGCCTTGGCCACCGGGGAACGCCTCCTATCCGGATCCTCCACACCTCCGTCTCCAAAACTCTAAAGGTAGTAATTCCTCCTCCCTTTTTACACACCTCAAACAGAAACTAATAACACAAATTAATAACATGCAAGAGACAAGAGACTGAAAACCCTAAAAAATGCGTTAAGACAGAAATTACTACCTTTTTTCATCATTTCCTGAATGACCGTGAAGAAGAGGAGGATGGAGGTTGCGTCCGGCGGCTGAGGCGAGTGGTTCGTTCAGAAGCTTGGCTTAAGAAGGATGAAGAGAACAATGAAGAAGGAGAAGGGAACGACGCCGCTCATCAAAACTGTAAACCCTTGTTTTGGACAAACTAATTCCAACCCTAACAAAAACATTAGCAGATACGTTTGGGTCTGTCCCTTGAAACAAAACCATTAAGCCCAACTGAGTTCTGGCGCACCCCCCTTCTTTTAGTCTGTCTGCTTGTTTGTTTGGGCCAAACACAAAACATCAGGCCCATTCACCCTTTTTTTTTCTTAATACTTATAAATCAATCCTTTTTTATTTTATCACTCTATTTCTTTTTTCTTCATAAAATATTACATTAACTCTTTATACAAAATTTTCTTAAATGTTTCTTTTTATTTTAGAACAATTAAAAATGCATAAATCTTGGGTTTATTAAGTTTAAACAATTTTTCTTTATTAAAACCTTTTCTTTTGTTTAATTAGATCTTGTATATAAAACATTAATAAAAATACATAGACTTTTTTTAAGGTTAAATATTTCCTTTTTTTAATTAAACTTTTGTTTATATAACATTAACAAGAAAACACAAAAATACAAAAATAATAAAATACTTAATAAATACATTAGGTTAATATTTGCATCACTTGTAATTAATCATGTGCATGGTACAATACTTTTGTTTATCTTTGATTATATCTTACATTGAGAATGCGATTTGATTTGGTTGTAAATAACATTTGGACACTACTATTATGATAAGTCTCATCCCCATTTGTAAACCTTTGTACCCCCATCCCCATAATCATGTTGTAATAATTTAGGACTTTAAATTTCCGCATTTAAACTCTTTCAATTATACCATGTTTAGACTTAGGGTTTGTATGCCAATAAAATCAACCGCTAGATAACCTAATACAAAGACAAATGCATGAAAATCAATACACAATTCACACTTGCACCCCTAGGGTAATCCCGCTTGTTGCCTTCAAAAAATGGGCCATGTTTGCATGTCAAGTACTTTGGCAAAACAAAAACAAATCAAATGATCATAGTCCCTTGATGACGCTTTCGAAGTTGCCTAAAAAATGATTAAGTCCCTTAAAGGAAAAAATTGCCAAAGACACTTGACACTATTGCATTCATGGTCTAAACGATGACCCGCGCCCGTCCCGTTAACATCCTAACACAAGGTTGTTCACCAAATACAATGGTGAAACAACACTGTTAAAAGGGTTAAAACATAAGAAAGACCTTTGAGTACAATAGGGTAGACAACTCTTAGTTACTTGATCAAAATTGCAAAACACACTTGCCTACTTTCAAAACACACTCCACAACACAACTTCCAAAACAACTTTCAAAAACATTGAAACATCTTTTCAAAAAGACAAACACCTTTGTAAAACATTCGAGTAAAGAATTGTTACAACGGTTGCCTAGGCAAGACATCTTTTTCAAAACATTTTCAAAACCACACACACACAAACACCATTTCAAACAATTGAAAATCAAGGCAAGTGATCTAAAACAAGTAACTAAGAGCCCATGGATAACCATGGATGAAAAGGGTGCTAGCACCTTCCCTTTTCATAATCTACCTCTCGAACCCACGGAAATATCTCAAAGGTTTTTCCTGTGCTTTTTAACCTTTCCTTTAAGATAAAATAAAAAGTTGGTGGCGACTCTTGCTAAACTGAACAAGTGCGAATACAAACACAAAACCTCAAGTCAGTTCTCCCATCGTATCACAGAACTGGCGACTCTGCTGGGGAATGTTTAAAAGTGGGGTTACCTTAGGGTTTAGATCACCTTTACATACTTGCTTTGATTGCTTTGATTGCTTTACTTTTTAGGTCCTTGTTTGGGTTTGTTGTAAATCCTACACCCGGATTTGGGGGCACCTTTTTAGGTAAATAGCAATAAAACTAAGAGGGAACTGTGCGGGGTATACCGACATGGTTGAAGCAGTAAGCTATGTTAGTGTGACATATTTGTGAGTACCGGTAACCCTTGAGTTCAATCAAGGAGAGTACGGGGCCGCTGAGCAATGTCATGAAGCACTAACGAACTCTTAGAACCTTACTTGACCATCTTAGCCTTTTTAGGGGTAGTGAGATGACCGACTTTGGTGCAGTCTGAAGTTGGTAGATACTCGATACTACACTCATTGAGGGTTGTTTTCTTGGAATATTTTGGTCGCTAGTTAAGTGGCTAAACCAAAACAATGAACACATAAAATAATCCAGTGATATTGAGCTCCTTAGAACCCGGTTTCTATTTTAGGACAGGATGAGCCAACTAACTTCAAGAGGGTACTTACCTACAAACCCCATGCAAGCCTAAACCTAAGGACTTGTTTGCTTTGTGTGAATATGATTACTTGTATATACACTTACTTGCTTTTGCATACATGCACATAACATCATAACATCATACCATAGCATTTTTCAATAACCATTTCAAGGATCTTGAGGGTCTTTTGATGCAGGGTCATGTTGAACCAGACGTCTACCAAGGGGCAAGAGGTTTCTCCTCTAAACAAATGCCGTCAAAGATCAAGTGCAACAACTTGAATCAGGGGCTATGACCCACTTGACATGGTGAGCTTGATTCTCGTGGAAATACATCCACCGTTACAAAGCTCTCCAATAAGAGATGTTGATCGAAGTTCAACCTCTAACATTTTCTTGTGTTTACCCCGAGAGATCCTTGAAAACATGCATTCATATATCATGCATTGCATCATAACAGTTTTTCCTTTTCAGGTTTCCTTATTCTCCTACTGTTTATTTCAGTAGAGATGGCTCTAGAGAGGACTGTCAAGGATATCCAGGATCAAAATGCTCAACTTCAAGAAATGTTCTTGAACCTGTCCCAGGGGCAAGAAGAAGTGAAAGCTCTCCTCACAAGGGGCTTGGTCCAGGGGAATTCAAGCAATGCCAAGAGTGATCAGTTGGAGGAACTGCAGTTTGAGCTGGCAACAATGAGGATCCAGATGATGGGACAACTGGTGGGCCAGATGGCTCTCATCCAGGACTTGGCTCAAAGACAAGAGGAGCTCAGGGTTCTCGTCAACCAACTACTTTGGGACAACCAAGTGGGGCAAACATCTGAGGTTGAAGAGCAAGTCATCATTCAACCCCCTTTGAGACAAGAAGACAAGGGAAAGGCTCCTCTACTTGCTTCAGGGTCACAAGCCCATCAATAACCGCGTCAGCGTCAACGGGGTAATCGGCGTAAGCAAACTACGTCTGGAAGACAGTTCACTGAGACTGACATACCGTCATCTCTAATACTGGAACGCTTGTTGGAGGTCAATATGACTGCTTTGAGGGATCCTATTCGGAAGCCCAATACCTCCGCTCCTAGCTATCATCCCGACGCATTTTGTGTATACCACTCCTATAGTCCGGGACATGACACCGACGACTGTTGGGCCTTGAAGAACAAGATTCAAGATCTGGTTGACAATGGAGTGCTGAGATTCATGCCAGATGGCGAGATGAAAATCTTCCGTTAAGGGTTTCTCCACCTGAAGTGACAAAGCTCAAACTGAGAGACTTTTGTTCCATTTGAATTTTCAAAGTTGTAATTTCTTTTGTGATTCAAACAATTATCTGTTGATGTCAAACTCTGTTTCATTAATGCATTGCATATGTTTGTCTTGAATTCATCCATTCGTTTTCACTATTCTTATGCTTTCTTTATG
Source organism: Vicia faba (assembly GCA_948472305.1). Lineage (NCBI taxonomy): Eukaryota > Viridiplantae > Streptophyta > Magnoliopsida > Fabales > Fabaceae > Vicia > Vicia faba. The sequence goes on along the minus strand of OX451738.1, from coordinate 77,211,581 downwards.
ATATTTAACTCTTGATAAAAAGCTGCAAGCCTTTAGAGGGAGGATGACGAAACAATACCATAATCTCATACAGTATGCTTTTGAATAGACCTTGCTGATGATGTACAAGCATTTCTTTCAATTCCCAAACACTGGAGTTATAAGGAAGATAATCCCTAGTTAACCCCTTCGAGCCAAAGAAGTAGGAGTTTTCTGTTCTAAACAAATTGAAACCTTTGATTTAAACCTGGGGCAGGGTAGTCTCTCAGTTAATTAAAAAAAAAAGTGCATTGAAGTCGCAAACTCTCAGTTCGTAATACAATGAATGACATCAAAAACATTCCTTTGGAACCAAAAGACAGTGATGGTTCCTTATCTCATAGGCAGTCATTACCTCTCAAAAGAGAAAAGCCCACTGAGCCAAAATCTACAAAGGAGGCTTAAGAAAGCAGGGGCATCCCGCTGACTGTAATCTCGAAAACAGGAACAGTCAGGCAAAAGTTAGGGATAACAAATCAAAAGAACAAGGTCAGTACAGATCCTCAAACAACATGAAAAATGTTGCAAAAATGACTGCCTTCCCATAAAATTCAATTGGTGTGAACCATCACCCAAAAGTCGTTCCAAACTCGAATAGAGTGCGACGTACAATTAACTGAGTTTAGGATTGAAGAACATCACGAAGAGCGGGTGGGTACAAATATACTTTGAGCCTTTATTCTTTGTTTCTTAAACCGTGAACCAAGCCACGTTATAACCCTTCAAAAGTCCTAATTGAAGCATGGGTTAGTTCGAAAGCATACTGTTACAAAAGGTATCCTGACTCCTGTAAGGCTTTGCTCTAAATCCTGTGTTGATTTTGTCTTATAAAAAGTTTTCTGCTAAAAAACGCATTTTTCAAAACTTCGAGACAGACATAAACTTTGCATTACCTGAATATCATTGTTTGCATTTGGCTATTTGTTTGACAGCGGAGAAATTCACACAACGAAATATCCGATGAACAAAAGCTCTCTCAGTGAACAAAATCACTTCAAAGAGGATGACACTTACCTTGACAAATCTCCTATCAACAAGGGGGCATGACATGTCATTATCCAGTTAACCTGGGGCAGTCCAGTCAAGATTTCAACAAAATCTTTCAAAGCTCAATTAACCTGGGGCAGTCCGGTCAAGGTTTCAACAGATCTTTCAAAGTTCAGTTAACCTGGGGCAGTCCAGTCAAGATTTCAACAAATCTCTCAATTACAGATTAACCTGGGGCAAGTCTCCCTCACCATCACTTGGGGCATTCGAATGTCAATCTCAAAGGGTTACGCGCAGTCCAAGTGACCTGGCAATATCACAAGCATCTGATACTAGGGGCAGTGATGAAACCTCTCCGAAATCTTTCTGAAAAGAAATTCAAGTGTCCTCGAGAAGTTCATCACCTCTCTAAGCAGACCTGCAGTCATGGATTTATTTCCCCAACATTTGTCAAGGATTTATTCTCCAAGACAAAATTACATTTCAACAACCTTCTTAACATATGCAGATTGATCGACAGATAAGATTCCTTCATCTGTTGGAGTAGTAATCGTCAAAGATTCCTTCATCTGTTGGAGTAGTAATCGTCAAAGATTCCTTCATCTTTTGGAGTAGTAGTCAAAGGCTCCTTCATCTTTTGGAGTAGTAATCATCAAAGATTCCTTCATCTTTTGGAGTAGTAATCGTCAAAGATTCCTTCATCTTTTGGAGTAGTAATCGTCAAAGATTCCTTCATCTTTTGGAGTAGTAATCGTCAAAGATTCCTTCATCTTTTGGAGTAGTAGTCAAAGGTTCCTTCATCTTTTGGAGTAGTAATCATCAAAGATTCCTTCATCTTTTGGAGTAGTAATCGTCAAAGATTCCTTCATCTTTTGGAGTAGTAATCGTCAAAGATTCCTTCATCTTTTGGAGTAGTAGTCAAAGATTCCTTCATCTTTTGGAGTAGTAGTCAAAGATTCCTTCATCTTTTGGAGTAGTAATCGTCAAAGATTCCTTCATCTTTTGGAGTAGTAGTCAAAGATTCCTTCATCTTTTGGAGTAGTAATCATCAAAGATTCCTTCATCTTTTGGAGTAGTAATCATCAAAAATTCCTACATCACCTGCTGGAATTCAAGAACGTTCAAAATTTCCTTCATCACCTGCTGGAAGTTACAACCACCAACAAGATAACGGACAACTAAAGCTCCTAAAAATCTGTTTCTCTCAAAGAATGAAGACTCTCATCCTTAAAACCTCAAAAGATTGGTATACTCCCAGTTTCTGACCGTTAACAGAATGAAGATTCTCATCACCTCAGAAGATTGGTATACTCCCAATTTCTGACCCCCAACAGAATGAAGATTCTCATTCTCAAAGCGGCGTATAACCCAAGTTCCAGATTAATACCTGTAGCAAGCCAGGAAAATATCTGTGGACGACTGATTGTAGATTAATACCTGAAACAAGCCAGGAAAACCATCTACATGAAGAGATTGAAGATTAATACCTGTAACAAGCCAGGAAAACTATCTTTCTTTCTCAGGTCAGAGATTAATACCTGAAACCAGCCAGGACAACTATCTCACCGACCAACCTTTCAAGATCCCAGATCAATACCTGCAGCAATCAAAAGATTCTTGCAATCCCCAGCGGAGCTAAAACTTCTAACTATCAATCCCCAAGCAGAATGAAGACTCTCATTCTCAGTTCCTCACAGGATATTCAGATATTCCCCAATGAATATTTCCTCAAGACAGGAATCCCCAGTAGATTGGCATACAACCCAAGCTCCTGATTCCCCAACAGTGGTCCCAGGACTTCTCATTTTCAACAATCCAAGGATTTTCAATCCCCTGCAGCAATCAAAGATTCACTTTCCCCGACAGCAGTCAAGATTCTATTATCTCCAGCTACCCAGGATTCATCTATCCTCAGCAAGACAACTCGCCGGCTTACATGCGCATTCATATATCATAAACATTGACGAAACGCATTTCATTGCATCATACATTTCATGCAACATAACTTTTGTGTTTCAACTAACAATTTACCTTTTTCAGCAAAAGGTCGACAACATCTTCTCAAATCCAAGATGCAGTTTTACACGGACTCATCATCAGGCAACTCTACACCGGTTCCTTCTCCATTCCAAGACTTTTGAAAACAGTTTACGGACGCTTCCCAACATGGATGCTGCTCTATTGCTTATTCAACTTCAAGACCTCTGAAAACAGTTTACGGGTTCTCCAGACACGGATGTTAACCTATCGCTTGTTCAGATTCTTCAACTTCTGAAAACAGTTTACGGATTCTCCAAACACAGATGTTAATCTATCGCTTGTTCAGACTCAACTTTTCAAAACAGTTTACGGGTTCTCCAGACACGGATGTTAGTCTATTGCTTGTTCAGATTCAAGACTTCTAAAGACAGTTTACGGATGCTTCCAGATACGGATGTCAATCTATTGCTTAGTCAGACCCCCAGTTCAGAGATGTTCCAAAGCATGGATACCTTTATGATACTCACCCACTCACCAACGACATACAGTTCAACAAACATTTCCAGATGGCATCTATAAGCCCATCCTCCTACCAACAATTTTCAGATGGCATCTCTAAGCCCATCCCCCGACAAGATTCTGTCACATCTCCAGATCGCATCTTTAAGCCCATTCCCTCAAACTACGCTTTGACGAGTGCAAATTTTTCGGGCACTCTAGTGTCCAATCTCCTTTTACCCTTAAGTCGCGAAAGGCAAACTTGCCAATCTAACTCTTCAGGTTCAAGAAGATTGAACAGGGGCAACTGTTGTACCCCAAAATTTGCCCTCCTCTTTTCCACAAGAAATCACAGCTTCAGGTTTTCCCTGACTTTTCAAATTGGCTCAAGAATCAGTCAAACAAACTTTTTCTTATCAGTCTATCCAAATTAGGGTTTTCATGGATTTTGAATCAGTTCAAGCAGATTGTTAGGGTTTGGTTGAGTTTGGCTCAGGGTTTGATCAGGGAGACGTTTCTTTGACAATAAATCAAGAATTAGGGTTTGCGCGCGCATTCTCAGAAGGAATTAATTCTACAGTTCTTTTCAATTGACTCTGGGACATGGGTTGAGGCTTATGATTGAAGGTTTGAAGTTTATGTTTGATCAGTGAGATAAAGGACATATGGACGTTTGTTTGATTAACTGTGCAATGCTTTTGGTTATTCGGAACGCCGGGCGTTTATTGATTATTTATAATTTCTAAGTTAAAATTATTGGATAATTTCCAGTTATTATAATTCAAGAAATATAAATAATTAAATAAACAAATGCAGAAGAATTAAAAAAGATTAACTGACAAAGGACTTTTATTTATTTTTTATTATTGGTACAAGTGTTATTTAAATACAGTAATTTTATTTACAGTATTTATAATAATATTTATTACAAATGATTAAAATAAAATAAAACTATCCTAAATTGTTTGAAGTCTTCATCTTCTATTCCTCTTGCCCCAATTGATATTTACCTACAAAAAGAGAAGAAAGAAGTCAGCACAGATGAATTAAAAGGACATTCTCAGACAGATAATTAAAACTCATCATTAAAAGTTTTGGCCGGAATCAGTTTGTTCATCCTCTCTGCAAATCGCAAGAAGATGTCTCTTCTTGGTTCACAAAGAGGGAAATTAAATGTTTGCAAGCATGAATTAATCAAATACAAAAATGCACAAATTCAAACAAGCTGCACATGGACAAATGAATATGCCAAACAATTACAAAGTCCAAAATGTCAACTAAACTGAATTGCACTATCAAACAAAGCAAACCAATTTGTCAAAGAGGCAAACTAAGTCACAAATGTAGAACTGCCCAAACTAAGCTGTCAACCAAACTGTCCAAAAACTATCAAAAACTGTCAACAAGTACACAAAAAGCAAAAGGCAGAAAATCTGGAAAGATGCAGAGGAAAGCAAAAGATGCAAGCAAGCTTGTGAGAGTACATTATCATCATTTCCCAGCCAAACACTTTTTCAGAGAAAAGTACAGTCTAAGTAATATAATATACTTATCTGTGGAGAGAGAAAGAGAGGGAGAAGAGAGGCTTACAGTTTGCAGGCTTAAGGCTTAAGAGATATAAAAAAATGGAATCAACTTTGTAAAGAGGAGGCAGAGAACACATAGAAAAATATAACACAACTTGTAACCTCAAAACTGTTTTGAAGGAAGCAAACTGAGAAGCCTAACAGATCCTGCATCAAAGCCTCCCAAAAACAAACAAATTTCAAACTGTCTCAAGTTTAGAAACCAGTTACAAAACCACAAAACTGTATCCAAGCAAACCTGCATAAACCTTCAATAAACCTATCCAAAACACAACCCAAAAATATGCCTCAAACTCGGTAAACATCAAGTCCTGAAGCCTGCATAAGCATAACCTGCAAACTTGCTTCAAACCTGTGTTAAGAACACCACAAGCCTGCTCTAACTACCTTAAACATGACAAAACCAGAAACCCCTCGAAACCTGTGTTTTAATACAACAAACCAGCCCACAAGCCTTTCAAAGCCTAAGCTCCAAACAAGCCTGCATAAGCCTGACAAACACGAGTCTAGCTTACAAACTGCATAGCATTCAAAGCCAAAATGCCTCAGAATCAAAATCAACATAGGCTAAACAATATCCAAACTCTCAGAACTAAAGTTCATCATTGAGTAACAACAGCATGAAGAGAAGAAAAATCAGAAGCATAACAATAGGCAACTCAGATATCATAATCATCAAAAGCAACATACTGAGGCAAAAGCAACAACAAACGGGCCAGCAAACAGAAGAAGAAGAGAGAACTAAAAGCTAGGGTTTTCAGAAGCATGATGCTCATCACTAAACCAAAGCAAGGTTAAAGATATTGAGTACCAGGAAGCAAGCCTGCAAGCAAGACATCACAAGCTCCCACACCTTGGCCACCGGGGAACACCTCCTATCCGGATCCTCCACTCCTCCGTCTCCAAAACTCTAAAGGTAGTAATTCCTCCTCCCTTTTTACACACCTCAAACAGAAACTAATAACACAAATTAATAACATGCAAGAGACAAGAGACTGAAAACCCTAAAAAATGCGTTAAGACAGAAATTACTACCTTTTTTCATCATTGCCTGAATGACCGTGAAGAAGAGGAGGATGGAGGTTGCATCCAGCAGCTGAGGCGAGTGGTTCGTTCAGAAGCTTGGTTCAAGAAGGATGAAGAGAACGACGAAGAAGGAGAAGGGAACGGCGCCGCTCATCAAAACTGTAAACCCTTGTTTTGGACAAACTAATTCCAACCCTAACAAAAACATTAGCAGATACGATTGGGCCTGTCCCTTGAAAGCTGATCAAAGACCTGGTCCCTGGGGAGAGTGTATTGACTTGCTGGCTCACTCTCTGGGGAGTTTAGAGATTTTGGTTATGTTCTTCAGCTGAACTCACCTGGATACCTTGGCGGATAGAGCAATTAGATCGTTTGGACAACTCATCATTGCCCCTGTTTCTGAGGTGGGAGAGGAAGACCTGTGAGGTGCTGATAGTTGTTGATGGACAAACCTTCTTCTGGTAGGCAAGTGACGAGATACCGGGACATAGTCGTACGCTTTGATCCCTAACTTTTGCCTGGACCGCCCTTTCAGGTTTTCAGTCCACCGGGATACCCATTTTTGCCCAAGCCGCCTTTTCAGGTTTTTGAATTGCCGGGTGTACAGATTTTTTTCATTTCATCCCTTATTTTTGCCCGAACCCTTTTGGTTCGCCGAGAAGCCCTTATTTTTGCCTAGGTGTGTCAACCTAGCGGGTCTTTGATTAGGCATAGTATTTTTTGACTATATCCACGCTCTCAGAATGTAAGGGAGTTGCCCCTGTTAGAAGTGTTTTGTCATGCCCCAGAAGATGTTTCATCAGGCTAGATTCGTTGCTGGAGTGCCCCAAGTGACTCAGGCGGAGATTTGCCCCAGGCTGTTTGGCCTTTTGAGAGATTCTACGAATCTTGACTTAACTGCCCCAGATGATGGACAATGATCATGCCATGCCCCTTGATTGGAAGTGCTTTTGTTCATTAGGCATTCGTCGTGCGAGTTTCTATGTTGTTCAAACAAAAAGTCATATGCAAACAAAGTTATGTTAAAAATGCAAAGCTTATGTCTGTCTTGAAGATTTTGAAAATTCATTCTTTTTCATAAAACAAGTGAATGTTTGTAAAACGTGATGTCAACTCCGTATTTACCGTAGGCCTTAAGGAGTCAGGATACCTTTTATAACAGTATGCTTTCGAACTAACCCATGCTTCAGCTAGGACTTTTAAGGGTTATAACGTGGCCTGGTTCACGGTTTAAGAAACAAAGGATAAAGGCTCAAATTATTTGTACCCACCCACTCTTCGTGATGTTCTTCAAACCTAAGCTCAGTTGATCGTGCGTTAGACCTCGTTTGAGTCTTTGTCCTGACGTTCCAATGATGGTTCAGATATTGATAGTTTATTTTGAATAGGCAGTCATTTTTGTTTTTGTTAAGGGTTTGTATGACCTCTTTCTTTTTGATTTTGTTGTCCCTAAATTTTGCCTGAACTGTTTCTTTTGTGATTACAGTCAGCGGGATGCCCCAGTTTTGTAAGTCTCCTTCATAGGTTTTGACTTATTGGGTTTTTATTTTTGAGATATAATGACTGCCTATCCTTATGATTATTCAGAATCATCACTGTCTTCTTTTTTTTGTAAGGACCTCTTTGGTGCCATTTGTTGTGCACTTGGATCGACTGAGGGAACTACCCTGCCCCAGGTTATGATAAAGGGTTTTAATTTTCAAAAAGAAAAACTCCTACTTCTTTGGCTCAGAGGGGTTGACGAGGGATTATCTTCCTTATAACTCCAGTGTTTAGGTATTGAAACAATGCCTGTACCTCATCAGCGGGGTCTGTTCAAAAGCATACTGTAAATGTCATGATATCGTTTTCGTCATCCTCCCTCAAGAGGCTTAAAATTATTAATCGAGCGTTGATCACCAGAAAAAATATGAAAATAATTTGCATATAGTGAATACAAATATATTGCTTCAAAATAGACATATGCGATGCATTAATGAAATAACAACGTTTAACATGAACGAATGTTTGAACAATCAAAAGAAAATTACAACTTGAAAAATTCTAATGAACAAAAGTCTTCTAGTCTCAGGACTTGTTACTTCAATTGGTGCATCTTGTAGGGATGGAAAAAGACCTCAGCTTGACCCACTTGGGTGAAATCCACTACTCCTTCATTAATCAGATCCTGGACCTTGTTCTTCAGAGCCCAGCAGTCGGCAGTGTCGTGTCCAGGACTATCAGAGTGATATGCACACCTTTTGCTGGGATGATAGTTAGGAGCCGAGATGTTGGGGTTCCGGGGAGGAGCCCTTAATGTAATCAGATTCAACCTCAGCAGGTGTTGCAGTGTTTGAAACCAAGGCATGTTGAGCTGGGTGAACTGCCTCTTGGACCTACTTGGCCTACTCAGATCAACCTGTTGCTCTGGGCGAGGTTGTAGTTGGACCTGTGAGGTAGTAGCAATTTGGAGAGTTCTATTCTTCACCATGCCAGGTTCTTATCCTCTTGGAAGCTGATCAAAGACCTGGTCCCTGATTTGGGCAGGTTGCTTCATATGGTGTCTCTCTTGGTGGAGCTGACTGATCATGGTCCTCAACTCTTCTTGCTCCCGAGCTAGACCTTGGATGAGAGCCCTTTGCCCCAGCATCTGAGTTTTCAATGTATCTACTTCAGCTTGTAGACGTTTCAGCCGTTCGTCCTTGTCATCTTCAGCACTGTTCATGGCCAAATTCCCCATGAGGAGTGTTCTTAACTCTTCTTGCCCCTTGGATAGGCTTACGAAGATCTCCCTGAACTGAGTCTCTTGAGCACGAAGACCCTGGTTATCTTGTTGGGAAGCCATTGCTGAAATAAACAGCGACGAAGGTAAGTGACCTGTCAAAGGAGTACCTGTAATGCAATGACATGTTTGATATGCATGTAATGTTTTCAAGGATCTCGCAGGGTGAACAAGAAAATTGTTAGAGTTGGAAACTGGTAACTTGATTGAAGGAACTTCATGTTGTCGAGAGTCCTTCTTCAAGGGTCAAGGGTCACCATATCCAGTGGGTCATAGCCCCTGACAACCTTGGCTAGAGGAAAATAAATCCCCTTTGCCCCCTGCTAGACATTTGGTTTATCATGACCTGCATCACAAGCCCTTGGGATCCTTGAAATGGGTTAATCTTTATGTAGGATGCATGCAATGGTATGATGTCATGATGCATAGGGTAATGTGGGTAAACCCTGTTATGAGTCCCAATTAAGGACTAAACAAAACCTGCAAGAAACTTAGTAAACCCTGTTATGAGTCCTGATTAAGGACTATAAACAAAACCTGCAAGAAACTTAGGTGTCAGATAACAAGCATGCAAGTAGTCAAGTTGGAAGGCACACAAGTCACACAAGAGAAACCCTTAGAGTTCAGGCCAGCATGGGGTCTGGGTATTACCCTCTTGAAGTTGGTGGGCTCAAACCTGTCCTATTAGGAGTAACCGGGTTCTAAGGGTCTCAATATCATTGGATTGCTTTCATTGTTCATCGTTTCGATTTAGCCACTGACTGGCAATCAAAATATCCCAAGAAAACAACCCTCAACTGAGTGTAGTATCGAGTATCAACTGACTTCAGACTACACCAAAGTAGTTATCTCACTACCCTAAAGAGGCCAAGATGGTTCAATTAAGGTTCCTAAGGTCTGTTGATGCTTCACGACACCACGCGGAGGCCCCGTACTCTCCTTGATTGACTCAAGGGTTACCGGTACACACCAAAGTGCCACATCAACATAGCAGACTGCTTCAACCATGTCGGTATACCCCGCACAGTTCCCTCACAGCCTTGTTGCTTCTTTCTAAGAAGGTATCCCCAGATCCGGGTTAGGATCTATAGAACTCCCAAGACAGTCCCACAATTATAAAGCAAACAATTCAGACAATTGAAAACACAAGTGATCTTAGTCCTAAGGTACACCTCACTTTAAAGCTTATCCCCAGCAGAGTCGCCAGTTCTGTGATCGGTGGATCTGGAACTGACTGTTTAACGCTGGTTCGCGAAATGTCGCGGTAAGCAAGAGTCGCCACCATCTTTTATTTTCTCCAACATGGAAAGGACAAAAGCACAGAAAAATTCCTTATTGAGATTAGTTCTCGGTTCGGGAGGTAGATTTATAGAAAGGGAAGGTGTTAGCACCCTTTCTATCCATGGTTATCCATGGGCTCTTAGATACTTGCTCATTGTGTTTTCAAAATGTTTGTTTGCTTTTCAAGGTGAGTGGGTTTGAAAAAGTTTCTTTGAAAGTTTCAGATCGACTCTTGTATCAGTCCTCAAGAGTGTTTGAAAAATTGTTTTTGAAAGCTTTTTGCAAAGTGTCGGTGTGAAAAGAAGTTTTTGATTTGTTTTGAATTAGAGCAAGTATCTACGAGTCATCTACCTACCCTAAGGAATTAGTCTGTGTAAATGTCCTTAAGGTAGTGCCATCCCACGATTGAGAGGTAGGTAGCACCACCGTTGGAGGTGTTCGGGTCAATTCGAGGGTTCGGGACAGTGTGGTCACCGAGCAATAGTAAGATACCTTAGAAGCTACCCTTATGCCATTGATCTTTTTATTCCGAGGCAACCGTTTCGAGGCAACTTGTTTCGAGGAAACCGTTTCGAGGCAACTAGATCAATGGAACATAAGGACTCACTAAGACGTCCTGTACTCGACGACCACGTTTCGAGGGGCAAGGCAACAGTGTGACCACCAGAGCAACAGTAGGATACCTTAGAAGCTACCCTTATGCCATGTTCATGGACATAAGGACTTACTAAGACGTCCTATACTCGATGACCACCTTTCGAGGGGCAAGGCAACAGTGAGGCGTACCCTAAGAGTGGTGTGTGAATTGTGTGTCATTTTCAGTTTATTATTTGTCTTGTCATGCATTGGTGATCTACGTTTTGATTTTATTTTTGGGCATTCATTCTTTCATGTGATTGTTTAACAGTTAAAGGTGCGAGAATTTAAAGTGCAGAAAAGATAAAGGTCCTACGCTATTACAAAGGCGCGGGTCTACATCGCCAAATTAATACAAAACCCGATTTAAAATAAAATGCAGAAAATAAATGCCTAATTAACTATTACAGGGCTTTGGGGCAAATACATTACATGATATTTAAAAGAAAAATGTAAATAAACGCGCGAAAAGAAAATAGAAGCGAAAGCGAGGGCGTTGGACCCTTTAAAGGAATTACATCGAAATTATAAATTAATTAAATTAAAATAAAGGAAAGAACTTATTTTTTTAATTTTTGTATTTTTTATAGAAATGAAGAAAATTAATTGGAATTAAAATCCTAATTCTAAGTATTTTTAATTATTAAAGAAATAAATCCAAGTTTTGACCTAATTTACTTAATTATTTAATTATAAGTATTTACAAAAAGAAAACTATTAATAAATTAAATTAAATAAACATATTTTTATTTTTTATGATTTCTGATTTTTTATTATTTTAAGAAATAAAACTAATTAAATTAGTATTTAGAACCTAATTAAGTCTAATCAATTTTAATATTGCAAAATAATTTAGAGTTTCCTAGAATAAAAAAAAACCTAATTAATTAATTAAATTTAGAAAAAAAAGAAAAAAATCTAAAATTTATTTGGGTAAGAATATTTTTGTGATTTTTTGAAATAAAAAGAAAAATTAATTTTTGTTAATAAAAAGCAAATTAAATAAATTAAAATAAAATAGAAAAAGAAAATAAATTCAAGGGAAAAAGGAAATGGGCCTGTATTTTGTAGCAAAATGGGGGGTGTGGATGGCAAAGCAAAGCCCAAACGCTGTAGGCCTTCTTTGACTTTCTCTAATCCCTTATGCCTGCCTTGACTAATGTCCATAATGGAGGGATGCACGTGAGGCGTTGGATTTGGATCAGGATGCAATCTGACGGCTAGATCTCATAAGTGCATGGTATGGATTGAAAATGGAAGCATATGGAATCCACTAGCCCAGTCAGCATTAAGTAAAAGAATTAACAACTTGAATGACCAATTAAAACACAAGAAAATGCCACGCCTGCGTCAAACTGAACCAAGCTAAGTCAACGACGCCGGAGCAGTGCTCCGGTCATCTTCTCCGGCGAGGGCAATTCTAAAAACCTGTGAAAACAACGAAAACAAAGCGAACAAAAAGCCAGATCAAATGATTAGGGCATGGCGATTCTCATGGTGATGTTTTCATGGTTTAATGTGGCCTATTTTCATCAAAACGAAACTCCACATAATCTGAACCCTAGCCATGGAGGTTCACGTTTTGGCCATGAAGAATCCCAAGCGATAGCCCAGACCTGCTCTAAACATCCATTGGAACTCAAAGGTATGGTCAGTAGGGATTAAATCAAGACATAATCGAAAATACAATCCATGGAAATTCTACAAAATGAATGCTCATGTACCTATAGTTTCAGTCTGCATGGTTACATGAAATGGGTGTGTTTATACCTTATTTTACCTGTAGATCACGATAGGATGGATGGGAAGTCTTGTGGATGACTGAGTCCTTGAATTCGATCTTGGTGCAATTCTTTGGAATTCTTGAAAAGAAATTTCTATTGGCTGCCTCTCTCTCTCCTTTCCAATGCCTTGTGATAGTTTGTCTCTAGGTTATGTAATAGATTTCAATCAGCAGTAAGGGCCATAATACCATGCATTCAAGCTTAAGATTTTAATATAAACTCCCTTAACCAACTTTCCATTTTGAACCAATTTTTGAATTATTGCTCCATTTGGCCTTGAAACGAAATTGGGATGTTGCATGATGATGATTCAAAGCTAGTTAAGACCAAATATCCCCCTTAATTGAACTTCTTGATTTTCTTTTGATTTTAAAAGATTTAAAATTAATTAAATCCAATAAAATCAATAAAAAAAATGAGAAAATCAATTTTAAATATTGAGATAAAAGGTGGGACACGTGGGAAGCATGGCCAAGCTAATTCAAGTGGAAAAAGTGGGCCCCTTTTGTCAAAAATGAAATTTCAAGGATAAATGATTTTGGCCATTTCACAAAAGTTTCCCAACTTCTCCAATGCATATCTTGCTCAATTTTTAAGATTTGATCATGTTCTTGGACATTTTAGAAAGGTCTTGAAGTCCTCTAACCAATGTCTTTGGTCCCATGTCATTTTGATTTACCAATCTCAAGTTATGGTCTTTGACTTAAAGTCCCTTTTTGTTGACTTTTGAAAATGACCTATAATGTTGAAATTGATAACTTTTTGTGAGAGCATTTATTGGACTTGGAGTGTGAAGATGAGTGGTAGGAAATGTCTTCCCCTTCAAGATGAGCATTGGATGGAATTTTTCTGATGAACCATGAAAAAGTTATGCCTTGGTCAAGTTACAGTTGACTTTTCAGCTGTCCAAAAATAGAAACTTTTGCATCTTGAGACTTTTTGAGCCATGCTTTTGAGAATCATGATCAAGAATTGATCAAATGATGTTTGTGGCTTCAAAATAAGATGTTGACCAAAAATTTTGACTTTTGACTGCCAAATGACCATTTTGCCCCTACAGTTGACTGTTGAGCAATTAGGGTTTTTGACTGTGCAACTTGACCTTGTGAGCCTTGAAACTTGACATGTAGGTACTTGACAATGTGTATGAGCATAGGAGACTTGATTGAGCCCTTGAAAACTTCGACTTCCTTGCAAGAACCAAAACCCTAGTTTGACTGGCTTAGGAGGAAGGTTGACTGTGTAGCCCTTGAGTAGACTTTGAACCATTTGAGGATGATTCTTGTCAAAACTTTGAAGATTATCGGAGGGCAAATTTTGGGGTACAACAGTTGCCCCTGTTCAATCTTCTTAGACCTGAGGATGTAGATTGGCTTGTGTGCCTTTCGTGATCCGAGGGTGGAAGATGATTGAACACTAGAGTGCCCAGAAATTTGCACTCACATAGTAGAGTATCAGCAATGTGATAGCGGGAATGGGCTTACAGATGCCATTTGGAGAGGTGGTGGATAGGAGGATGGGCTTATAGATGCCATCTGGAGGTGTCGATCGCGTAAGAGATTCCTTAGCGAGAACTTGCGTACCTGAGAAAGAAAGAAAATTACCTGGTCTGTTACAGGAGTTGACTTTCAAACTCTTTATGTAGACGTGCCCTGGCTGGATATAGGAATCGGATCTTCGAAATCTTCAGATGTGCCCTGTCAAGATACAGGAATCGAGTCTGGTACTGTAGTCGTCAACAGATACACCCTGTCAAGATACAGGAATCGGATCTTCGAACTCTTCAGACGTGCCCTGTCAAGATACAGGAATCGAGTCTGGTACTGTAGTCGTCAATAGATACTCCCTGGCAAGATACAGGAATCGGATCTTCGAACTCTTCAGACGTGCCCTGTCAAGATACAGGAATCGAGTCTGGTACTGTAGTCGTCAACAGATACACCCTGGCAAGATGCAGGAATCAGATCTTCGAACTCTTCAGACGTGCCCTGTCAAGATACAGGAATCGAGTCTGGTACTGTAGTCGTCAACAGATACACCCTGGCAAGATACAGGAATCGGATCTTCGAACTCTTCAGACGTGCCCTGTCAAGATACAGGAATCGAGTCTGGTACTGTAGTCGTCAACAGATACTCCCTGGCAAGATACAGGAATCGGATCTTCGAACTCTTCAGACGTGCCCTGTCAAGATACAGGAATCGAGTCTGGTACTGTAGTCGTCAACAGGTACTCCCTGGCAAGATACAGGAATCGGATCTTTGAACTCTTCAGACGTGCCCTGTCAAGATACAGGAATCGAGTCTGGTACTGTAGTCGTCAATAGATACTCCCTGGCAAGATACAGGAATCGGATCTTCGAACTCTTCAGACGTGCCCTGTCAAGATACAGGAATCGAGTCTGGTACTGTAGTCGTTAACAGATACTCCCTGGCAAGATACAAGAATCGGATCTTCGAACTCTTCAGACGTGCCCTGTCAAGATACAGGAATCGAGTCTGGTACTGTAGTCGTCAACAGATACTCCCTGGCAAGATACAGGAATCGGATCTTCGAACTCTTCAGACGTGCCCTGTCAAGATACAGGAATCAAGTCTGGTACTGTAGTCGTCAACAGATACTCCCTGGCAAGATACAGGAATCGGATCTTCGAACTCTTCAGATGTGCCCTGTCAAGATACAGGAATCGAGTCTGGTACTGTAGTCGTCAACAGATACTCCCTGGCAAGATACAGGAATCGGATCTTCGAACTCTTCAGACGTGCCCTGTCAAGATACAGGAATCGAGTCTGGTACTGTAGTCGTCAACAGATACTCCCTGGCAAGATACAGGAATCGGATCTGGGATCACGACAGTTGATGGTAATTATCTTTGCATTAACTTTTGTCCTGAAAAGACAAAACGTCAGTTGTATGTGATGTCATGATGTATGACATGCGAGATGTTCTCAGAATGAATGAGATTGTATGTTCATGATGCGTATATGCATGCTACAATGTATGAAGATGTGTTGTTTATGAATGTATGTTTTCGTTTTAGGAAACAAATCCTTGACGGGTGCCGGGAAGTCAAATCCTGGGCTGATGTGAATAGCATTCTTTGTTTCCACTGGGGAGTGATGGTTACAAGAATAAACCGGTAGGAGAAGATGACTCCGTTGGGGAATAAGCTTGGCGAATGGATTACTCTACGGGGAGAAAATTAATCTAGCGATCTGGCTGGGGAACAAAACTCTGTGGGGAGAGAGGTACTTTTCTAGGATATTGATGGTAACTTCGCTGGGGATACCGTTGTCATGTTGGAAGTGTTAATAGACTTCGCTGGGGATAAGAAGACTTCACCGAGGACGATCTTCTCGTGGCTTTTGGCTGAGGATAACCCAGTTATATCCTGGTAGGGAAATAAACTTCGAATAAATCCGGGGGACGCGTTCGTGCTCTGTAGGGGGGAAGCTTCCAGAATCTACTGGGGATAAGCTTCCTGCTGGGGAGATGATTCAACCTTTCTTGGGGAAATCTTGATTGGACTCTCCTGGGGAAATTTTGAGATGTATTGGGGAGGTGGCTCCGCTGAATGTATGGTATACCGCCGGGGAACAATCTTAGATCAAGACTACCGGGGACACTTGTTAAGAATGTTGAGATCTGCTGGAGGATACCCAACTTCCTTAAGGCTGACAGGATAACTCTGCTTGGGGAGAGTGTATTGACTTGCTGGCTCACTCTCTGGGGAGTTTAGAGATTTTGGTTATGTTCTTCAGCTGAACTCACCTGGATACCTTGGCGGATAGAGCAATTAGATCGTTTGGACAACTCATCATTGCCCCTGTTTCTGAGGTGGGAAAGGAAGACCTGTGAGGTGCTGATAGTTGTTGATGGACAAACCTTCTTCTGGTAGGCAAGTGACGAGATGCCGGGACATAGTCGTACGCTTTGATCCCTAACTTTTGCCTGGACCGCCCTTTCGGGTTTTCAGTCCACCGGGATACCCATTTTTGCCCAAGCCGCCTTTTCAGGTTTTCGACTTGCCGGGTGTACAGATTTTTTTTCATTTCATCCCTTATTTTTGCCCGAACCCTTTTGGTTCGCCGGGAAGCCCTTATTTTTGCCTAGGTGTGTCAACCTAGCGGGTCTTTGATTAGGCATAGTATTTTTTGACTATATCCACGCTCTCAGAATGTAAGGGAGTTTCCCCTGTTAGAAGTGTTTTGTCATGCCCCCGAAGATGTTTCATCAGGCCAGATTCGTTGCTGGAGTGCCCCAAGTGACTCAGGCGGAGATTTGCCCCAGGCTGTTTGGCCTTTTGAGAGATTATACGAATCTTGACTTAACTGCCCCAGATGATGGACAATGATCATGCCATGCCCCTTGATTGGAAGTGCTTTTGTTCATTAGGCATTCGTCGTGCGAGTTTTTATGCTGTTCAAACAAAAAGTCATATGCAAACAAAGTTATGTTAAAAATGCAAAGCTTATGTCTGTCTTGAAGATTTTGAAAATGCATTCTTTTTCATAAAACAAGTGAATGTTTGTAAAACGTGATGTCAACTCCGTATTTACCGTAGGCCTTAAGGAGTCAGGATACCTTTTGTAACAGTATGCTTTCGAACTAACCCATGCTTCAGCTAGGACTTTTAAGGGTTATAACGTGGCCTGGTTCATGGTTTAAGAAACAAAGGATAAAGGCTCAAATTATTTGTACCCACCCACTCTTCGTGATGTTCTTCAAACCTAAGCTCAGTTGATCGTGCGTTAGTCCTCGTTTGAGTCTTTGTCCTGACGTTTCAATGATGGTTCAGATATTGATAGTTTATTTTGAATAGGCAGTCATTTTTGTTTTTGTTAAGGGTTTGTATGACCTCTTTCTTTTTGATTTTGTTGTCCCTAAATTTTGCATGAACTGTTTCTTTTGTGATTACAGTTAGCGGGATGCCCCAGTTTTGTAAGTCTCCTTCATAGGTTTTGACTTATTGGGTTTTTATTTTTGAGATATAATGACTGTCTATCCTTATGATTATTCAGAATCATCACTGTCTTCTTCTTTTTTGTAAGGACCTCTTTGGTGCCATTTGTTGTGCACTTGGATCGACTGAGGGAACTACCCTGCCCCAGGTTATGATAAAGGGTTTTAATTTTCGAAAAGAAAAACTCCTACTTCTTTGTCTCAGAGGGGTTGACGAGGGATTATCTTCCTTATAACTCCAGTGTTTAGAGATTGAAACAATGCCTGTACCTCATCAGCGGGGTCTGTTCAAAAGCATACTGTAAATGTCATGATATCGTTTTCGTCATCCTCCCTCAAGAGGCTTAAAATTATTAATCGAGCGTTGATCACCAGAAAAAATATGAAAATAATTTGCATATAGTGAATACGAATATATTGCTTCAAAATAGACATATGCGATGCATTAATGAAATAACAACGTTTAACATGAACGAATGTTTGAACAATCAAAAGAAAATTACAACTTGAAAAATTCTAATGAACAAAAGTCTTCTAGTCTCAGGACTTGTTACTTCAATTGGTGCATCTTGTAGGGATGGCAAAAGACCTCAGCTTGACCCACTTGGGTGAAATCCACTACTCCTTCATTAATCAGATCCTGGACCTTGTTCTTCAGAGCCCAGCAGTCGGCAGTGTCGTGTCCAGGACTATCAGAGTGATATGCACACCTTTTGCTGGGATGATAGTTAGGAGAAGAGATGTTGGGGTTCCGGGGAGGAGCCTTTAATGTAATCAGATTCAACCTCAGCAGGTGTTGCAGTGTTTGAAACCAAGGCATGTTGAGCTGGGTGAACTGCCTCTTGGACCTACTTGGCCTACTCAGATCAACCTGTTGCTCTGGGCGAGGTTGTAGTTGGACCTGTGAGGTAGTAGCAATTTGGAGAGTTCTATTCTTCACCATGCCAGGTTCTTGTCCTCTTGGAAGCTGATCAAAGACCTGGTCCCTGATTTGGGCAGGTTGCTTCATATGGTGTCTCTCTTGGTGAAGCTGACTGATCATGGTCCTCAACTCTTCTTGCTCCCGAGCTAGACCTTGGATGAGAGCCCTTTGCCCCAGCATCTGAGTTTTCAATGTATCTACTTCAGCTTGTAGACGTTTCAGCCATTCGTCCTTGTCATCTTCAGCACTGTTCTTGGCCAAATTCCCCATGAGGAGTGTTCTTAACTCTTCTTGCCCCTTGGATAGGCTTATGAAGATCTCCCTGAACTGAGTCTCTTGAGCACGAAGACCCTGGTTATCTTGTTGGGAAGCCATTGCTGAAATAAACAGCGACGAAGGTAAGTGACCTGTCAAAGGAGTACCTGTAATGCAATGACATGTTTGATATGCATGTAATGTTTTCAAGGATCTCGCAGGGTGAACAAGAAAATTGTTAGAGTTGGAAACTGGTAACTTGATTGAAGGAACTTCATGTTGTCGAGAGTCCTTCTTCAAGGGTCAAGGCTCACCATATCCAGTGGGTCATAGCCCCTGACAACCTTGGCTAGAGGAAAATAAATCCCCTTTGCCCCCTGCTAGACATTTGGTTCATCATGACCTGCATCACAAGCCCTTGGGATCCTTGAAATGGGTTAGTCTTTATGTAGGATGCATGCAATGGTATGATGTCATGATGCATGGGGTAATATGGGTAAACCCTGTTATGAGTCCCAATTAAGGACTAAACAAAACCTGCAAGAAACTTAGTAAACCCTGTTATGAGTCCCAATTAAGGACTATAAACAAAACCTGCAAGAAACTTAGGTGTCAAATAACAAGCATGCAAGTAGTCAAGTTGGAAGGCACACAAGTCACACAAGAGAAACCCTTAGAGTTCAGGCCAGCATGGGGTCTGGGTATTACCCTCTTGAAGTTGGTGGGCTCAAACCTGTCCTATTAGGAGTAATCGGGTTCTAAGGGTCTCAATATCATTGGATTGCTTTCATTGTTCATCGTTTCGATTTAGCCACTCACTGGCGATCAAAATATCCCAAGAAAACAACCCTCAACTGAGTGTAGTCTCGAGTATCAACCGACTTCGGACTACACCAAAGTAGTTATCTCACTACCCTAAAGAGGCCAAGATGGTTCAATTAAGGTTCCTAAGGTTTGTTGATGCTTCACGACACCACGCGGAGGCCCCGTACTCTCCTTGATTGACTCAAGGGTTACCGGTACACACCAAAGTGCCACATCAACGTAGCAGACTGCTTCAACCATATCGGTATACCCCGCACAGTTCCCTCACAGCCTTGTTGCTACTTTCTAAGAAGGTATCCCCAGATCCGGGTTAGGATCTATAGAACTCCCAAGACAGTCCCACAATTATAAAGCAAACAATTCAGACAATTGAAAACACAAGTGATCTTAGTCCTAAGGTACACCTCACTTTAAAGCTTATCCCCAGCAGAGTCGCCAGTTCTGTGATCGGTGGATCTGGAACTGACTGTTTAACGCTGGTTCGCGAAATGTCGTGGTAAGCAAGAGTCGCCACCGTCTTTTATTTTCTCCAACATGGAAAGGACAAAAGCACAGAAAAATTCCTTATTGAGATTAGTTCTCGGTTCGGGAGGTAGATTTATAGAAAGGGAAGGTGTTAGCACCCTTTCTATCCATGGTTATCCATGGGCTCTTAGATACTTGCTCATTGTGTTTTCAAAATGTTTGTTTGCTTTTCAAGGTGAGTAGGTTTGAAAAAGTTTCTTTGAAAGTTTCAGATCGACTCTTGTATCAGTCCTCAAGAGTGTTTGAAAAATTGTTTTTGAAAGCTTTTTGCAAAGTGTCGGTGTGAAAAGAAGTTTTTGATTTGTTTTGAATTAGAGCAAGTATCTACGAGTCATCTACCTACCCTAAGGAATTAGTCTGTGTAAATGTCCTTAAGGTAGTGCCATCCCACCATTGAGAGGTAGGTAGCACCACCGTTGGAGGTGTTCGGGTCAATTCGAGGGTTCGGGACAGTGTGGTCACCGAGCAATAGTAAGATACCTTAGAAGCTACCCTTATGCCATTGATCTTTTTATTCCGAGGCAACCGTTTCGAGGCAACTTGTTTCGAGGCAACCGTTTCGAGGCAACTAGATCAATGGAACATAAGGACTCACTAAGACGTCCTGTACTCGACGACCACGTTTCGAGGGGCAAGGCAACAATGTGACCACCAGAGCAACAATAGGATACCTTAGAAGCTACCCTTATGCCATGTTCATGGACATAAGGACTTACTAAGACGTCCTATACTCGATGACCACCTTTCGAGGGGCAAGGCAACAGTGAGGCGTACCCTAAGAGTGGTGTGTGAATTGTGTGTCATTTTCAGTTTATTATTTGTCTTGTCATGCATTGGTGATCTACGTTTTGATTTTATTTTTGGGCATTCATTCTTTCATGTGATTGTTTAACAGTTAAAGGTGCGGGAATTTAAAGTGCGGAAAAGATAAAGGTCCTACGCTATTACAAAGGCGCGGGTCTACATCGCCAAATTAATACAAAACCCGATTTAAAATAAAATGCAGAAAATAAATGCCTAATTAACTATTACAGGGCTTTGGGGCAAATACATTACATGATATTTAAAAGAAAAATGTAAATAAACGCGCGAAAAGAAAATAGAAGCGAAAGCGAGGGCGTTGGACCCTTTAAAGGAATTACATCGAAATTATAAATTAATTAAATTAAAATAAAGGAAAGAACTTATTTTTTTATTTTTTGTATTTTTTATAGAAATGAAGAAAATTAATTGGAATTAAAATCCTAATTCTAAGTATTTTTAATTATTAAAGAAATAAATCCAAGTTTTGACCTAATTTACTTAATTATTTAATTATAAGTATTTACAAAAAGAAAACTATTAATAAATTAAATTAAATAAAAATATTTTTATTTTTTATGATTTCTGATTTTTTATTATTTTAAGAAATAAAACTAATTAAATTAGTATTTAGAACCTAATTAAGTCTAATCAATTTTAATATTGCAAAATAATTTAGAGTTTCCTAGAATAAAAAAAAACCTAATTAATTAATTAAATTTAGAAAAAAAAGAAAAAAATCTAAAATTTATTTGGGTAAGAATATTTTTGTGATTTTTTGAAATAAAAAGAAAAATTAATTTTTGTTAATAAAAAGCAAATTAAATAAATTAAAATAAAATAGAAAAAGAAAATAAATTCAAGGGAAAAAGGAAATGGGCCTGTATTTTGTAGCAAAATGGGGGGTGTGGATGGCAAAGCAAAGCCCAAACGCTGGAGGCCTTCTTTGACTTTCTCTAATCCCTTATGCCTGCCTTGACTAATGTCCACAATGGAGGGATGCACGTGAGGCGTTGGATTTGGATCAGGATGCAATCTGACGGCTAGATCTCATAAGTGCATGGTATGGATTGAAAATGGAAGCATATGGAATCCACTAGCCCAGTCAGCATTAAGTAAAAGAATTAATAACTTGAATGACCAATTAAAACACAAGAAAATGCCACGCCTGCGTCAAACTGAACCAAGCTAAGTCAACGACGCCGGAGCAGTG
This sequence comes from Vicia faba, assembly GCA_948472305.1. NCBI lineage: Eukaryota > Viridiplantae > Streptophyta > Magnoliopsida > Fabales > Fabaceae > Vicia > Vicia faba. The sequence goes on along the minus strand of OX451738.1, from coordinate 77,189,523 downwards.
CTCTGGTCATCTTCTCCGACGAGGGCAATTATAAAAACCTACGAAAACAACGAAAACAAAGCGAACAAAAAGCCAGATCAAATGATTAGGGCATGGCGATTCTCATGGTGATGTTTTCATGGTTTAATGTGGCCTATTTTCATCAAAACGAAACTCCACATAATCTGAACCCTAGCCATGGAGGTTCACGTTTTGGCCATGAAGAATCCCAAGCGATAGCCCAGACCTGCTCTAAACATCCATTGGAACTCAAAGGTATGGTCAGTAGGGATTAAATCAAGACATAATCGAAAATACAATCCATGGAAATTCTGCAAAATGAATGCTCATGTACCTATAGTTTCAGTCTGCATGGTTACATGAAATGGGTGTGTTTATACCTTATTTTACCTGTAGATCACGATAGGATGGATGGGAAGTCTTGTGGATGACTGAGTCCTTGAATTCGATCTTGGTGCAATTCTTTGGAATTCTTGAAAAGAAATTTCTCTTGGCTGCCTCTCTCTCTCCTTTCCAATGCCTTGTGATAGTTTGTCTCTAGGTTATGTAATAGATTTCAATCAGCAGTAAGGGCCATAATACCATGCATTCAAGCTTAAGATTTTGATATAAACTCCCTTAACCAACTTTCCATTTTGAACCAATTTTTGAATTATTGCTCCATTTGGCCTTGAAACGAAATTGGGATGTTGCATGATGATGATTCAAAGCTAGTTAAGACCAAATATCCCCCTTAATTGAACTTCTTGATTTTCTTTTGATTTTAAAAGATTTAAAATTAATTAAATCCAATAAAATCAATAAAAAAAATGAGGAAATCAATTTTAAATATTGAGATAAAAGGTGGGACACGTGGGAAGCATGGCCAAGCTAATTCAAGTGGAAAAAGTGGGCCCCTTTTGTCAAAAATGAAATTTCAAGGATAAATGATTTTGGCCATTTCACAAAAGTTTCCCAACTTCTCCAATGCATATCTTGCTCAATTTTTAAGCTTTGATCATGTTCTTGGACATTTTAGAAAGGTCTTGAAGTCCTCTAACCAATGTCTTTGGTTCCATGTCATTTTGATTTACCAATCTCAAGTTATGGTCTTTGACTTAAAGTCCCTTTTTGTTGACTTTTGAAAATGACCTATAATGTTGAAATTGATAACTTTTTGTGAGAGCATTTCTTGGACTTGGAGTGTGAAGATGAGTGGTAGGAAATGTCTTCCCCTTCAAGATGAGCATTGGATGGAATTTTTCTGATGAACCATGAAAAAGTTATGCCTTGGTCAAGTTACAGTTGACTTTTCAGCTGTCCAAAAATAGAAACTTTTGCATCTTGAGACTTTTTGAGCCATGCTTTTGAGAATCATGATCAAGAATTGATCAAATGATGTTTGTGGCTTCAAAATAAGATGTTGACCAAAATTTTTGACTTTTGACTGCCAAATGACCATTTTGCCCCTACAGTTGACTGTTGAGCAATTAGGGTTTTTGACTGTGCAACTTGACCTTGTGAGCCTTGAAACTTGACATGTAGGTACTTGACAATGTGTATGAGCATAGGAGACTTGATTGAGCCCTTAAAAACTTCGACTTCCTTGCAAGAACCAAAACCCTAGTTTGATTGGCTTAGGAGGAAGGTTGACTGTGTAGCCCTTGAGTAGACTTTGAACCATTTGAGGATGATTCTTGTCAAACCTTTGAAGATTATGGGAGGGCAAATTTTGGGGTACAACACCTACTTTCAAAACACACTCCACAACACAACTTCCAAAACAACTTTCAAAAACATTGAAACATCTTTTCAAAAAGACAAACACCTTTGTAAAACATTCGAGTAAAGAATTGTTACAACGGTTGCCTAGACAAGACATCTTTTTCAAAACATTTTCAAAACCACACACACAAAAACACCATTTCAAACAATTAAAAATCAAGGCAAGTGATCTAAAACAAGTAACTAAGAGCCCATGGATAACCATGGATGAAAAGGGTGCTAGCACCTTCCCTTTTCATAATCTACCCTCCGAACCCACGAAAACATCTCAAAGGTTTTTCCTGTGCTTTTTAACCTTTCCTTTAGGATAAAATAAAAATTCGGTGGCGACTCTTGCTAAACCGAACAAGTGCGAATACAAACGCAAAACCTCAAGTCAGTTCTCCCACCGTATCACACAATGATATGTATGATATATGTATGCAATGTTTTCAAGAATCTCTCGGGGTAAACACAAGAAAATGTTAGAGGCTGAACTTCGATCAACATCTTTGATTGGAGAGCTTCGTATCGGTGGATGTTTTTCCACGAGAATCAAGCTCACCATGTCAAGTGGGTCATAGCCCCTGATTCAAGTTGTTGCACTTGATCTTTGACGGCGTTTGTTTAGAGGAAAATCCTCTTGCCCTTTGGTAGACGTCTGGTTCAACGTGACCCTGCATCAAAAGACCCTCGAGATCCTTGAAATGGTTATTGTAAATGCTATGGTATGATGTTATGATGTTATGTACATGTATGTAAAAGAAAGTAAGTGTATATACAGGTAATCATATTCACACAAAGCAAACAAGTCCTTAGGTTTAGGCTTGCATGGGGTTTGTAGGTAAGTACCCTCTTGAAGTTTGTTGGCTCATCCTGTCCTAAAATAGAAACCGGGTTCTAAGGAGCTCAATATCACTGGATTATTTTCTGTGTTCATTGTTTTGGTTTAGCCACTTAACTGGTGACCAAAATATTCCAAGAAAACAATCCTCAATGAGTGTAGTATCGAGTACCAACTTCGGACTGCACCAAAGTCGGTCATCTCACTACCCCTAAAAAGGCCAAGATGGTCAAGTAAGGTTCTAGAGTTCGTTAGTGCTTCGTGACATCGCTCAGCGGCCCCGTATTCTCCTTGACTACTCAAGGGCTACTGGTACCCACAAATATGTCACACTAACATAGCTACTGCTTCAACCATGTCGGTACACCCCGCACAGTTCCCTCACAGTTTATTGCTATTTACCTAAAAGGTGCCCCCAAATCCGGGTGTAGGATTTACAACAAACCCAAGCAAGGAACCAAAAAAAGTAAAGCAATCAAAGCAATCAAAGCAATCAAAGTAAGCATGTAAAGGTGATATAAAACCCTAAGGTAAACCCACTTTTAGAAATAATTCCCCAGCAGAGTCGCCAGTTCTGTGATACAGTGGGAGAACTGACTTGGGTTTTGCGTTTGTATTCGCAAATGTTCGGTTGAGCAAGAGTCGCCACCGAATTTTTATTTATCCTAAGGAAAGGTCAAAAAGCACAGGAAAGACCTTTGAGATGTTTTCGTGGGTTCGGGGGGTAGATTATGAAAAGGGAAGGTGCTAGCACCCTTTTCATCCATGGTTATCCATGGGCTCTTAGTTACTTGTTTTAGATCACTTGCCTTTGCTTTTCAATTGTGTGAAATGGTGCTTTGTGTGTGTGGTTTTGAAAATGTTTTGAAAAAGATTCCTTGTCTAGGCAACCATTGTAACAATTCTTTACTCGAATGTTTTACAAAGGTGTTTGTCTTTTTGAAAAAATGTTTCAATGTTTTTTTGAAAGTTGTTTTTGGAAGTTGTGTGGAGATGTGTGTTTTGAAAAATGGCAAGTGTGTTTTCTTTGCAAGTTTGATCAAGTAACTAAGAGTCATCTACCCTATTTTACTCAAAGATCTTTCCTTATGTTTTTTAACCCTTTTAATAGTGTTGTTTCACCATTGTATTTGGTGAACAACCTTGCGTTAGGATGTTAACGGGACAGGCGCGGGTCATCGTATAGACCATGAGAGCAATAGTGTCAAGTGTCTTTGGCAATTTTCTTGAGGGACTATGATCATTTTGTTTAGGCAACAAGATAACGTCATCGAGGGACTATGATCATTTTGTTTGTTTTTGTTTTGCCAAAGTACTTGACATGCAAACATGGCCCATTTTTGAAGGCAACAAGCGGTGTAACCCTAGGGGTGCAAGTGTGCATTATGTTTGTTTTTCATGCATTTATCTTGTGTTAGGTTATCTAGCGGTTGATTTTGAATCTTCGCATACAAACCCTAATTACTATACAGTATATGGAAAGTGATAAATTACGGGAATTTAAAGTCTAAGCTATTACAAATAAGTATCCGGGGATGGGGGTACAAATGTTTACAAATGGGGATGAGTCTCATCAGAATAGTAGTGTTCAAATATTATTTACAACCAAATCGAATCATCACATTCTCAATGTAAAAAATATAGCAAGGTATAAGAATCAAAGAGAAATAAAAGTATTGTAAAATGCGTATGATTATTTACAAATGAGTAAAATGTTAACCTAATGTATTAAGTATTTTATTATTATTTTTGTGTTTTTGTTAATTATATAGACAAGAGTTTTAAAGAAAAGAAAAGAAAAATGTTTTAAGTTTAAAGAAAACTATTGTTTATGTATTTTAGTTAATGTTTTTATATATGCAAAGATTTATTAAACAAAAAAAGTTTTAAGACAAAAATCTATTAACCTAATAAATCTAATATTTACATATTTTTGTAAAATGTAATAAACATTAAGAAAAGTTTTGTACAAAAAATAATATATTGTTTTTCTTAACAAAATAAGTTATATATAAAAAGAAAGGGAAATAATATGATAAATAAAAAAAGGATTGATTTGTAAATATAATTAAAAAAAAGAGTTAAATGGGCCTTAGGAGAACATGCTTGGCCCAAAAAAGTGTGCTGAAAGAGGACAAGAGGGGGGGGGGTGTACGCCAGAATCTTGGGCTTAAGGGTTTGTTTCAAGGGACAGGCCCAAATGCTTGTGACAAAGCTTTTAGGGTTTCAATGTTTGTTTCAGAATTAGGGTTACAGAGTTTTGAACGGCGCCGCTTCTCTCCTTTCTTCTCCGTCTTCATCTTTCTCGACCATGGCTTCTGATGCTTCATCCATGCCTCAGGCTACCAGGCGCCACCTCCACTTCCCTCTCTCCATGGTCGTTCAGGCAGTGATAAAGAAAAGGTAACGATTTTCCTTCTTCATGCGTTTTTTAGGGTTTTCAGATTCTTATCTCTTGCATGATTAAACCTTTATATGTTCTGATCTTTTTATATGCTTTGAACTTATGTATTATTTGTTTATGTGAGGTATATAAAAAAAGGAAAGGAGTAATTACTACCTTGGGGTTTGTTGTTGGAGAGGAGAATGAGAGTTGGACGGCGGCGCTTCTCAGGTGGCCAAGGCGGGGAGGCTATGATGCTGATGAAAGCTTTTCTGGTTTGTCTGGTACCCTCGTATCTTTCTTCTTTGAATGGTTTAGTGATGAGTATTATGCTTTTGAAAACAACGCTTCTGGATCTCTTTTGCTTATTTGAATGCTTGCCTCTGAGTGTTTGAATGCTTGTTCTTTGATTCTGAGATGCTTGCTTTTTCCTCTTTTTGGGTACAATTAGTTTTCAATGATGATGATCATTTCTGAGAGTTGTTTGCTTATTGTTGTTCTGATAACTTGATGATGATAATTCTGAGATTGCTTGTTGGCTTTGGTATCTGAGTTGGTGTTTTGGCCTATGATGAGCTTTGGTTCTGAGGCGCTTTGGCTTGAATGCTTTGTTCTTCTTTTAAGTTTGCTTGAAGTTTGGATTTGTTGGAGTTTTTGTTGGCTTGGTATTGAAACAGGTTTCTAAGCTTGAGGCAGGCTTGAAAGGCTTATTTTAGTTACAGGCTTGTTTGAAAGTTTCTGTAACAGGTTTGTTTAGACAGACTTGCTGGGCTTTGGCTTGAAGCAGGCTTGAGCAGCTTGACAGGTTTTGTTGAAGGTTTTGTAATTGGTTTTTAGTAGGCAGGCTTGAAGCAGGCTTATGGTAGTTTGAAGCAGGCTTGAGGCAGGTTTTTAGCAGGCAAGCTTGAAGGTTTTGTTCTGGTTATAGGCTTGCTTGAAGCAGGTTGCCAGGCAGTTTGAAACAGGCTTGAGGGCTTGTGTTATGTGTTTACAGCTTTGTCATATATTTTTCTTTATGTGTTCTGCCCCTCTTTTACAGTGTTGGATATCTTGTTATATTTATTGTCCTCTAAGCCTGCAAAACTGTAAGCCTCTACTTCTCTCTCTCTTTCTCTCTCCACAGAAAAAGCATATTTTATTGCTTAACTGTCCTTTTTATTCTGAAAAGGTTTTGGCTGGGAAATGATGAAAATTTGAAATATTGCTTTCATTTTGGTTTTGCTCTGCATATTGTACTTTCTTCTTTTCTTTGATGACAGTTTGATAGCTTTTGATATCTTTTGGTATCTTCTTTGACAGCTTTGACAGCTTCCTTGGACAGTTTTGTTGACAGCTTCTTGTAACTTAGTTTGCCATTGTTTACACTTGTGACTTGGTTTGGCATTTTTCAGTTTGCACATGTGCAGCTTGTTTGAATTTGTAACTTGGCTGTTCAGTTTTCCTTGTTTGAATTTATGCATCTTTATGCATTTTGTTTAATATGTTGCCTTGTATTTAATTAATTCATATGCTTGCAAACATTTTACTTCCCTCTTTGGGAACCAAGAAGAGACATCTTCTTGGGATTTGCAGAGAGGACGAACAAACTGATTCCGGCCAACACCTTTAATGATGAGTTTTTTATTAACTGTCTGAAAAATACTTTTCCAAATTCATCTGTGTTTGACTTCTCTTTTTCTAGCTTTGCAGGTAAACACCAATTGGGGCAAGGGAAGCAGCAGTAGAAGATGAAGACTTCAAGCAACTTAGGATATAGTTTTAATTTATTTCTAATCATTTGTAATAAACATTATTGTAAATACTGTAAATAAATTTACTATATTCAAATAACACTTGTACCAATAATTAAAAATAAATAAAAGTCCTTTTGTCAGATAATTCTTTATTTCACTGTCTATTTAATTATTTAAGTTTCTTGAATTAAAATAACTGGAAGCACATCCCAATTATTCTAACTTAGATAAAATAAATAATTAATAAACATTGTAATCTCACAACCTCGCATTAACCAACAATAAACCCGACATGTCAGTTAACCAATTGCACAGCTAAACGAACAAACGTCCATACGTATTTTACCTCACTGATCAAACCAACACTTCAAACTCTCAATTCAAATGCCTCAGCCTTTATCCCAGATGTTTAGACAAGCGTCAAAACCATGTGACAGTCAAATGAAATGCTGTGGATTCAAACTCTTCTGAGAATGCGCGTGCAAACCCTAATTTTGGATTTACTGTCAAAGAAACGTCTGCTTGGTCAAACCCTGAGCCAAACTCAACCAAATCAATAGAAACCCTAATAATCTGCTTGGACTGATTCAAAATTAATGGAAACCCTAATTTGGATAGACTGATAAGAAAAAGTCTGTTTGACCGATTCTTGAGCCAATTTGAAAAATCAGGGAAAACCCGAAGCTGTGATTTCTTGTGAAAAAGAGGAGGGCAAATTTTGGGGTACAACACTATGTAAATACCCGAAGCCTTGTAATAGCGTAGTTTAATTTCCGCACTTTAAATTCCGCAAATATTGAACTGTTAGATGTATGATATAGGGATGCATGACAAGAATGTATGACTAATTTTAAAACAGTTAGATAACCCTAAACATGTGCAAAGATAATAAATCTGAAAATGAATCACTCGCACATGCGCACTCCTAGGGTACACTCCCAGTTGGTCGCCTTCGGTAAACGGTCATTGACTATAGGATGCTTTAGTTGCCGTCCTTTTGTCTAAAGATCATAGTTTCCTCGGAAAGGTTGCCTCGGATATTGTTGCCTCGGATAATTGATCTAAGACTTTAGGGTTATTACTAAAACATCCTAACATTGCTTTGGTGACCGTACGTCCCTTTCGAATTGACCCTCAAAACTCCAACGACGGTGCTACCTACTCACTAATAGTGGGATAGTGCTGTCTAAAGGAAACGAATATAGAACGATTCTTTTTTCGAGTAGGTAGATTAGTTCTTAAGTACTTGCTCAATTAAAACAAACTTTTCTCACACTTACACTCCTTTTCAAACAAAATTTTCAAAAACACTTCATTACACTCTTGAAGACAGAAGCAAGAGTTAAATCGATCAAAATAAACTTTTCAAAGCACACAAACACAAAGAAAACAATTTTGAAAATGATGAGCAAGTACCTAAGAGCCCGTAGATAACTTCGGATAGAAAGGGTGCTAATACCTTCCCTTTCTATAATCTACCCCCCGTACTCAGAAATATCTCGAAAAAGGAATTTTTCTGTGCTTTTTTCCTTTCCTTGTTGGATAAAATAAAAGACGGTGGTGACTCTTGCTTACCGCGACATTTTGCAAACACAAACACAAAACGCAAACCAGCAAATTCCTTAAAAAAGGAAACACGTCCCGGTTCTGGCCGCCGTATCACAGAACTGGTGACTCTGCTGGGGACATTAATAAGTGGGGTGTACCTTAGGAATAGTTCATCATATTGTTTTCAATTGTTTGATCTGTTTGCTTTATCTTTGTGGGCTTTGTATCAGAGTTACTATAGATCCTAACTCGGATCTGGGGATACCCTTTAGGTAAGTAGCAATAGACTGTGAGGGAACTGTACAGCGTAGACCAATACGGTTGAAGCAGTAGCTACGTTGGTGTGACACATTAGTTGGTACCGATATCCCTTGTGGAGGAACAAGGAGAGTATGAGGCTGCTAATGGGTCATTAAGCATCTACTGACCTTAGAACCTATAATTGACCAACTTGGCCATAGAAAAGTAGCAGAATGCTACACTCATTGATACCATACTCTCGCGATGGTTTCGGCCGCAAGAAAAGGTTGCTAAGCTGAAACTATGACCGATCGAGGATAGTTAGTGATATTGAGAACCTCTAGAACCTGGTTACTATTACTAGGACAGGTTGAACCAACTAAACTGCAAGAGGGTAGTACCTAAACTCCATGCCATCCTTAAATTTAAGGGCTATTGTGTGACTTGTTTGCCCTTACCATGTTTGCTATCTGTGATACCTGTGGTGTGTTTTTATCATGACATCATGCATCATGACATTGAATGCATATTTCATTAAGACTAACCATTTCAAAGACCGAGGGGATTCATCTTTGTTCTGTTTTGCAGATCATGGATTCTATGCGCAGAAATACCATTCGAATCAACTTCGTGCAGATACCTTCTCAGCTTAGAGAGTTGGTTTTAAAAGTTCCTGATACTTCTTCCTTTGTTAGAAGACATGGTCATCTCCTCAGCCTGGTCACTTCCAAGTTGGATGAGCAAATGATGAGCGTGTTGTTCCAGTTCTTTGACCCGTTGCATCACTTTTTCACCTTCCTGGACTATCAGCTAGTCCCTACTTTGGAGGAGTTCTATGGTTTACTTGGCATATCTATTCTAGAGAAGACACCCTTTACAGGTTTGGAGATAGCTCCTAGGCCAGAGGATATTGCTTCAGCCCTCCATCTAACAATGGCTGATGTAGTATCTAACTGGGAGACTCGGAGTGGGATGAAAGGTTTCTTAGCTAAGTTCTTGATTGATCAAGCTCAACAGTTCTGGGATAGTTTGGACTTTCAAGCATTTGAAGACTTCCTGGCTCTCCTCATCTATGGCTTGGTTCTGTTCCCAAATTCAGATTCTTTTGTCGATGTGAACGCAGTCAAGATCTTCATGTCCTGTAACCCAGTGCCTACTCTCTTAGGTGATATTATGCATGCTCTTTATACCCGTACTGTTCGGAGAAGGGGAACTCTCATGTGCTGTACACCGCTGCTGGCGAGGTTGTTTATTTCTCACCTCCCCAAATCTGTATTGAAGAATGAGGAAGGTATGGGTTGGGCTTACAGAATCATGTCCCTTGCTAATACGGACATCCTTTGGAGTACTAAAGTTATGGAAAAGGTAGCTGTCATTGATCGGTGTGGGGAATACCCCAATGTTCCATTGCTTGGAATTAGAGGAGGGATAACCTATAATCCTTGTTTGGCCTTATGACAATTTGGACGAGCTCGAAGGGACGGTCCTCATGAGCTGCTGCTTCCAGACATTGTCTTTGACTTCACGGGGGATGTTGAGGGACATCGCCGCCGATTTATACGAGCTTGGGACAGGGTGAACAGGTCTGATCCACATGAGCTAGGAATGAAGACTTCTCTCCCGATGCAACCGTATCTCCAGTGGGTTCGAGCTCGTGCTCAAAAGCTGGGAATGCCCTATGAAGCTGTTTTGTCGGTGATTATAGAGCATACTGATGAAGAAGGGGTTCCTTATACAATCCTCCATCCTCATATGCCTACTGATCTGGGGGCATTGAAGAGGTCTTGGATCCAGTTAAGGGAAGAAAGGGATACCTACAGAGAGAAGTATCATGAGCAGGAACGGAAGATCCTGAAGCTTATAAGGCAGCTAGAGACTGAGAGGACAATCAACGATTATGTCAGCACGAAAGGAAAACGACCATGGGAATTCTGATGTCTTTTATTGTTTCTAGTTTAGATTTGCTTTTCAGTATTTCTTTTGTAACGCCTTAAAGGCATTTGTTAAACATTGTTACAAGTTTTTATCTAATAAAGTGTGTTTCATTTTGGTTTACAAATTTGAATCTCCCTAAGTCTTTGAAATCATTTCATACGCATTCCATTCCCATGCACCTCATTACAGGTACCCTTACAGGTTTCTTATCTTCTTCATTGTTTATTTCAGCACAACATGTCTTCTGAAACACCTACTGATCAAGCCATTAAGGCTCTTCAAGCTCATAATGCTCAGTTCCAGGAAATGTTCTTGAACTTAGCCAAGAGTCAACAAGATCTGAAGACTCTTATATTGAAGGACAAGAAGAAGAAGAAGAAGGTGGTCCTCCTGAATATGGGTCACAGGTTTGGGAACAGGTTGAGACAGGAAGTTGATTTGTCCCACTCATCTGGAGGGGGAGAGAATCAAGAGGAAAGGAAGGGTCCCAGCCCTGTGGTTTCTGACAATGACACTGACTTTGATGAAGACCAGTATCCTCTGGCTGAGGATAGGTATAAGCAACTTGGAGACCGATTAAGAGCAATGGAGATCCAGAAAGTCCCTGGTCTGGACTTAGGAGATTTGGGTTTGGCATCTGGGGTGGTGATCCCCCACAAGTTTAAAGCTCCTATCTTTGCTAAGTATGATGGGGTCTCCTGCCCAAAGCTACACCTCCGCTCGTATGTCAGAAAGATTCAACCATATACTGCTGATAGGAACCTCTGGGTTCATTTCTTTCAAGATAGTCTGTCAGGGACTCAACTTGAATGGTTCTACCAACTGGAAGGAGCTAATGTACGTAACTGGGAGGACCTTGCTGCTGATTTTTATAAGCAATACCAGTATAATGCCGACCTTTCTCCCATGCATACCCAACTTCAGGTTATGTCTATGGGTGCGAGCGAAGGTCTTAAGGACTACGCTTAGAAGTGGAGAGATCTGGAAGGAAGAGTACAACCCCCTCTGGCTGATAGGGAGTTGGTGGATATGTTTCTTGGGACTTTGTCTGGTCCATATTTCAATCATTTGATCGATAGTTCATCGTCTGGGTTCACTGAATTGATTATGACTGGGGAGAGAGTTGAGGCCGGTATCAAGAGCGGCAAGATACAAAAAGGTGCTTCGTCAAGTGCAGAGAAGAAGCCTTTCAAGAAGGAATCTAGTGCAATTTACAGCTCGAGAAGTTAAAATTGACCCGAACACCGCCAAGCAGTTAATGCGGTGGTAATATCAAGACCTACTGTTGCCCCACAACGCAATAATCAACAAAGAGTAGAGAGACCGCAAAGATAATATACTCGGCTCAGTATGAACTTATCTCAAATTTTTCCACAACTGTTGAAAACCAACTTGGGATTCTGAAGGAGGATCTAAAGAATCCCAGTACTACATCACTGCTGTATAATCCGAACGCCTGCTGTGCTTATCACTCCGATAGCCCAGGGCATGATACCAATAATTGCTGGGCTTTGAAGAATAAAGTACAAGATCTGATTGATGCTGAAGAGATTGAGTTTGAAGCTCTGGAGAAACCCACTGTCATAACCGCTCCTATGCCAAAACATGACGCGGGAGTCAATGCAATTGAAGATGATGATGAAGAGTCTGATTTTGACAGCTAGATTTACCCGACTATTGACGGTGGATTAAGCAATTGGACGGCGAAGGACTTCGTGCCAGTTTATTTTATTACACAATAATAAGACTTTTGTTTTGAGTTTGTAACAGGAAGTTTTAAACTTTACGGCCCGGTGCCTTGTCCGAGACACCGTGGCTTTGTTTGTGAGGGCTTATTATGTGTCATTTCCATATATCATCAATAAAAGAATTGGATGTTTTCTTGCATTACAAATTTTGCGCTCCTTGTCTTTCCTTTCTATTTTTGCAAAACAACTATTTGTCTTACACACACTCACATATATAGGTCCACATCCACTCTGGATCCCACTGATAACGATTCTGCTACTGCCAGTTATGACTTTGAAAGTCCGATCAACTAAGCCAAGGACGAAGGTGAGGATGATTGTGAAGTGCCTGGGGAACTTGCTGGACTGTTACTTCAGGAAGAGAGGGCCATACAGCCGCATGAAGAGCAAGTGGAATCAGTGAATCTGGGTACAGAAGAAGACAAGAAAGAGGTCAAGATCAGTGCAAATCTGGAACCTAGTGTTAAGCAACGGTTGATACAGATGCTGCGTGACTATGTTGAGATCTTTGCCTGGTCCTATGAAGATATGTCTGGGTTGGATACCGATATTGTGGTTCACCGCCTGCCCACCAAAGAAGACTGTCCTCCAGTGAAGCAGAAAGTTCGTCGAATGCGCCCAGAGATGTCTGAGAAAATCAAGGCTGAGGTTATGAAACAGTTTGATGCCGGTTTTCTAGCAGTTACTTCTTACCCGCAGTGGGTTGCCAATGTGGTTCCGGTGCCGAAGAAGGATGGTAAGGTTCGTATGTGTGTGGACTATAGGGATCTGAACAGGGCAAGCCCCAAGGAAGATTTCCCTCTGCCACACATCGATGTTTTGATTGATAACACCGTACAACATAAGGTCTTCTCCTTTATGGATGGTTTCTCTGGTTACAATCAGATTAAAATGGCTCCCAAAGACATGGAGAAGACAACTTTTGTTACGTAGTGGGGTACCTTTTGCTACAAAGTCATGCCTTTCGGATTGAAGAATGCTGGGGCAACATATCAGCGCGCCATGGTTGCTTTGTTCCACGACATGATTCATCAAGAGATTGAGGTATACGTCGACGACATGATTGCAAGGTCCCAGAATGAAGAGGAACATCTTGACCATCTTCAGAAGTTATTTGACAGGTTGAAGTTGTATACGCTGAGGTTAAACCCGAACAAGTGCACCTTCGGAGTGAGGTCTGGTAAGCTGCTGGGTTTCATCGTAAGTGATAAAGGTATTCAAGTGGATCCTGCAAAGGTGAAGGCTATACAGGAAATTCCAGCTCCTCGAACTGAAAAAGAAGTCAGAGGCTTTTTGGGACGGTTGAATTACATTGCTCGATTCATTTCACATTTGACTGCTACTTATGAGCCAATCTTCAAGCTGTTGAAGAAAGATCAAGTGGTAAGATGGAATGATGAATGTCAGGCCGCTTTCGAAAGGATCAAAGAGTATCTCCAAGACCCACCTATTCTGATGCCTCCAGTTGAAGGGAGACCTTTGATCTTATACTTGACAGTACTCGATAATTCAATGGGGTGCGTGCTGGGGCAGCATGATGAGTCTGGCCGAAAAGAGCACGCTATTTATTACCTTAGCAAAAAGTTTACCGACTGTGAGACCCAATACTCATTGCTTGAGAAAACTTGCTGCGCTTTGGCATGGGCTGCTCGCCGGCTGAGACAGTATATATTGACTCACACTACTCTATTGATATCAAAGATGGATCCGATCAAGTATATCTTCGAAAAGCCTGCCTTGTCCGGAAGAATAGCAAGATGGAAAATGATCTTGGCTGAGTATGACATCCAATACACGACACAAAAGGAAATTAAGGGAAGTGTGTTGGCATATCATTTGGCACGTCAGGTAGTAGACGATTACCAGTCTGTGAACTTCGAGTTCTCGGATGAGAATATCACGTTGGTGACTAACTGTGAGGCACCTGGACCGGATGAAGGACCCGAGGAAGGATCCCGATGGTTTATGTACTTTGATGGAGCTTCAAACGCTTTGGGTAATGGCATTGGTGTCGTGATCATATCTCCTGAAGGCTCTCATACTCCGTTCACCGCCCGACTATGTTTCAACTGCACCAACAATATGGCGGAGTATGAAGCGTGCATCATGGGTCTTCGAGCAACAATTTACCTAAGGATTAATTTCTTAAGTGTATTCGGAGATTCCGCTCTTGTGATCAGTCAGATCAAAGGCGAGTGGGATACGAAACACCCAAATATTATTCCTTACAAGGAGTATGTACTGACGTTGCTTCCACACTTCAAGGAGATAACCTTTGAACACTTCCCAAGAGAGGAGAATCAGTTGGCGGACGCGCTAGCTACGATGTCTTCTATGTTCAAGGTCAGGTGGAACAATGAGGCTCCCAAGATTACCATTGAGAGGTTGGATGAACCCGCACATTGCTGTGACATTGAGACTGAAGAGGTAGCAGATAAACCCTGGTTTCACGAGGTAAAGAGGTATCTTGAGGCTCAGGAATACCCCGAGGGTGCATCTGTTAATGATACGAAGTTTCTGAGGAGGTTCGCGGCGAAGTTCTTCATCAGTAATGGTATCCTTTACAAGCGTAATCATGATTCAACCTTACTGCGATGTATGGATAAGAACGAGGCAGAAAGGATTATGGTAGAGTTACATGAAGGTAATTTCGGAACTCATTCCAGTGGACACACCATGGCAAAGAAAATCCTTCGGGTAGGATATTATTGGTCCATAATGGAAGCCGATTGTTATCAGCATTCTCGGACCTGTCATAAGTGCCAAGTCTATGCTGATAAGGTGCATATACCTCCAGTTCCTCTGAACGTCTTGATAGCACCTTGGCCTTTTGCAATGTGGGGCATCGACATGATCGGCGAGATCAGACCTACTGCGTCCAACGGGCATCGTTTCATCCTGGTAGCTATTAATTACTTTACAAAATGGGTTGAAGCAACTTCCTTTGCTACTGTAACCAAGAATGTCACGGCACGATTTATTCGGCACAATCTGATCTGCCGATACGGTGTACCAGAGAGGATCATTACAGACAATGGTACAAATCTCAACAATAAGATGATCACCGAGCTCTGCAAACAGTTCAAGATACAACATCACAACTCTTCTCCCTACCGGTCGAAGATGAATGGGGCTGTTGAAGCGGCTAATAAGAACATCAAGAAAATTGTGCAGAAGATGACGGTGACATACAAATACTGGTACAAGATGTTACCATTTGCTCTTCATGGGTACCGTACCTCAACGCGGACGTCAAAAAGGGCAACACCCTATTCCTTGGTATATGGTATGGAGGCCGTATTCCCCATTGAAGTTCAGATACCCTCTCTTCGGATTATGAAGGATGCAGGTTTGAGCAAAGATGACTGGATTTAGACCCGACTTGATCAGCTGAACTTAATCGACGAAAAGAGACTTACTGCTATTTGTCATGGTCAAACGTATCAAAAACGGATGATCAAGGCATTTAACAAGAAAGTTAAACGACAAGAGTATCAAGTTGGGGATCTGGTGATCAAGCGCATCATCCTACCACAAGGTGATCCCAGGGGAAAATGGACCCCTACGTACGAAGGGCCATTTGTGGTTAAGAACATTTTCTCAGGAGGAGCTATGATTCTAACCACCATGGATAGTGACGACCTTCCTCACCCCGTCAATGCGGACATAGTGAAAAAATACTACGCATAATTAAAGACTCGCTAGGTCGACTGGCCTAGACAAAAATAAGGGCTTCCCGGTGAACCAAAAGGGTTCGGGTAAAAATAAGGGATGAAAATAAAAAAGAAATTGTACACCCGGCAAGTCGAAAACCTGAAAAGGCGGCTTGGGAAAAAGGGGTATCCCGGTGGACTGAAAACACGAAAGGGCGGTCCAGGCAAAAGTTATGGATTAAAGCATAACACTATGTCTCATTGGATCATCTTGTAACCAGACTTCGACATCGACTATCAAGCTCGGACGACACTAATCAATCTGATCTACCTTCAACCAAGTAGCAAAGTGATGAGATGCTCGAGGATATAAAGGCAATAGCAGAATTGGAACCCAGTGGGATTGTTCACATAGCTGTTTTTCTTTGTTTTTTACAAATTGTATAAATTCTATTTGTTCGACGGCGTTCTCTTACTAGGACGCTAGCCTCTTGTACACAAACGCCTATTTATGGGCCAAACTTCAGAGTTAATACAATTCATTTTCACAAATAAATTTCAAACTGTTTTCCTTTTTCTGTTTTGTTTTGCAAGAACATCCAATGTTCATTTTTGATATATGCATTTGACAATAATTGCTGCTCATAAATATTTACATGCGAAACAAAAGACGATTACTCGTAATATCAGGAACACGGTAAAATAAGAATTGTCCAGACCTTACATTTGCTCTGTCCACCAGGTACAAGGATAGATTTAGATGAAGAACATGACTAAGGTACATTCACTCCCCGCAGAGTAAGAAAAGACAGTAGTGTTAACTCTCCTCAGCTGAGGCTCACAACCGCGAATGAATCGGTAAAATTCTCCCCCAAGCAGAGTTTATCTATCATCAGCACTGGAAAATTATCCCCAGTGGAGTTTGGAGAATTATCCCTAGTAGAGGCTGGAGGATTGTCCCCAATAGAGCCTAAAAGGTTATCCCCAGTGAAGTCGCAACTGGAAAATCATCCCCAGCGGAGTTCATTCCTTTCACAAACAGAAATTAAATCCCCAACAAGTTTCATTATTGCCAACAACGGTAATTCATCCTCGGCTGAGGTTATTCTTCCAAATCAACAGATCCTCTGGCAGAATATGTCATCCCCACAGAGTCATTTCCTCATCAGTTTATTCCCCAGCGGAGTTATCCTCTCCTGCAGGTTTATTCTCACAATCATCTTCATTCACTACCCCCAGCGAAAACGAAGAATTCAACTCTTTTCTCCAGCAGCAATCCGGGATTTATTTTCCCCAGCTAAAAACATCACATTTCCATACATCATGACATGCATATACGCATCATACAACACAATCTCATTTATTTTGAGAACATCATTGCTTGATACATATCATGCATTACATACATCTGACATTTACCTTTCAGGAAGGATACGATCAAATTCTCACAAAATTCAAGCTATGAAGCCTTTTCCTCAGTTGAATAACGGACGACCGAAGTTCCTAAATGTCAATAGAGATGATTCCCCAGTTGAATACGGACGACCGAAGCTCCTAAAATTCAACTTTCCTCTTCAATAGAGATAATTCCTCAGTTGAATACGAATGACCGAAGTTCATAAAATTCAACAGAGATGATCCTCAGTTGAATACGGACGACCGAAGTTCCTAAAATTCAACTTTCCTCTTCAATAGAGATGATTCCTTAGTAGAATACGGACGACCGAAGTTCCTAAAATTCAACAGAGATGATTCCTCGGTAGAATACGAACGACTGGAGTTCCTAAAATTCAACAGAGATGATTCCTCAGTAGAATACGGACGACCAAAGTTCCTAAAATTCAACAGAGATGATTCCTCAGTAGAATACGGACGACCGGAGTTCCTAAAATTCAACAGAGATGGTTCCTCAGTAGAATACGGACGAATGAAGTTCCTAAAATTCAACAGAGATGATTCCTCAGTAGAATACGGATGACCAAAGTTGCTAAAATTCAACAGAGATGGTTCCTCATTAGAATACGGACGACCGAAGTTCCTAAATTTCAAACAGAGACGACTCACCAGCAGAATAACGGACGGCCAAAGCTCCTAAAACTCTACTTCTCCTAACAAAGATCAGCCTTCGCTAGCGGAATCTTCCTCAACGACAGGTATACAAGCTCTCGCTAAGGAATCTCTTATGCGATAAACACTCCTTCAGATGACATCTTTAAGCTCATCCCCTCGTCAGCAATTTCCAAATGGCATCAATAAGCCCATTCCCGACATCATAAGACAATTACCACTTCATGCGAGTGCAAATTTCTGGGCACTGTAGTGTTCAATCATCTTCCACCTTCAGAACATGAAAGGCAGACAAGCCAATCTAAATCTTCAGGTTTAAGAAAATTGAACAAGGGCAGCTGTTTTACCCCAAAATTTTCCCTCCCATACTTCTCAAAACATTTCAAGAAAGATCCCCAAGTTGCTCAAGGTAGTCCAAGGGTTGGCTAGACAAGCTCTCTCTTAAGGCAGTCTACCTCAAATTAGGGTTTCATGTTGCATCAGGATACTTGATTCCAAGGGATCCCAAATTCTCACCAATGTCTTAATATGTTATCAAGATCATCCACGTCAAGTTTCAAGCCTTGCAGAGAAAATTTGCTCAGTCAATTGCTCAAAGGCCTAAAAATTGACTATGCTAGGGCAAAAGTCAACTGTGGCCCACATAAAATCAAACTTCAATATTTTTAGTCAAAATTATCATTTTTAAGGATATTTCATCATTTTATTAAGGGTTGATCATGATTCATCAAGGATTGCTCATAATTCATCAAGACTCAAAAGTTGCTAAATTAGGGTTTTGTAGGAAAAGTCAACTCAACTTTGACCAAGCATAACTTTCTCATACTTTATGATAAGTGACCCATACAAATCTCATTTTGAAGAGGATACAATTACCTACAATCCATCTTCATCTCCCAAGTTCAAAATATGCACTCACAAGAAGTTATGAATTTGGACATTATAGGTCATTTTGAAAAGTCAACAAAAACACCTTTTTTTCAAAGCTTCATACATTAGCATGGAATATCAAATTGAGATGAGACCAAAAGGGTTGCTTAGAGAACATCTCAAGCTTTCTAAAAAGTCCAAGAACACCTTCAAAGAGTCAAAATTGAGGAAGTTATGCATTGGTGAAGTTGACTTTTTTTGCAAAATTGCCAAAAGTCAAATATGCCTAAAACTTCAAATTTTGCCAAATGGGCCCAATCTTTTTCACTTTTTTTGAGTTGGAAAAATAGCCCACGAGCTCTAGCCCTTGCTACTTGTCATTATCATGTTTTTATTATTTATTTTGATTTTTATTTGATTTAAATCAGTTTTAATCAAAATAAATCATATAAAATCCAAAACATTGAAAACACAAGATTTTGTGCTTGTTTCAGGTCTTAAATTATAGCTAGCAAGTATTCAAATTCATATCAAGGCACGGTGTGTACAAAAAGATTGAATTAGGCCATTTTTGGAAAGATTTTTAAGGTGTATCAAATCAAGATCCAATTCATTGATGGAGGAAGATTGAGATCAGTTATCAACCCTAATCTATTCCTCAATACATATAGAGTGCATGCAGACCCAAAAACTAGGTTAGAAGGAGGCGTATGAACCAGAGCAAAATCTGAAAAAATCAAGAAAAAGTGCAAGATCGAATTCCTATTTCCAGGCATCCTCAAGGCCTTCTAGCTATCCCAATCGATTCCTGGGAGTGTCAGCAAGCTAAACCAATCAAGAGCAAAGCCTTTCCAGTACCAAAAAGCGCTGTAAGTCCATCACGATATCCATGAATTTTTTAATTCGGTTAACACAGTTTAGGCATTGTTAGCATGAATTAATCATATATTGTTGATCCATGGAACATTTGAAAGCTTCCTGTATTGATTAATTGCATTTATATGGCCTGTGGTGGATTTCACCATTGTTAGGGTTTTGGATTCCGTTTTAGGGTTTTTGCTTGCAGGTAAAATTAGCCTTCATGAATGGTACCATCATGTTCAGAAGGATGAGATGAATCTAACCA
Organism: Vicia faba; assembly: GCA_948472305.1. NCBI lineage: Eukaryota > Viridiplantae > Streptophyta > Magnoliopsida > Fabales > Fabaceae > Vicia > Vicia faba. The sequence goes on along the minus strand of OX451738.1, from coordinate 77,169,633 downwards.
TAGCATTAGGTGTCATTTAAATGGCCCATGGAAGATTTGGGAACGAACCCTGTTTATAGCAACGGACAAACGTCCGTAGGTAAAAGTCTGGGACTTTTACCCACGAAGAGAGGAAGAAGATGACCAGTTGGCGCCCCTCCATTGGCTTGTTCAAATTTCTGCGCGAATATTTTATTATTTCTTGGTTTATCATATAATAATTGTTATTCATGTTACATACAAACAAAACAGTTGGCGCAGATGGTAGTGGGTTATGTGCAAAACGCTTAAGGACCTGGGTTCGAATCCCAGGTCCCCCAAATTGCTTTATGTTATTTTCTTTTCAGTGATTCAGCGTGCATGTAAGCCAAAGGACTACCATGTTCCCTCAAGATCCAACCATACAGGCGTCCTAGAATCCAGATCTGATGGCCAACAGTGGAGGAGCATCATAGGCCAAGTCAAACGCAAAGCATATGATCGTGCAAGTCAACGTGGACTACTTGATTATGGGCCCAGATCTGGCTATTTGCACCCCACCAAATACTATTCAGGCCCAAATTTCTTTCTCTTTGTTTATTTTATTTTATCTCATTTAGTTTATTTATTTTATTTACTAACCAATAATTATTTTCTTTTTATCAAAAATCACAAAAATATTACTTTTCATAAATTAGGTCTAGATTTGATTTTATTAAAAAATTAATTAATTAAATTAGGTTTGTTAATTTAGATAACTTTAATTTCTTTTTTGTACACAATTAAAATTAATTAGAACAAATAGGTTTTATTTCTAATTTAATTATTTTATTTTTTTCCTAAAATAATCAAAAAAACCAAAAATAGGTCATTTTATTATTTTCATTAATTAATTTAATTAGCTAATTAATTTGTACATTTATTTTTAAAACCTAAATTCTTTTCTTTAAAAAATATTAAAAAACAACAAAAACAAATTTTCTTTTCATTAGGTTAGAAGGGTCAAAATCCTAATTTCTTCCCGATCTAATTTTTCTCGTGCGCTTTATTTTTTTTATTATTTATCATATTAATGTAATTGCCTACAGTTTGTAATAGTTAAATTAGGACGTTTATTTACATTTATCGCTTTAATTTCAAAGGGTTTGTTTTTGGCTATGTAAATATCTGAAGCCTTGTAATAGCGTAGTTTAATTTCAGCACTTTAAATTCCACAAATATTGAACTGTTAGATGTATGATATAGGGATGCATGACAAGAATGTATGACTAATTTTAAAACAGTTAGATAAGCCTAAACATGTGCAAAGATAATAAGTTTGAAAATGAATCACTCGCACATGCGCACTCCTAGGGTACACTCCCACTTGGTCGCCTTTGGTAAACGGTCATTGAGTATAGGATGCTTTAGTGGTCGTCCTTTTGTCTAAAGATCATAGTTGCCTCAGAAAGGTTGCCTCAGAATTGTTGCCTCGGATAATTGATCTAAAACTTTAGGGTTACTACTAAAATGTCCTAACATTGCTTTGGTGATCGTACGTCCCTTTCGAATTGACCCTAAAAACTCCAACGACGGTGCTACCTACTCACTAATAGTGGGATAGCGCTGTCTAAAGGAAACGGACATAGAACGATTCTTTTTTCGAGTAGGTAGATTAGTTCTTAAGTACTTGCTCAATCAAAACAAACATTTCTCACACTTACACTCCTTTTCAAACAAAGTTTTCAAAAACACTTCATTGCACTCTTGAAGACAGAAGCAAGAGTTAAATCGAAGTCAAAACAAAAAATTTTCAAAGCACACAAACACAAAGAAAACAATTTTGAAAATGATGAGCAAGTACCTAAGAGCCCGTAGATAACTACGGATAGAAAGGGTGCTAATACCTTCCCTTTCTATAATCTACCCCCCGTACTCAGAAATATCTCAAAAAAGGAATTTTTCTATGCTTTTTTCCTTTCCTTGTGGATAAAATAAAAGACGGTGGCGACTCTTGCTTACCGCGACATTTTGTAAACACAAACGCAAAACTCAAACCAGCAAATTCCTTAAAAAAGGAAACACGTATGTGATCGGTGGATATGGAACTGACTGTTTAACGCTGGTTCGCGAAATGTCGCGGTAAGCAAGAGTCGCCACCGTCTTTTATTTTCTCCAACATGGACAGGACAAAAGCACAACAAAATTCCTTATGAGATAGTTTCTCGGTTCGGGAGGTGGATTTATAGAAAGGGAAGGTGTTAGCACCCTTTCTATCCATGGTTATCCATGGGCTCTTAGATACTTGCTCATTTGTGTTTTCAAAAGTGTTTGCTTTTCAATTGTGAGTGAGTTTGAAAAAGTTTCGTTTTAAAGATTTCAGATCGACTCTTGTATCAGTCCTCAAGAGTGTTTGAAAAATTGTTTTGAAAGCTTTTTTGAAAGTGTCGGTGTGAAAAGAGTTTTGATTTGTTTTTGAAGAGAGCAAGTATCTATGAGTCATCTACCTACCCTAAGGAATTAGGCTGTGTAAATGTCCTTAAGATAATGCCATCCCACCATTGAGAGGTAGGTAGCACCACCTTTAGAGGTGTTCGGGTCAATTCGTTTGGAGGGACAGTGTGGTCACCAGAGCAACAGTAGGATACCTTAGAAGCTACCCTTATGCCATTGATCCTTTTTAATTCGAGGCAACTTTTCCGAGGCAACTTGTTTTGAGGCATATGGATCAACGAACATAAGGACTTACTAAAACGTCCTATACTCGACGACCACGTTTCGAAGGCAAGGCAACAGTGAGGCGTACCCTAAGAGTGGTGTGTGAATTTGTGTGTTATTTTCATGTTAATATTTGTCTTTGATCATGCATTTGGTGAGCTATGCATTGTTTTTAATTTGGGCCATTCATTCTTTCATGCAAAGTTTATGTTCTACCCCAAAATTTTCCCTCCCATATTCTTCAAGAATTGCAAAGAGCATGCTTCAAAATCTCCCCAAGGGTTGCACAGTTCAAGGGCCTCCTAACAGTCAAAAATTAGGGTTTTGGTTCTGGCAAAGAAATTGAAGTTTTCAAGGGTCCAATCAAGTCCCACATGCCTATAAACATGGTCAAGCATCCTCATGCCAAGTTTCAAGACTCACAACACAAAATTGCACAGTCAAAAACCCTAATTGCCCTACAGTCAACTGCGGGGGCAAAATGGTCATTTGACAGTCAAAAGTTCAAATTTTTGGTCAACATCTTATTTTGAAGCCACAAACATCATTTGATCAATTCTTGATCATGATTTTCAAGGCATGGCTCAAAAAGTCTCAAGATGCAAAAGTTTCCATATTTGGACAGTTGAAAAAGTCAACTGTAAATTCACCAGGGCATAACTTCCACATGGTTTATCATAAAAATTCCATCCAAAGCTCATTTTTAAGAGAAAGACATTTCCTAAAACTCCTCTTCACACTTCAAGTCCAAGAAATGCTCTCACAAAAAGTTAACAATTTCAACATTATAGGTCATTTTCAAAAGTCAACAAAAAGGTACTTTAAGTCAAAGACCATAACTTGAGATTGGTAAATCAAAATGACATGGGATCAAAGGCATTGGTTATAGGACTTCAAGACCTTTCTAAAATGTCCTAGAACATGATCAAAGCTTAAAAATTGAGCAAGATATGCCTTGTGGAAGTTGGGAAAGTTTTGGGAATTTTGAAAAGTCAACTTTGCTTCAAATGCCTCCAAATTGCTAATGGGCCACATTTTCTTCCAAGATTCATCATCCAAAGCCTATGCACGACCATTTGGCCCAAAGGTAATTTATTTCATCATTTTTATTATTTTATTTGAATTTTTAATCACCATTAATTCATTTAATAAAATAAAATATGGAAAAAATACAAAACAAATGTGTTTGGATCTTTTTATGCAGCATATGCCCTCATTGGTCATTCAAGATTCGTGCACATCAAAAAAGGAAGGATTTGGTCATGATTGGCATCAAAACACATGGAAAAGATTTGAAGAAATATGCCATTAAAATCAAATATTGGATTCATCAAAACATGGATCTTTTGGCTCAAATTGTTACCCTAATTCATCCCTCATATAAGTCAGAAGCTAAACCTAATGCACACAACCTCCAAGCTGCGCCCCAGATCACAAAGACACTTTGCAATTTTTGTGAAAAAAGTGAAAACTGAAAACTGCATTAGAGTTGGTTTCAAGGCAAAACATTGATTCCAATAGCTTGCCAAGGCATCAAGGAACGTTTTTGGATCAAAACCACTGCTTCTAACACAAGGAATTGGTAGAACGAACTCGTCCTGTTCATGACTTTTCTCATATTCATGTCTCATGATTTATGCTTTATTTTCAATTTCTAATGCTTGATTTATATTAAGTTAATCATTCTAAAGCTAACCATATCATTTAATTGAGTTTTCGTGCTTTATACATGAAATTACCATTGAAGCTTGCTAGGGTTTCAGAGTTGCAAAATTAGGGGTTTCCTCTTCAGGAAAAATTGAGACACAAGACCCATGCCATTGAAACCAGAAGCTCATGACTAATCGTTTCCACACCTCGCGATCAATTTATGATCAACAGGTTTCTAATCGCTATTTTTGTGTGCAACGTTTAGTGGGGGTTTAAAACCCCCGCTACTTGATGTTTTTTTTCCAGGCAAATGCAGAACAATTGGAGAAGAAGGTGAGGTGTAGGCCAGCGGTTGGTGCGTTTGAATTTCGCGCGAAATTAACCACTAACCATTGTTTTGCATTATGTTGTTTATTTTCTATATTATATACAAAGCGTGTAAATGGCTCAGTGGCAAGGCGTTGATTTGGTACACTCTGGGACCTGGGTTCGATTCCCAGGTCCCCTCCTTTCTCCATATTATTTTTCTATCCATGTTTGCATGTAGCGCTCCCTCTAGAAGTTCACCATACGTCCACAATCCAAGCGCGCCACATGTCTCAGAACCTCAATCCAAGGGCCATGATCTGATGAACACCATACTCGTTGGTCAACCAGGCCACACGCGCGCTGAGAAAGTCAAAAGAGGCCTCCCACAAATGGGCCAGATTGCTGACAGTTTACCTCCAAATTGGGGTCAACACCCCCTAGTGTTTGTATTTCTTTTCTTTTTCCTATTCTTTATTATTTGTTTTAATTTAATTATTTACTTCTAATTTATAAATTAATATTTTTCATAACATAAAAAAAATAATAAAAAAAATCAGAAAGTCAAAAAATGTAAATATATTTTATTTAATATTTTCCTTGTAAATAAATTCTATTAATTGATTTAGTTTTAATTCTAGGTTTAATTTTAAATGTTTTTTTAAATAATAAATTAAAAAATGTAGAATTAGGGTTCTAAATATTTATATTCTTTTTTCTTTTCTTTTATCATTATTAAATATTAATTATTTTTGTAAATAAAATTTGCCATGTAAATAATTAATTTAAACTAGGTCTAATTTAAATAGTTTTCTTAATAAATTAAAAACAATTTAGAATTTAGGGTTAATTGACTTTTCTTTTTAATTTCATTTAATTTTCTTACTAAAATCCATAAATACGAAAAACTCAAAAAAATAACTTCTCTTTTCTCATTAAATTTAATTAATTTCATAATTGTAATTTAATTTCCTTAAAAGAGTCCAACGCCCTCGCATTCCCGATTTTACTTATTCTCGCATTTTATTTTATTTTCTTTTTCATGTAATTCTCCCAAAGCCATGTAATAGATTAATTAGGATATTTATTTTCCGCATTTTTATTTTATTTCAAATCGGGTCCTGGATTAATTTGGCGATGTGGACCCGCACCTTTGTAATAGCGTAGGACTTTTAATTCCGCACCTTTTTAACTGTTAATTAATTTGCATGAAAGAATGAATGTCAAAAATAAAAGCAACGCGTAGATCACCAATACATGACAAGACAAAAATATCTGAAAACGACACACAAATCACACACCACCCCTAGGGTACGCCTCACTGTTGCCTTGCCCCTCGAAAGGTGGTCGTCGAGTAGAGGATGTTTTAGTAAGTCCTCATGTCCATGAACATGGCATGAGGGTAGCTTCTAAGGTGTCTTCCCATTGCTCCGGTGATCACCATGTCCCGAACCCTCGAATTGACCCGAACACCTCCAATGGTGGTGCTACCTACCTCTCAATGGTGGGATGGCACTACTTCAAGGACATTTACACAGACGAATTCCTTAGGGTAGGTAGACGACTCTAGATACTTGCTCTAATTTCCAAACAAATCAAAAAATACTTTTCACACCGACACTTTTCAAAAAGCTTTCGAAAGCAACTTTTCAAACACTCTTGAGGACTGATACAAGAGTCAAACTGAAATTTTCAAAGAAACTTTTTAAACCCACAGTTGAAAAGCAAACAAACCATTTTGAAAACACAAATGAGCAAGTATCTAAGAGCCCATGGGTAACCATGGATAGAAAGGGTGCTAACACCTTCCCTTTCTATAATCTACCTCCCGAACCGAGAGCAATCTCTATAAGGAATTTTTCTGTGCTTTTGTCCTTTCCATTTGGAGAAAATAAAAGACGGTGGCAACTCTTGCTTCCGCGATATTTCGCGAACCAGCATTAAACAGTCAGTTCCAGATCCACCGATCACAGAACTGGCGACTCTGCTGGGGATACTTTATAAAGTGAGGTGTACCTTAGGATAGTTCATAACTGTGTTTTCAATTGTATTGACTTGCTTGCTTTAAATTGTGGGTTGCATGGGAGTTACATAGATCCTAACCCGGATCTGGGGATACCCTGTTTAGGTAGCATAAGCTGTGAGGGACCTGTCCGGCGTAGACCGACATGGGTGAAGCAGTGGCTACGTTGGTGTGGCACCTTGGTCTGTACCGATATCCCTTGTGTTGCAACGAGGAGAATATGAGTCTTCTGAGGAGTCATTAAGCACCAACAACCTTAGAACCTTAAAAGACACAACTTGGCCATTAGAACAGTAGCAGTATGCTACGCCCATTGAGGCTAAACTCTCGTGATGGTTCTGGCTGCAAGAAAAGATTGCGATGCTGGAGTTATGACCGATTGAGGGTAGTCAATGATATTGGGATCCCCTAAGAACCCGGTTACTTTGATAGGACAGGTATGAACCAACAAACTGA